>JAMXBB010000007.1:97136195-97520398 GCA_024138015.1 Lumnitzera littorea
TAATGGGACTAGTCTTATCTTCCATCCTATTATACATTTATACTTTTTTAATTTTAAATAATTGAATTTACAGCTTATTCAATGATTTAGATCTAAACAAATATAAATCAAGGGTAAAATAGAGAGTAGGATGTCCCTTAAAAAATAAGGATTAGACCGTAAAGAAATCTTTTTGGTACAAGGGCATTTATGTAAAATTTTAAAATTTCCATTTAATTCTCTCTAAATTAGAGAGGATTATATCTAAGAAAAGTACAAAAAGTTTTCGACATTTACCTCATGTTCTATTTCAATCTTTAACATTTTAAAATTTTCATTTAAGTCCCTAATATTTACAAAAGTTAATGCATAAGTTCTTTTAATTGACAACATTAGATTTTAAATTTAAAAAGTACAAAAATATCCTTAACATTTATTTATTTTTCTATTTTAGTCCTTAATGTTTCAAAAATTTTATTTAAATCTTTAACATTTGTAGAATTTTATAAAATAGTCCTTTTAACTAAAGGCATTAAACTATTATTTATACATTGACAATTAACAACTTTCTGTTGGTCTATATATTTTTTTTAAATAGATAATATAATAAAATATTAAATATTAATTAAGGTATTAAAAAATTTATAGAAAAATATTAAGAAATAATGAAAAATTATAAAAAATTGAAAAATGAAAAATATGTAAAATTGGAAAGAAAAAAATTACTGATAATATATTTATATACATAAATATTAATATTAATTTTAAAATAAATTAACAAAATAAAAATTGTTAAAAATGGAAAAATATATATAAGAAAAGAAATCTTGACCATCTTAAGGCATGAGGAGGCCAACAACTTTTGTTAATTTAGTTTAAAATTAATATTAATATATACATGTATCTAAGTGTGTATATATATATATATATATATATTACTAAATGTATTATCTTAGTAATTTTTCTTAGCTGTATAGATTTTTTCTTATTCATCGTTTTTCTAATTTTTGATAAATTTTCACTATTTTTGTATAGTTTTTTAATTAATTAATTTTAATATTTTATTACATTAGTTATATAAAAAAAGTATGTAGACTAATAAAATGTTGCTATGTATTAATATATAAATAATAATTTAATATTATTAGTTAAAAGGACTAATCTATAAATTTTTATAAATGTTGAGGACTTAAATAAAAAATTTAAAACGTTAAAAACAAAAATAGAAAGAAAAGAAAAAGTTGAGGAGCTTTTTTATATTTTTCCAATTTAAAATCTAACATTGTTAATTAAAAGTACTTATTTATAAACTTTTATAAATGTTATGAACTTAAATGGAAATTTTGAAACGTTAAGAACTGAAATAAAAGATGAGATAAACATCGAGGGCTTTTTTGTATTTTTTCCTATTTCTTAGATACATGAAAAATTTTGTACAAAAAATACTCCCTCCCCCCTCCTTTCCTTTTTCCTTACATTTCCAAACAAAGGGTAAACGTAACATTAGGTTAGATTTATGCAAGAGCTAGTTCACCATTAAACAAGCTTAGGCCTGCCTTAAGCGGGCTTGAATTAGGCATTGAATCATCAGGCCCCAAATGCCTAAACGATTCAACTATGGTTACCCTACCAAATCGAAGGATCGAACTAGCTTTTAAACCAGCAGTTTGGCTCAACGGTTTGAGATCGAACTTATCTTGAAAATTAAAAAAAATATAAATAACATACAATATATTATATATAATATATAATGCAAACATACTATATATATATTATATGTAATATATAATATACTATATATATATATGATGCAAATAAATATATAGTATATCTAATATATAATAATTAATATACTAAATAATATACAATATATATATAATATAATATTAGGTATTCATGCCTATACAATCCAATTAAATTATTTTGAGATTAAAAAAAATTAAACCAAAAATAAAATTTTTAATTTATGAGCAATAACATAAAGTTTTAGATTTAGTTAGTAAAAATAAAAGACAAACAGTTTACAAATTATTTATAATAATTAATGAAAATTCAGAAAAAGTAAAAAAAGAAAAAATAAAAACCCTACAACTTAGGAGCCGTTAAACCAATTGTTAAACCAGTGGTTCAAGTAAACCGATCCAAACCCATTCCTTTAAAGATCGAACCCGATATATTTTTTTATTGAACCATAAATTGACAGTTCATGATGGATTTCGAGTAAGCTCTCCCTTAAGTAATCCTATAGGAACAAGCATGACAGCACTAATGTGGCTTTGTATCCCATTCTAGCTATCCATTCATAACGTGATCTTTCCCCCTCATTTTCATAACCTTGTTTTGGGATTGGAGAAGTTATCTGTCTTTCCTTCATTTCAAAGCAATAGAGAAGAAAGCAACCTCCCATTCTCGTTCATTAATTGGACAGGCATGTACAACTAACAGTTCATTTTCAACCTTCAAATTTTCTTTCGTTCCTTTTTCATTTTTTATTTTATTTTTCCCTTCTAAAGGTACTCGGACGGGAGATTTTACGATCTCTGATCTCCGTTTTACTGGAATCACTCCCATATTTTATTCTATCATTTATTTTCATTGTTTTTCAAAACTAAATCACCAAATTTATAATTTATTCAATAATTTAAATTTAAAAAAATAAAAATAAAAAGTAAAATGAATAGTAAAACCGATCTCATAAAAACATAGATGGGAATATAGAAAAATTCTCTTCAAACTAAGCATACCGAATACATATATATATATATATATACATGTACATATATGTAAATATATATATATATATATATGTGCATTTCACTTTTTTACACCATAAATACCTGTACCTCGGGTTCATACATTTTGCATATTTGCATTTTCTTATCAAGTATGCCGAACACGTGGCAAAAAATAAAAAATAAAAAGAATTGAAATTCTTCGCCCTCTTGCTTATCTAAGTGTAATGTTGACTTTATACAACTTTTTCTCGTGCGCCCAGTGTGCCTAATTTTAATGCATATAGAATGCACGTTTCCTAAACAAAGGAAAAGTATAAAGTATATAAAATAAAAATAAAAAACCAAAATACGTGTATTAAGAATATTAGGAAAAAAAAGGGAAAGAAAAAAATTGAAAACACATTATTGATAACCTTTTAGACATGGCTAGAACACGGTTTGTCTAATTATATAAGGACTCTAACAGCTAGAAGACATTGGATAAGACTAAAAGACATTGGATAAAGCTAAAAGATCGAGTCAACAAACATCTTTTACATATAGGGAACATGTTGGACACCATAATCCTATTCTTCAATACTTACGGATGTGGCTTTATTTACTTACTCCTTTTCAACTGCTGACACCACTTCTTTATAAATATAAGACCATTATCTAATGGTAAACTATTGGATACTTTGTGTACTTAAACCCATATATATTACTCTTAAGTACTTTTGCTTTTTAAACACTCAACTAATTTAAGTATCGAAATGGTTATATTAGATAAAACCCTAGTACCCCCTCATTATTCTCTCTTTTGTAGGCTTATATACTCGTATGAAGCCTAGTTTCACTCAAATCCATACTAGCAAAGATTGTGAGACGACATTTGGTGCCATCTATGAAAATTTGATCTAAGTTTCTACCTAAACACACTAAACACTATCTTTGACCATCATTTGATCTAAGTGCTCAAAGTACCTAGTTAAGGAGTTTGCTGCCCAAAATAGACTGCTTTGTACTCACCTTAAGGAAATAGAGAGGCGCAATGTACAAACCTATTCCCTTGAAGCCTTTAATGCCCGTACTAGGTAGGATAATCACCACCAACAACAATACAATGGCAAAGATCAACAACTTAATCCATTGATGCAACAATAGCCAATAAGGTCCATAGCCACCTATGACTAAGCTCTAGCTAGCAATGAGCAAATGGCCTACTCCCATCAAGTACCAATACACTTAGCAATGTATTGAGCTCACCCAATAGACAACGCCTACCTTAATGATCTATGTGCAATAGTGAGGAGGCTCTTTGAGCAGTAGGAGAGTAAGGTAACTAACGACGCTTAGTTAATTGCCAGCAACAAAACCCCCTTCACCAGGGGGGTCTAGGATAAAGTGTTGCCTCTTAATAACAAGCTTCTAACCTTGGATCAATATGATGGCATTGGTGATCCTGATAATCATTGCCTCCATTTTCACACCCTCATGAACCTTTATGGTAATGGAGATGCCATAATGTGCAAGGCTTTCTTAAGTATGTTGAGGAAAGAAGCTTGGATGTGGTTTAACCACTTACCTAAGAACTTTATCAGGTCCTTTGACAAGATAGCGCAAAGGTTTGGCCTCCACTTTAGGGCTAACAAGCCCTCATCCAAGGATACATCATTGTTGTATTTGATAAGGCAAACCAAGGGTGAGACTCTACAAGAATTTGTGGTCCGGTTTAATAATGCCGTAGTCAAGATCCCTTAGTTAAATGAAGGAGTAGCAGTCTACGCCAGCTTGTCATCCCTCAATAGTGCTTCCTCCTCTCTTGTATACTCAACCATGAAGTCGGCCAGCACTTATGCCTTGTAGGTTATTCGTGGTTGGTACTAGATTTCATACGTGCTCAACTCCATCACATACTTCACCATTCATCTGGATGTGTTCGGCTTCTACAGCATAGTGCATAGCAACTAGTCTATAAGTACAATGATTTGGTATGCTTGGAAGTAGGGTCTTCAACAACGTGTCGAGATGATAAAGATCAAGGCAAACTTTTCTACTCGGGTATACCTAACCTCATGCCCCTAGAACAAGCTTAGAGAGGATAGATGCATTGAGTTCCTCGAAATCTTAGAGATTCTTAAGGGTTTTGAAGGGACTACTAAGTGTACGATGGCCTTCAAGCAACTACAAGACTTCCTTGCGCACCCTCTTGTCATCTCCAAGCTTGCTCTAAGGGAGGACTTGTATCTGCACTTAACCGTAAGCAACAAGACACTCTCATCTATACTAGTTAGAGCAGAAGAGAGAGAGAGCACAGGCTAGTATACTACGTCAACTATATACTTTAGGGGCTTGAATTTAGGTACACTTAAGCAGAAAAGTTTGCCTTGGTCATCGTCATCTCAATATGTCAGTGAAGGCCTTACTTTCAAGCGTACCAAATCATTATGCTTAAAGACCAATTGTTATACACTATGTTGTAGAAGCCAGACGTATTTGGATGGATGGTAAAGTACGCGATGGAGCTAAGCACATAGGGAATCTAGTACTAACCATGAATGACCAATAAGGCACAAGTGCTGGCTAATTTCGTAGTTGAGTATATAGGAGAGGAGGAAGCACTACTAGGTGATGATAAGTCGGTATAGACTCTCTACGTTGATGGATCATCCACCTTAGGGAGAGGTATGGGTCTTATTTTGACCGGACTACACAAAATCACAACCTGCTGCACCCTCAAGTTTGAATTTGACACTAGCAACAACAAATCTAAATACGAGGTCCAGATAGCCAGTCTTAAGTTGGTTAAGGAGATTGGTACCAAACATTTATAAGTCTTCTTAAACTATTTGCTAACCATCCAATAGAGTTTCTATTAGTCGTCTAGCAAGTCCGAGGTGAATATGAGGCTAGGGATAACATCATGGCAAGGTACTTGGGGAAGATGAAGAGCTTTCTAGTTAAATTCCCTTTATAGACCATCATGAAGATCCTTCAACTTAAAAATTCAATAATAGATTGGCTATCTAAACTCGCCTTTATTGGGATATAAAAGCTTAAGGTGAAGGATAGGAAGATTTTCATCAAGTACTTGCTAGAGAATAATATAACTTCAGGCTTGATAGAAAGCTTAGAACTTACAACATTAATATAAGAGCTAAGTTGGATAGATCCCATTTAGAGCAAGGCATACTCTTATAAGACAGAAGAGAAGCAAAAAAGTTGAGATACTACACTACCAACTATATGTTGGTCAATGGCATTTTATACCGCAAGGTAGTCAGCCTTACTCTACTCAGATGCCTACAAGAAGATGAGTGTATCACTCACAATTAGCTATTTGAGGTTTGCTTTATAGAATTTAAGATGATTGGACAATTTGTCTAATTCAATCCAAATTTTACGATAAAGCTAGAATTATTAGTAAAAGTGATCCCGTAAGTTTTAACTTTAAAAAATAAGTAATAAAATTATAGAATATTATAATATCAAATTTTAAATAAATTACTTATTATTTATTTGAAATACATAAATTAAATTTTGATAACTAACGAGTTATTAGAGATAAATTATATGTATACTAAAAATCATAAAATAACTTAAATAATATTTAGGAGCACTTATTTATACCATATGTGTATTTACTTATAGGTAGAAATATACATAATTACTTAAAATATGCGAAATAGGCTAAAATAATATTAAATAATTAAAGAAAATGCATGGATAAATAAAGAAAAATAAGAAAAATATGGAAATATTTAGAAAGGGATTGTGGCAATCTAGAATTGAAGAAACAAAATCAACCAGTTAAAATTCAACAAATAGAAAGTGGAAAAAAAGGGATAAGATAAGGCTAATGTCACTTCAAAATTAATGAGAAAAATATCTATGCAGCACTATAAATACCTAAAAAATTTTAGAAGCTCATTTGGTCTGTTTAGAGAGCAAAAAAATTAAAGAGAACTAGAATAATTAGGGTAAGGGTTTATGTACGAAAAATTACAAAAATCTATACAATTAAGGTTTTAGAAGGGAACCATCACCCAAAAGCAATCTAGGAGTGGACGATCACCATTACCACACGGTAGTGGTAGTGCCTAAGCTAGCCAATAAGGCCTTAGTGGCCAGAGGTGGTTGGAGTCACCAATTCCGGTGAGTCCGATCTTCTTCTTGATTTTATAGATTTTGATAAAAAAAAAATACTTAATATGTTTAGAAAATTATGAAATTCGGTATTTTGGAATATTTTTATATGTTGTTTTTAGGAAAAATATTATTTTGATAAAAATATGTCTCATGATATATGGTGCTTAAGAAATTATACAAAAACGAGTATGTTTCGAATTAGAAATACATATGCTTAGGAGTGTAGTTTTAAACTCAAAATTTTTTTGTAGACTACCTAGGGGTTATATAACGATGCTATGAAGCCCTTTTTTAAAAATTAATTTTTTAAATTTTTAGATAATTATTAGGCTTTAAAATGATGCATAAAATGGGTAATTTATGGCTAATTAAGTAATTAAATGGTTAATTACTGATTTAGTACATAATTATATATTTTAAGATGTTGAAATCTGATGGAGCATGCTATTTATAGCATTTAGAGTATTAGATGTAATTATTAGGGTACTATGTAGTAAATATGTAATAGGTAATAGGTAAAAATAGTAAATTTTAAGTTAATTTTGTAATTAGGATAATTAAGTGTAAAATATGATTTGGGATAAATTTAGATACTTTGAGATGTTAGTTGATGTCAAGAGATGATATTTAAAGTGATAGAAATATTAGATGTGTATATTGTGGACATATTAAGTGATAATGTGTAATATGTAGGTATAAGAAATTAATAAGTAGAAAAATATTATATTAAAATTGATATTGTAATAATAATAAGAATATATATAAAATCTGGTAAGAGACTTAAATTTAGGTGTTTATATGAAAAATGTAATTTTTTTTTACATTAGGAGCTAATTCGGTGGTTAAATTACAAACGTAGCGTACTGTACTGATCGAAATATTGATTACGAGCTAAAACGTAAATTTACGATATTTAAGCATAGTTAAATGAATCTCACATTTTAGTTTGAGAAGAATTCATTGGGTTCATAAATAAAAAAAAAATAATAATCAGAAGTTAAAACAAAACTGAATTTAGAGACTGATTTAGAAATTAAATCAGAAATTAATTTGGAGCTAATTCAGTTATAAGATATATAGAATTCGGATAAATGCATAAAATTATAATCCCAAACTTAAAACCTATGATTTAAAGCTTATATGTACATATACCTATGTATAAGCAAACGCATTAAATAAAGATTATTTCTAGATCAGAATCTAATTTAGAAGTTGAAACCGTAATCGAAACAAGAAACAAATTCAAAACCTAGTTAAGCAAGGGAAGTAATTCTAAAAGACTTAGACCTAAATCACTAAATATAAGAAGATTATAAACCAAAGACACTCAAAATCTAAATTACATAACAAAACATATCTATGGTAGTTATGGGAAACTAAACCAACACTTGTATTATAGGGATTTTTAGCAATGGTCAGTATGAGTCACACCCCAAATGAGCAAGCGAGAAGTCTAGGTAAGTTGGGATTAATACATCACTATATTTCAAGGTACTAATTTGTAGTATTCGGAGGCTTGAAATTGTACTTGATTGTGTTTGTTAAATAGTCAACTATACGCCTGTATTTGTTTCGGAGTTGATGATGTGATTTAATTTACTGTTTTAGCTTGTACTGTATAATTTGTATGAAATGATTGATCACCTTATATTGAATCTAATCAAATATATGACTTGTAAACATAAATCGGACTTGTTTAGTAGCAACCCATTAGCAAAAACCTAAGATTCTCTAGCCAAATATTAACCCCTTTGAAAGGGATAGTTTTGAATAGCATAATTAGTCTCTTCTTCATCTTTAGTTGAATTAAGTGACAAGCAAGGAGATCACAACAATAGTAAAGTCAATGGTTTGAAGGTAGTCACATGAGGAACGGTATCTCCATTGTACAAGCTTGGATTTGGTTATAAGCTATTGTATTAATGGAAACTCCTTAATTTGGATTAAAACGGGTGCAATTTCTCTAATCTCACAATGGGCTAACCAATGTCCTACAATAGTATTTGCTTGAACATGCATTGCATCTAATTAATTTGGTCGATAATCCTGTTTATGTTTATTGTATAGTTTTAAGTCTTCATCGCAACTTACTGAGCTGTGATTGCTTACATCCTTATATACTTTATTACAGGTACTAGCTAAGAAACGGCTTACATTTATTTTGAAGTTAGTAACTACGGGATCATAGCGAGTGAGGATGTCAACTGAATACTAAATAAACTCCATATTTAGATATATTTTAAAGCTTTTAGCATTAATTTACAAATTACTTATGTAAATTGTGATTAGATTGCTAAATCTTATAAATATATTTTGATTATTTTAATATAAGTATGTATTTTGCTTAAGTTTATAAGTAAATAATATGTTTAATTTATGTGCTATTTATTTTAAAGAGAGTTAGTCATAGACGCCTTGTGTAAATCAAGTCTAAAATAGTAATTATATGGTTAGTTTCTATCATAGAATGGTTTGCATGGCATGACTGTTACGACTTTACCGCTTCAAGGTGTGACAATGAGGGCCTGCGTGTTATGGAAGAGTTGTATGTTGAAATGTGTAACAACCATATTCAATCCTAAGCCCTTTACATTCAAGCTCTACGGCTCGAATATTATTAGCTTACCATGAGGTAAGATGCTAAAGTTGTAGCCTAAAAGTGCCCCTATTGCCAGAAGCACGCTCCCATCAATCACACACCCAAAAACAATCTATAGGCCTTAACTAGTCCGTAGCTGTTTGCTTAGTGGGGCATTGACATCCTCAGTACCTTCCCCAAGGCCTCAAGAGGTCAGTAGTTCATCATTGTTATTGTCAACTACTTCACCAAGCGGGTCGAGGCCAAAACCATGGAACAAATTACCAAGAGGCGTGTTGAGTCCTTTGTTCGGAACAACATCCTCTCCCGATTTAAGGTCCCATATGTCCTCATTATGGATAATAGGAGGCAATTTGATAACCTCAAGTTTAAGGAATTTTGCACCAAGTATCATATTGCATCGTACTTCACATCGATTGCCCACCCTCAATTGAACGGTCAGGTCGAAGCAGCCAATCAGGTTATCTTTGAAAGCTTGAAGAAGAGAGAGGATCGAGCTCAAGGCACTTAGCCATATGAGTTGCCTAATATTTTGTGGGGGTATAGGATTACCTATCGTACCTTTATAGGTGAAACCCCTTTTTGCCTAACATTTGGATGGGAGGCAGTCATCCCCATCGAGCTTAAGCTTCCCAACATTCAGACTCATAGCTTCAACACCATCTTCAATGAGTCTCTACTACAAGCTAGCGTCAACATTATCGAAGAAATTAGAGACCTTATTGTAGCTTGGGTAACTGCTTATCAACATCGAGTAACTAGATACTACAGTTAGAAAGTCAAACATAAAAAGCTCAAGGTCGGTGATTGGGTTTGCCGAAAGCTAAAGGCCATGGGTTCATGAGAAGGATAGGGTAAGCTAGCCCCCAACTAAGAAGACCTGATCAGAGTTAAAGAAAATTTGAGTAATGGAGCATACAAATTAGAGAGACTAGACAACGAGCTCATCCTATACACATGGTGTAGAAACTCCATTTTTATCCTACGTAAATTTTAGAATAGGAAAAAAGGGTCTTAATTCAAAATAATAATAATAATTAGAAAATTAGAAAACTCAGGAAAAATATATTTTTTAGGTCTTAGGATGTCTCTTAGCATCATCAAGTGATATGGACCAAGTGATTTCATAGGATTTCATTTAAAAGGAATTTTATTTATTTCGCTTTAAAAAAAATGTGTATATGCAACTTAGTCATTTAGGGCCAAATTTTTGGCTCGAAGTTAGGTTCAGTGTAGTATCTTATTTTTTTATTTATTTATATTTTTATTGATTTTTCTTTCTTTCTTTTATTTTGTTAATAATATAATGTAAAAGAAAAAGAGAGAAGGGGGCTCGATTAGGGCTGAAAGCCCTACCATCTATTGGAACCAAGGCTAAAAGCCCTATATGTTGAATTAAGTAGGATCACCTAAGCCCAAGCATGTTGGGTGTCCACGTTTTTTTCCAAATAGGCATATGTAGCCTACGCACTTACTTGGGCACTTATGTCACCCAAATTCCCTACTAAATACCCTATGTTCCTAATGTGGTAGCCTCAACTTGCAAGCGTTTCTTTAGTGTTTTTCCAATGAATCCATATGATTTTTTAGTGGAATTGTATGCTAGGCATAACCTAGTTTTGAATTTGGCCAAATTGATCTGATTATGTGGCTAAAATCAAATCAAAAATTGACAAAAAAAAAAAATTAATCTCCAAGATATCCATTTGACTTGAAATCTTGCAAATTCGATCAAAATGGAAGTATTAGAAGCTTCCTTGATGATCTTTGTATAAGTATGTGAGCTTATCACTCTAATTATCACTGAAAATCGAGTTTTCTTCCAAATTTTGAGAATGACTCAAGCTTGGAGCATTCATGGCCAATCCTCTATTGATGATCTTTTCAAGCTTGTTTAAGCAAAGATTAGTATAAATAAGCCTTCTCGTGTTCAATCTTGGCATTAATGATAACTCAAAACACCTCCTTCAAGCTTGAATTGCCTTTTTCTCTCTCTACAAAAGCCAACCAATAGCCTCACTTTCTCTCTCTAAAGTTCAAAGCTCCGTAGCTATTGTTGAAGTAAAACAACCACAACATTATCATGTTCATCATCTTTCAAAACACCATCCTAACTCCTTTTTTAGCTTCAAAAACTATTGTAATGGGTGTCACAAACTCTTTTTCTCTCTACCTATGGTAACCCAACACGAGACACCAACCCCACCACCACTTGATGCTAAAACATTACTACCAATGTACTCGGTAACCTCGAGAACTTCAACCCAATCTTCTTTTGAGTTCCAACAACCACCTACTAAGTGTTGCCACTACTTTCTATCTCTACCATCCACCCTCTAACTCTAACATAATTAAAAACACCACTATCAAGTGAGGCATCACCATCGTTCATAGTTTCAACAATTAAAATGTCACGAAAATCACTTTTCTCGCTTAAATAGGTGATCAAATTATGCTATAGCAAGTACTACATGCCCCCTCTCCTTCTTCTTCAATGAGACCCGTATACATATGGAAAGCTATATTTGACCCGTTCGAGATTGATCTGACCTAATTTACTCTTGACCTGCATGCCCTTATTCTATTTGGTCCGAGCCTCATTTTCTTTAAAATTATTTTACTTTACTCCATTGTAATAAAAAGAAATGTAATATATATAAAAAAAGAAGTATACAAGAAAAAAAAAAGAGAAAAAGAGAAAAAAAAAAAAAGGAAGAAGAAGGGAGGAAAGTTTTTTTTTTTAATCAAATAAAATAAAAATATATATACATTAAAAAATTGAAAAAAAATAAATAAATGAAATAAAGGAAAAAATTCACTAAGAAAAATTACTTTCAAAAGAACAAAATTTTAATTAATCCTTTTTTTAAAATTAGGGCTCTTCCCCTTAGAGTTTTCCAAAATGATGTATTGAAAAATTAGGACTCTTTTTAGATATTTTTCTTCAAAGGAAATAAAGCGATTAGGAGATGTAAACTTAGCCAATTTTCAAAAATTAAAAGTGAACAACACATTAAATTTTTACAAAACAAACTATAGAAGTCTGATCCCGAATAATAAGGATGTAAGCACTCATAGCAATTATGAGGCGACTTAAAATATGGAAAAAAAATCTATTTTTCCACCTTTTGTAAATAATTAGTTCTTTTAGCCTTTTCATAAATAGACATGATTTACTGTTTTTGTAAAATAGAAATTATAATTTCAAATTATAATGGTATATTGAAAATTAAATCTAATTTTGGAAAGTTAGTAGTTGAACTCATAAGGGTTTGAAAAGATTAGCCTCCAGACTCAATCTTTGGTTTTTAAAACCTATTATTCTTAAAATTGTTTTTTTTTTTAAGTAAATTAGTAATTAGGTTAAATCGGTCTACTTAATTGATTTAACCTAACCCTCTTTTATCCAGACTCCAGTCAGGTGATGACTTTAAAATAATTTTTAAAATAAAAATCAAGTTTTTCTTAACTTTTAGTTGATGATTAATATTAAACGGATTAGGGTTTAGTACTAATCAGGTTGAGGCAAATATTATATAAAACTGAGAAAAAATCAAGCTTGACACATGAAACTCTGATAACCTTTGGCTTTACTTTGATTAATGTACCATCATGTAAATCATTTAAAATTATGAACAAAAGTTCTATTTCACATGAGTTATCTACGTTTACTTCTCTCTCTTACTCTCATACTAAGTCCTATCCCTTAAAGGCTGAACAAACCCACTTATAGGGCAGGTCAGAACACTACTGACATAACCCCCTCGAGTAGCCTTAGTAAAGGGAAACACCCTTTACTTTGAGGAACTCTTACTAATTGGGTAGGTCGAAATGCCACTTTCATGATCCCCCTTAGGTTAGATAACCTTAGTAAGAGAAACACTCTTTACCCTGAGGAACTTCCACTAACCAGGCAAGTCAAAACTCCATTGATCAGATCCCTCTCGGGTAACCTCAGTAAGGGGAAACACCCCTTACCCTAATGAACTCTCATTAATTGGGTAGGTCAGAATACGACCAACTTGATCCCCTTAGAATAACTTAAGCAAGGGATAACACCCCTTGTATACTAAGTATTAGACCATGTTACAATGAACCGAGCAAGAAAGCAAAACGCATTCAACAAAAGTCAAAGTACATAAAGAAATTCAAATTCCATTACTAAGTTGGGGATATACAAAATTACGGTCGGCATCCTAACCTAAACTACAAGAAGCAAGGAAGAGGATAAGTACTATCTCAAATCAACAAACTTTGGAATTTTCGAAAAATCTAATACTTCAATCTGCTTGGAGAGCTAGTCTGTTGATAGCCCTTGGGATGACTAGCTTTAGGTTGTAGAAGGGGTTGAAAGCTGCGAACTTGGGTTAGTAAGATGATTACCCCGACCTTGATCACCTTGAGAGGCATATTCAGAGGTGACCTTGTTTAATAGCTGCTTAAGCAACTTTTCTCTCTCTTGCTTAGGTCGCCCTCCTCTCCTAAAAAGTTAGGGCATCCAAAAAACCAAGGAAGCTTAAGTAAGCTTAGGAAAATTGGAAAGCACCTCATTCCTTATGTAGCAAGCACACTAGGTAGAGATGTCCTTTAGCTCTTCTAACCACTGTTCCATCATTTGAAAATCAACGACAGCTTTCTTGGCAGTGGTGTCACTAAGAACCTCCCCACTCTCTAATTTAGAGATGATCTCTTTCATCTTTGTTAAATATCTCTCATGGTTATAGATTTTGATGATAACAAAAAGAGAAGAGCACTAATGAATTAATAAGTCTACAGGTATTCAAAAGGATTTTCAGAAAATTTCATTTCGCAAAATTAAGTTGCATTCAGAAGGTTGTTTAGAAAGTAACTCTAGAAGTATGATGTTGAAAATAGCTTTAAATCATATTTAAATTATTTAAGGCCTAACTTTACTAGATTGAGCGTATTAGAAAAATACATTTAATCCCGTTTCACTCAAGATGGAATCAAGATCCATGGGGATTATTTTTAAGCAAAAATATATTTAAATAAATCAAGATATATACAAGAATGGATAAGGATAATGTTGAATCGGATTTTGTGGAGTTTCAAATTTTTTAACATGAGGCTTATCTGAAAGTTAAGTAAATCTTTTTAAATTCAAATCAGAAGCTTATCTGGTGGTTATGGATTGATATATATCTGATCTAAATAAGATAAGGAGAGTTGTTTTTGAATTTCAAATTACCATGATCTTCTCAAAATATCTAAGGATTTATCTTAAATAACTAATGGTTGGATAGTTATGAAAGTGAAAGATAATCTTCAGTTTTTAGCTATTAGAAAATTTCAATATAAAAAGAGAAAGGATTCAAAACATCAAGAGACAAAACTCTGAACAAAAAATTTCATTGCAAAAAAAAAAAAAAAAAAAAAAAAAATCATGATCAGAGTATACCTTTTGAAAAAGTCACAAAAGGTTCTTTAGATACTTCTTTAGAAAATTCCATCGATGCAAACATTACAACATTCATTATTTTCTCTCTTGAGCAAAATTATTTAAGATTTATGCTTTTGTTCTTATGTGTAATCTGTAATTCTTATTTGTTGTTTAAGTGTTGAAACAAGTATGTTTATATTTTGTAGATCTGTATTAGCCTAAATTGTTGAGAGGTTAGATAGGTAGAGCAAAGGGTTGTAAAAGTCCATGTGTGACAAGTGTTTGTAATATTTTATGATTTGATTTAGTGGATCAAGTGGAACGGTATTGGTGAAGTAAATTGGGTCCCCAGTAGTGGAACTAGAAGAAAGCAGTAGGTAGGAGATTGAAGCTCTATAAATTCTTTACCTAATTTTCTCTTTCCTTACTCTTTTAATTTGTTTTATTAATTCTTGTGTATTGAATTATTAAATTATCATTGTTCACCATTATAAGTTATTAAAAAGGGTAAATTTTATTTTATATTGAAAAAGTTTCAAAAAGTTAAAGATATCAATTCACCCCCCTCCCCCCCCTCTTGATATCTTATATAGGATTAACAATCTTTAAAGCTTGTCTCTAGAGTTCCTTTATTTGCTGCTCTAGCCTAACCTTCTAACCAGCCAGCTTTAACAATGTAGCTTTAGCACTATCATACTATGACACCTTTATTGCTAGCTTTGTTTGTAGCTTGGAGACCAATGCCTTCAGCTTAGCATTCTCCTTCTTGAGCTCATCCCTAACTTTATTCTCTTTGTCTAACTTCTAGGAGAGTTGAGCCTTGTTCCTTTACTCATCCTCAAGTTGAGCTCTTAGGCTACTAACCTCCTTGGCTTTCTCTTCAATAGTGGTCCTTTCTTGCTTTACATCCTACAACTTCATCTTGAGCCTAACCACCTGCATATAAGAGTGGCGCAAACGCTGGTTAGCCTTGATGAACTTATCTAGATACTTATTAGAAGAGGACTTTACCTCTTTCAAGCCATTCTTAGCATTAGATAATGCCACTCAAAATCCCTTTACGTCTATTCGTAAGGCATCGTAATTATTGAGCTGGAGTAATACCTAGTCGTGGTATTATAAAGAAATGCAAAATGAGATAAAACCAATGATGATAAGGAAGGATATCAATTGTGAAAGATGAAGGCTTACTTGCGCAAGGAGTGAGCTCAAATAATTCACCATCTCCATAGGATCACCTCCTCTTACCCTTGATAATGGATGGCTTAGTCATCGGATGTAAGGCCTCATTAAGGCTCGATAGCTAATAGTCTAGTGCCACAACGTAATGTCGTTGCCTTGGATTTCTTACATCCGCTTTAGAAGCTTCCCCTTAGTGCTCTTCTTTTCGGCCTCGAATCAATGAAGGCAAAGCTCCTCATTTTAGGAGACATACGGTACGTCCTTAAACTAGTCTGGTTTGATCCCTAAGAATCTAAACTTGTTAAGGACATCAAAAAACTCATCCCCAAGCTCATCAATACACCTGCAGGGATGAGTCGTTGGCTACTTGTACTAAGGTACTCGACTCAAGGGCACCTTAATTGTCGGTTTCTACCTCTTAGCCTTAGGTGCCACTTCCCCAATAGTTTCAGGGGCCTTTCTTTTCTACCCAACTACTCGAAATGGGGTGTTGGCTTCGGTCCCCTCCTGTTCACCCCTATTAAGAGAAGCAAGCATCACCATTTTTGGCTCATCAATATCGATGGGTTTGTCCTACACAATGATAGGCATAGAAGTAAGGACAAAGGAAACGAAAGGAAGGACCACACACATAGGCTTAGTAGCCAATGGCTCTGTTTGGGGACCAAGAGAAAATCCCTGGAGTTAGAACAACTGGCTTGACCTTATTGGTCCCCCCAACCTCTAACCTCGGCTTGATGGCCTTTCCCTTAAGGCAGAAGCCTTAATGGTCAATTTTGACCTGGCTTGGTGACGCCTCATCAATTTGGCTACCAAAGGACAAGGAATCTCCCTAACCAGTCTCTTGCTTGCAAAGAGTCAAATGAGCGGTCAACAAATAGAAAACAAAACAAAGATAGTATAAAACACTTGCACTCACCAACTCCACCGTAACTAATACGGAGAATCCCCCCCACCCCCCTTTATTTCTCTTAAAAAGGACATCGGTTGAAGTACAACTTTATACATACTAGCATGATAAATGAAGCCATTCATTAAAAATGAACCTATACTTATTGTTCACTTCTTCATCATAACCTTCTTCACTACAACTTTCTTTATGCTGGGGAAGAGCTCAAAGATCGAATACTTGAAAGATCTCTTTACTGTCTCTATTGTGTTTATTTCATTGCCATTTCTAAGGGCCATGAAGGCTTGAATCTCCCTTGAGGCCTTGGCATTGCTGGGCTTAAGCTGCTTTTACCCCCTTACCCCACTTTGGTCCATCTTATCTAAAAGTCTGTCTCCTCTAGTAGCTCAACCACTAGTTAGTCATCTTGTTAGCCCTTAACAGAGTCCATGAGGCTACAAAACAACTTTTTTGCTTGACAAGGCTAGAGGTACGACCACCCACTTAAGCTTTTCAACATATAGAAGTGGTTGAAGAGCTTACGGTAGCCCTTATTACCAAGTACTCGCAAAGTCCCTGGAAGGCCTTCAATACCCTCTGCCCATTGGTGGGACTTGTGCTAAACTACACTAGTGGAAGTAGAAGAGCTCTTTTTCAAAGTTGCTAAGAGGGAGGCATTGCTCATATTACAAACACTTTTCAAACATGACAAAACATGTCCCGATCAACAAAGGTACCTTCTTCTCCCTCCTTGGCAATCGTATTGTCCAACCCAAAATTGAGTCAAGTATAAAATTGCTTAGAACCCAGTTGGAAGCAAAGGCCTTGCTCCCACTAATTTGGTCGCTCGGGCCTTTGCCTATCTTAAGCACCTCGAACAAATCTCTAGTCAATAGCAAGGGAGCATATACGTAAGCATCCCTTAGGATAGCACTGATGAGCCTTGTCTTATCTAGTGCCTCCATTGCCATCCTAGTGGTATCATTTAGTTATCACAGCGATGTGACTTCATCCTCTCATTCGGAGGGAGGATCACTCTCCGTGGTCTAAAAGTCAATAATGTTATACTTTGACGCATCCGATGGTGTCTTACCTATGTTCGACATGTTGATGAAGAAGCAAAAAGGAATGAATAACTTTGAAGAAAAGTTTGCAAGAGATAGAGTTTTGAAGAAGATTGATGAAAAGAGAGAGTAAATTTGCAATGAGAAAGTAAGGAAGTTGCGAAAAGGTGCTCTCTCTAACAAACTGTGATAATTATAGACCGAATGCTTTGGAAAGTGTATAAACAGTTATAGGGATTCATATAAACAAAAATACCTTGAAATGTTGTGATGCCAACACGTAGAGTTAGTTATGATTGGACGGCTACATTCAAAAATCAAAATGCATGCAACCGCACATAAGTCTGTTGTGATAAGATACCTATAACATTGCATTAAATGCATCGAAAACGGCTGCCATAAAATAAGAATTTGAAAAGTTACTTTCATGGGAAGTTTCCCTAAGGCCCCCATAACTTCTACAAGAAAACTTGTTCAACACTCCAATAGCACTACGCCTTGGATTGAATAGATTATATTTGCTTAAGCAATGGTTAGCTCAGTTCAAACTTGTCTACTCAACTCCTCTGCTTGGTGACTTTACTATGAGATACACAACCTATTGTATTGTTGTCTCAACTTGGAGTGCCAAGATCAAGCCATGATGTCTCCACCTCAATTCACCCATTCAGCTCAACATATATGTGTTTTGTTCTGACCTGACAGAAGCCCAACTACTCTTATCCCCTAATGACCAAGGAGGTTTAATCTCTTGCGTTCCACGTTGGAACTATTGCCCTTACCTCTTCCTTGAACGCAATTTGTTTGGGTATGTTGCACCTGCTTGGTCCTAATGTCATTCAACTAAGACATTTACCCTAGCCTTACATCAGTTTGGACACCTTCACCTTAGCCTTTCACTAGCTTGGGCTTCCATCATTGCCATGTCGGCATAACAACATTAACTTAGATACTTCTTGATCAAATTGACCATATACTTGAGAAGCCCATCTTTCCCTTCTCCTTACCTTCACTACGGTAATGAGATTACAGGGGTAGGGGAGGGGCAAGTGTTGGTAAAGTCTTTTGCACATAAGTGTAAGTCTTATAACTAGAGAATCGGATTTAGTACATAAAGTTTAGAGTGATTGGTTAAATGATTTGATCAAGTCTCAATTATTATAATAACGTTAGAAATATTAGTAAAATTAATCCCATAAGTTTGAATTTAATAAAATAAATAATAAAATAATATAATATTATAATATCAAATTTTAGGTATATTATCCATTATTTATCGGAAATACATAAAATGAATTGCAATAACTAACGAGTTATTAGAGATAAATTATATGCACACTAAAAATCATAAAATAAAATTAATAATATTTAGGAGTATTTACTTGTACTTCATATGCATTTTTGTATAGGTGAAAATACGCGAAATTATCTAAAATGCTAGAAAAATGCTAAATAATTAAAAAAATCAAGGAAAAATTAGAAAGTTGGGGAATTTTCTAGATCTAGGTTGTGGCATGCTGAGATTAAAAATAAAAATTTAACTAATAAAAAACAACCAACTAGAAAGTCAAAATTTGTAAAGGATAAGGCAAATATTAACTTAATTTAATGAAAAAAAAAATCCTATTTAGCTTTATAAATACCCAATATTTTATAGAAACTCATTTGGTCTATTTAGAGTCTTAGAAAATTGGAGAGAATTGCAACAAGAGAGGATTAGTTTTTTTTTTCAAAAATCATAAAAAATATGTGCAATTAGGGCATTTAGACCAAACCTATGAATAATTTGAATCAAACCGCTATCACTAAAGTACCCTCCTACCACCACCTGGACTGGCCAACACCCCTATCACCACCATTGGTGGTCAAAAGTCCAATAACTAGGTGGTATGATTTTAAGCCGAATTTGTTTAATTTATTAAAATTATTAAATTATTTCAGAAAATTATGAAATTTAGTATTTTAATGCTTTTATGTATGTTGATTTAGGAAAAAATATTGGTTTGGTTCAATTACATCTAGAAACATGTAATACTTAAAAAACCGTGTAAAATTGAGCATATTATGATTTAGAAATAAATAGTCTTAGGAGTGTAGTTTTAGGCTCAAAATTTTTGTGTAGACTACTTAGAGGATATAAAATAGTGATATGAAGCCCTTTTTCATAAATGAATTTTCAAAATTTTAAATAATTTTTAGGCCCTTAAAATATATATATAATTAGTGATTCTAGGCTTCATTAATGGTTAATTGAATATTTACTAATTTAGTATATAATTAGGTATTTTAAGATGTTTATATCTAATGTGATGTGATAATTGTTGTATTTAGGGTTTTAGATGTGATTATTAGGAGTAATATATTGTAAATATATATAATTTTAATAGTATAAGGAATTGGAATTATAATAAATATAAAATATTAGGTTAAATTGGATAATATAATAATAATATTAGTATATATTAAATCTGATAGGAAATATAAATTTAGGTAATTATATGAAAAATGTAAAATTTTCTTATATCGAGAGTAAATTTGATACATAAATGAGGATTAGAGTGTACTGAGTAGACTAGAATACTGATTAAGGACCAAAAGTGATGTTTAGAATACTTGAGCCTAATGTGATTAATTTCACATTAGGGTTTGGAACATATTTTTAGGATTTACGTATAATACTTATAGTTAGAACTAACTTAGAACCTAAATTGGAATCGGATTCGGAAATCGATTCCAAAACTAACTTAGAATGAATTAATAATAAATAATATGTATATAGGAAAAATTGAGTTAACTTATAACCTAGAGTATATATATAGTGATGTTTAGAATCCTTGAGCCTAATGTAATTAATTTACATTAGGGTTCAAAACGTATTTTTAGGATTTATATATAATGTTTATAGTTGGAACTAACTTAGAACCTAAATTAGAATTGGATTTAGAAATCGATTCCAAAACTAACTTATAATGAATCAATAATAAATAATATGTATATAAGAAAAATTGAGTTAAATTATAATCTAGAGTATATATATATAGTGAGCGAGCGAACCAAAGATTCCAAATAAGTTGGGTTTAATATTTTATTGTATTTTAGAGTACTATTTAAAGTATTAGGAGGTTTAGGATTGTATATGACTATATTTGTAAGTAGTTGTAAATGCATGTGTTTATGTATTTGATTCCATGCTAAAATTTGTGTTAGGTTTGATGATTGATGTGAATTAAATGGTGTGAAATTGTTTGATAACTCTAAACCATATTTAACCATAATCGACCTAAATACCCTAATTAAACATACATTACAAATCTTTAGGGAACTATTAGGATTCTCCAACTAAACACCGATACCTTCGAAAAAGATACGTTGAATAACATAATGGTTTTCTTCTCATTCTTAACTGAACTAAGTGATGGGAGAAGAGGTCACGACGAAGATAAGGGCAATGGTTTGAAGGATAGTCATGAGAGAGTGGTGTCTCCATTGCACAAACCTAGATTTAGCTACAAGTTGTTATATAAATATGAAAACCCTTTAACTTGAATTACAGTAGGTGAAATTACTTTGGTTTTATAACGAACTGAACTACGCTGTATGATAATACTTGCTTGTTACATTGCATATAATTAATTACTTGATAACTTTGTTTGTGTTTGTTATACATTTATAAGTCTCTAATTTAATTTACTAAGCTGTGGTTGCTCATACTCATATGGATTATCTTATAGGTTCTGACTGATATACCATAGTACAATTATCTTGAGGTCAGTTTTTTATTTTTTATTTAAAAAAAAAAACTATGGGGGAGTTGAGACCAACTGGATGTATGATTAAGTCTTTTACTATTCTATTAATATTATTAGGTTTATGAACTAATATGTAATTTGTAAGTTAGTTAACTACTATAGTATGTGTAATTTTCTTGGGATTATAAGATAATATGGATGTAATTATGTATATATATATGACTTGTGGTTCTAGCTTCTTATGTAATTTTTAGCTTAAATCTTAATTGAATTGTTTACTTCAAAGCGAGGAGTCATGGATGTCTTGTATAAATTATATCTATGATAGGGACTGTAAGGTCGGTTACTATCATGTATTAGTTTACATGGTAAGACTGTTGCTACTCTATGGCTTCACAGCGTAACAATGGTCTCCTTAAGCCTATTCTAACCTAATAAGACTTACAATTTATGATAAGCCGCCCTTGATCCAAGCTTAGAACATAGCTTGTCCAACTATAAAAGGCCTTTAACGGTTAGAAGATTTTAGATAAGGTTGAAAAACTAAGCTATCAATCGCCTCCTACATATGCGAAACATGTTAGATACCCTGATCCTACTCTTCAGCATTTACGGATGTGGCTTTGCCCACTTACTTTTCCATAAATGTTAACACCACTTCTCTATAAATACAAGACTATCATCTTATAGTAAACTATTAGATATTTTACACACTTAAGCTTACATATTACTCTTAAGCACTTTTGCTCTCCAAATGATGAATTAACTTAAGTATTAGAATGGCCACACTGAACAACAACCATGTGCTCTCTTTTGTAAGCTTATACACCTATGTGAAACTCAATCTCACTCAAATCTATACCAGCAAAGTTGTCAAGATGACACACATGACTATAAATAATAATAAAAAATGTAAAAATTGTACCCATTTCTTGATGTCTAATTTATTTCTAGATCGATGTAGTTTGCACATGCCATCCGAGAAGAGGTTCCTCATGTAAATTACAGGTCATACTCATATGTATTTCCTTAAAGTTTTTCTGAGTTATTACGAGTCCAATTTTTTTCCATTAAAACATGTATATTTTGTTTTGTATTTAAACTGATATCATAAAATTGCATTTCACATTCCTAATCTAGACCCTTCGATATCGCAACATACAAAAGGTGGTTCCAATTACACCAAATAGCATTTATTATTTATTATATACGTAATCGTGTATATGTGTTTCAAATAAAAGGGATCAAACATATTACATTTTAAAAATAAAAGCGGTTAAAAACTTCTTCAATTTATGCATTTTGGTTTGCTGTGATTTAGTCCTCTTATTGGAAGTGCAGCACTGAGGCAAACGAAATGACTATCCAATTTACAGATTTTTTGGACTGTAAAAATTCCAAATAAACTTGATTTTAACCTCGCGATCAACTTTAACGGATTGTAACTATTCGAGTGACAGGACTAATAATATATTTAAAAATAGATTGATTTGATTTTACCACTTCATCATTTGGCATGTTTTTCAAGGCCAAATTTATGCGCTTTCTTAGTATGCTGGGCTGCTTCGCCTTTTTAGTTTCTTTTTCTGTTTTGTTTTGTTCCCTTATTACTTATAGAGTTACTAAGCATATAAAAACTTATATAACAGCTATTGAAGTTTCATAATTATTTATTTATATTTTTACTCTCGCAAATATTTCATATTATTCACTGTATGTTGCATCACGCCATCATGCCCCCATTATATGTGAGTTATCTTGTACCATTGATTGATATAATGTTTGCTCGTTAGATGAAATTCATCTTCGCTGTCGTAGAAAAGAAATGTTTAATAATCAAATAATATGATTTGTAACTAAGGCCCTTACAGTCAGTATATTACTCTTCCAATGGAAATTGGTAGATTCTGTTGATCATGCATGGATCAACTCTAAAGAGAAATTAGAGTGTACTAGATGGGCCTTAGTAGAGGTTAGACTCGATGGGTTCCTTACCGTTGAGGATATGTAAAAAAGCTCTTTGTGGATATATTTACAAGGGCCCTTCAATACTTAAGTTAGGAAGAGAGGTAAGGAAATAGGAAGAGAAAGGATCAAGGTAAGTGAGCACTAAAACCCATCTGGGGGTGCTTGCCGAGAGTGTGTGGAAAGGTGTCTTAATTCAAGAGAATGTCTCTCTTACATACTTGGAGGCCTCTTATACCATTTATAATGTAGCAAAGGTATGGTTACTTGAATACATGGAGGTCTAGGATTCACTTGTATTGGCAGGTGGCAATAGACATGCGATGCATGGTTGACAGGATGGCTCTTAAGGACGGTCAATTACAACCATGCTAGTGGCTACGTTTGTGATCTACGAGTCTAACATCCTTAGTAGCTATTAGGTCTATTAGTCGTATTATGGATGTTAGAAGGTAATTAGTGAACCTTAGCTGAGTGTCGGCGCTAGAAACAAAAAAGGAACAAGGACGCTTAAGGAGCAAGTTGGTGCTCGTTTGAGGATAAATAAGGCTTTGGGGGTGCTCACTAAAACTCCTATGGATGCTATGCCTAATTTTAGGTAAGGATGGCTAGGTGCTAGGTGACAAGCACGTCTAAGCGATCGCTTGGGTGCTCACAAAAAGAGGCTTTAGTAGATCATGGTGCTTGAAGTGAGTAGATTGCATGATTGTGTGCTCGCCTATGGGCTACTATGGGCCTTCTTGCAAGCTAAGCCTTGAGCTGGTTAAAATGGGTATAAATATCATTCCACATTTCCACAAATATAACATATAGTTGTTAGAAAAAAGAACAAAATAAAATAAATGTTATAGTTTCAGAAAAAGAAAATTCTATTACTTTTATGCCACATTTGGTACACTAGTGTTGACATGACTTTTTAGACATAGGCCTTTCAAGCCTGTTCAGATATGACACATCTTGTCGCCTAAGGTTTGCCCTTATGGGCTCAAGCCCTAAGCCTAGATTGATCAAGCGTAATAAGCCCTATAATGGTTAAAGTGCATAAGATAAGGATAAAATACCGAGTCAACAGTTACGTCCGAAACAAGTGGGACACGTCGAACATAACAACCCTACTCTCCCATACTTGTGGGAGAAGATTTCTCCCTACCAACTAACCTCCAACCATTGGCACCACTCTACTATAAATACCAATCCATTACCTAGTTATAAATCTCTCTACACCCTATGCACCAAGTTTACTTGGTATTCCAAAGTATTTTCTACTCTCAAAAGTGATGAGAATCAAGCTACGGGGCTTTTGACCCATAGTGGAGCTTGAGGAATAGAGGGGCTAGCACGACGAATTCTTATATTCCAACCAACCCTTACTGAGGCTGAGTATCTCTTTATCGAGTAATCTCTAATGCCTTGTTGTATGATTGCTCATTATTGTTTGGTATGTCGAGTTGACAATGACTCTTTATTGACGAGTCAACCAATTACTTGGCTTCCACCTTGTCGAGAAGCCGAGAGAGAGAGACCGAATTGACTAGGCCATCTCTACTCGGATAAGCCCATTTGTTTGTACTTTTTGTCCACATCTCCTAATGACCCTGCCAATGCCACATCACTATGTATACAATATTACATATAGAATCTATAGCACTACTAATTATTTTCCTGGTATATTCATTTTTGCCCTTTGTAACGTATACATTGCCCTTTTAAGAAATATTCTTTTTGTCTTTTCCCCTTTAGGTAAGTTGCCTTATTTTGCGGGTATAAATACCCCTACACTTATAGTTGTAAGATCATCTGATTACCTTCATTACAATTGAGGACTTTTCCTTCTTACGTAAACATTGTTGTTTACTCTTGGCATTACTCTTATCCTTTCCTTTAAGTAAGGTTATGTGGCAAGTAACCTCATTGGACCGATTTGTACATCATATCGAATTTTGCTGTGAGTTCTCGAAAGTTCCATTGGTGCATCATATCCTCTAGAGCTGTTCCTAGGTTTGCTTACTGTTTTCATTCTTCATTTCTTATCCTTTTTGTACTTTTCCCCATTAACCCTTTTCGAGTTTTCTGCAAATTTAGACCCATCCAGTGACTGGCTTGGTCTGTTCTTGGTCATGGTTCACATAAAAAAGCCTTAATGCTAACTTAAGCATTGGAATGGCCACACTGGACAACCCCTCAACATCCCCCCATAGTGTATTGTTTTGTAGGCCTTCTACATGCAAAGTCCAACCACTACTAGTAAATACTCAGAGACGACATTTGGTGCTATCTGTGGGAAACTGAATTCCTACACCTAAAACCTCAAACACAATAAACACGTACCTTACAAACAATTCATCTAACATCATGTCTCACTACAACGAGCAAGAGAACCACTGGTTGGTAAATAACCAACTTATAGGCAACTAACCCCTCCTACGGGTTGTGTTGGAGGAGCGCTTGGAGCACATGAAACGTTTAGTCGAGGAATATGCCACGCAAAACAAGCTACTCTGCGCTCGCTTAGAAGAAGCAGAGTAGTACAACGTACAAACCTACCCCTTTGAAGCTTTGGATGCTTGCACTGGGCAGAACAACTTATCATAGCAATAGTATAATGGTAGGGATTAGCACCCTAATCCACCCTTGCAACAACAACCAATAAAGTTTACAAGCACCCATAATCAAGTTTTAGTTGGGAACAAGTAAGAAGCTGACTTAGGGAGTATAGGCTCACTTAACTACATGTTGAGCTCACCCAATAGACGATGCCAACCTAAATGAGCTCCATGCCGTGGTAAGGCGGCTCTCCGAGTAGTAAGGGAGCAAGGCCGCTAACGACGCTGGCTTGATCGACAGCAATAGGACCCCCTTCACTAAGGGTATCCAAGATGATGTGTTGCCTCCTAATGGAAGGCTTTCATCCTTAGACCAGTACGATGACATGAGTGACCTTGACGATCACCTTCTCTACTTTCGTACCCTCATAAATCTCTATGGTCATGGGAGTGCTATAATGTAAAAGGCCTTCCCAAGCACCCTGAGGAAGGTAGCTCAAATGTGGTTTAACCACTTCCTTGACAATTCCATCAGCTCCTTTGATAAGTTGGCGCAGAGATTTAGTCTCCACTTCAAGGTTAGTAAGCCCCCATCCAAGGACACATCGTCCTTATACCTCATAAGGCATGGCCAAGGCAAGTTCTTAAGTGACTATGTAGCCCAGTTTAATAACGCTGTAGTCAAGATCCCTCAATTGGACGAAGGAGTCGCTATCCATGCCACTTAGCTTGGCATTTGACCTTCAGGAGACTTCTTCCAATCGCTTACGAAGAGCAAGCTAAAGACCTTAGTCGACTTTTAGAATAAAGCCTAGAAGTACACCAACTAGGAAAACAACATTCATGCCAAGTATGATGTTAATTGCGAAAGGTTAGGTGAAAAGCAGGACAAATTGTCGAATACCCTTGAATAGACCCATTGCTCAGGTCTATTTTGAGGTAAAGCATTGGAATTTGCTCTAGAGACAGTAGAAAATGTGAGGAAACCCTAATTGTCGAAACTTTAACAAGTACTGTTTGTTTCATGATGACCACGACCACATTACCAAAAAGTGCTTTCAGTTGAAGAACACCATTGAGGAATGATGATCGTTCTAATAATGATGGAGATAGGACACCTCAATGGTAATGAACCAAGAATGCCCCTGCTGAGCAAAACAATGACCACCACAACGACTACACCTCCAATGATTTTATTAACGTAATTATGGGGGGTGGGTGAGGTGTGGGTGTACCCTGAGAGCCAGTTGAACACTAAGAGCTCGATTAACACCCTATCAAAGGTTTGGTTGTAAGGGAGAAGAGACAGAAGTTAGACACTTCCATCTCCTTCTTCAATGAAGACCTTGAAGGGGTTGATACACCCAATTAAGATGCCCTAGTGATAGGGGCGAGGATCTCGAATTTTAAGGTCCTAAAGATTATGGTGGACATTAGTAGTTCCATCGACATACTTTTCCTCCATACTTATGAGATGATGAGTAAGAAGCTGCTAGTGAAGATGAAGCCGTACCACTATAATCTAATCGACTTCAACTGTAGTATAATCCAAGCTAAGGAGATTGTTACGTTAAACATGGAACTTAGTGATGATGATTACGTGGCGCGATGACCCATAGAATTCATCATGATTGATTATCCCTCCCCCTACAATGCACTCTTAAGAAGACTAAACCTAAATGCATTCGAGGTGATCACATCCTCTCTGCAATTAAAGGCTAAATTTTTTACCTCAACTGGAGTGGGAATATGTAGGTGTGATGAAAAGCTATCACAAAAGCTGTACGTCAAGGCGGTCAAAGGAGATGGTGTCTTTGCATTGGAAATAGGCCCGTAGGAGAGGCTGACTGAGAGAGGTGAGTTAGGAGAAAAAATAGATGAAGTCTAGATCGTACCTTCACCTAAGCAAACCACAAGTGTCAAGTTGAGACCTCACTCGGAGTGAAGGATGAAATTGTTGCCTTCCTGCAAGCAAACTCGAATAAATTTGCTTGGTTGGTGTCAGACATGTTCGGAATCTCACCTAACCTAGCGACTAATAAGCTTAATATCGACACTACAATACAGCCTATCAAGTTGAAAAAGAGGCATTTCGCTCTGAAGAGGCAGGCTGCAATTGAGGACAAAGTGTGAAAAGCTGCTTAAGGTTGACTTCATGAGGGAGGAAAAGCACTTGACCTAATTAGCGAACGTAGTACTGGTAAAGAAGAAGAGTAGGAAGTGGCAAATGTGCGTCAATTGCATGAACCTCAATAAAGCTTTCCCCAAAGACTGTTTCCTTCTCTCGAAGATTGATTAGCTTGTCAATTCCACTTCAAGATACTCCTTATTGTGCTTTATGGACGTTTTCTTGAGGTATAACTAAATCAAAATGGACCTAAAGGAAAAAGTCCATACCTCCTTTATTACCGATGATGATACGTATTGCTACACCGTGATGCCATTTGGTTTGAAAAATGCAGAGGCTATGTACCAACAAGTGGTGACGAAACTATTTAAGCCCCAGATCGGACACAATATGGAGGTATACATCAATAACATGACTGTCAAGAGCCAGAAGCCAATTGATCTTGTCAAGGATCTCTAAGAAGCCTTCGACCAAATGTGCACATACGACATGAGGTTAAACCCTTAGAAGCGCGTCTTTAGCATTGAATCTAGTAAGTTTCTCAGCTTTCTAGTAACACATAGAGGTATCAAGGCTAACCTCAAGAAGATTATTACCATCAGGGGAATGAAGCCTCCAACCTTAGTTTGAGATGTACAAAAGCTCAATAGCATAGTAGCCACATTAAGCAAACTCGTCTCAAAGAGTGCTAACAGATGCGATGAATACTTCAAAATCCTACAAAATCCAAAGGGTTTTGAATGGACTCTAGAGTGTGCTACAGCCTTTTAGCAGCTCCAGGACTTCTTTATGTACCCACTAGTCCTCTTCAAGCCTGTCCATAAGGAGGACCTATTTTTGTACCTAGTTGTGAGTGACTAAGCACCCTCATCTGTGCTAGTCAGAGAAGAGGGAAGGGAATACAGGCTTATATACTTCATAGGCCTGAGGTCAAGTATACTAGGATAGAAAAGTTCACCTTAGCCGTCGTTATCACGACACAACAGTTAAGTCCATACTTCTAGATACACCAAATAATTGTATTCACAAATCAACCATTATGCACCATGTTGCAGAAGCCTAATGTATGTAGACGGATGATGAAGTACAGATGGAATTGAGTGCGTACGGAATCTAATATCAGTCATGAACAACCTATAAAGCACAAGTGCTGTCTAACTTCATGGTAGAATATATAGGAGAAAAGGAAGCACCACTAGGTAATGACAAACTGGTGTTGGACTCTCTACATTGATAGATCCTTTACTTTAGGGGATAGAGGTACGGGTCTCATTTTAACCAGCCAGTATAAGGTTACGATCTGATATGCCCTCAAGTTTAGTCTTGATTCTAGCAACAATGAATCTGGATACGAGGCCTTTATTGTTAGTCTTAAGTTGGCCAAGGAGATCGTTGTCGAGCATTTATAGATCTTCTTAGACTCCATGCTGGTCGTCCAGCAAGTTCAAGGCGAATACAAGGTTAGGGATGACACTATAGTTAGGTACCTTAAGAAGGTAAAGTGCCTTCTAGTTGAGTTCCCTTTATGGGACATCACGAAGATCCCTTAACTTGAGAACTCAGTAGTGGATTGGCTATCCAAGCTCACCTCTATCGGTATACGAAAGCTCGAGCCAAAGGATAGCAAAATCTTTATAGAATACTTGCCAAAAAAAAGCATAACTCTAGGCTTAGTTGAAGTTTTGGAACTGACCACAACAACACTAGGGCTAAGCTGGATGGATCCTATCGGGAGTTATTTGGAGTAGTGTACACTCCTAGATGATAGGAGGGAGGCGAAGAAGCTCCAGTATCATGCCACCAACTATATGTTGGTTGACGGCGTCTTGTTTCATAAGGGAGGTAGCCTTCCCCTACTTTGATGCCTTCAAGAAGGTGAAAGGCTATGCGTTATAGAAGAGTTGCACGTTAGAGTGTGTAGCAATCATATTCAGTCCTAAGCCCTCTATCTCCGAGTACTACAACTCGGGTATTATTGGCCTATCATGAGGTAGGATGCAAAAGCCATAGCCCAAAAGTGCCCATAATGACAGAAGCACACACCACTCGATTACTCACCTAGCACCAGCCTCTAACTCCTGACTAGCCCATAGCCATTCGTACAATGGGGTATCGATATTCTCAGTGCCTTCTCAAAAGCTTTGGGAGGATGGTAGTTCATAATTATTGCCTTCGATTATTTCACGAAGTAAGTAGAGGCTAAAGCGATGGCAAGGACCATGAAAAGTAGTGTTGAATCTTTCGTTAGAAACAACATTCTCTTCTAGTTCAAGGTCCCTTATGCTCTCATTATGGACAATGGGCGACAGTTTGATAACCCTAAGTTTAAGGAATTTTGCGCTAAACACCACATAATCCTGTACTTCACCTCGGTTACCCACCCTTAATTGAATGGACAAGTCAAAGCAACCAATCAAATTATCTTAGATAGCTTGAAGAAGCACGTGGACTGATCTTAAGGTGCTTAGGTTGACAAGCTGCCTAATATCTTGTAGGGGTATAGGACCATCGATCGCACTTCTATAAGCAAGACCCCCATTCGCCTAGCATTTGCGTTGAAAGCAGTCTTCCCCATTAAACTTAAGCTTCTTAATATTCGGACTCGAAGTTTCAACGTCGCCCTTAACAAGTCACTGTTGTAAGCCAGCATTAATACCATTAAGGAAATCAAAGATCTTACTACGGCTCAGGTTACTGTATACCAACATCGAGTTGCTCGGTACTACGATCAGAAGGTTAGACACAAGGAGTTTAAAGTTGATAACCTAGTGTGCCATACTAGCCCCTAATTGTTAAGGCCTCGTCAAAGTAAGGGAAAGCTTGGGCACTAGAGCATACAGACTGGAAAGATTGGATTGTGAGCTCATCCCATACATATGGAACACCAATAATCTTCAACTTTATTTTAATTAGCATATTCTAGTGTATATCTTTCCAGAATAATGAAACAGAACAATTTACTTCATAATCAATTGTCTATCTCTTCCTCTCTCTCCTTTTTATTACCATCTTAGCCCTTGAAAGGACATATAAATTGTTTGTCGGGCAGGTCGGAACACCACCAACCTGACCCCCTCGGATAATCTCGACAAGGGAAAACACCCTTTACACAAAAGAACTTCCATCTTTTAAGTAAGTTAGAACACCACTGACCTGACCCTTCAAGTAACCTCAACAAGGGGAAACACCCTTACACAAAGTAACTCTGATCTTCTGCGCAGGTTGGAACATAACTGACCTAACCCCTTCGGGTAATCTCGACAAAGGGAAAAACCACCTATACAAATGAACACCTATCTTTCGAGTAAGTCAGAATCCTACCAGCCTAACTCTCTTAAGTAACCTTGGTAAGGGTAAAATCCCCTTGGACAGAGGAACTCCTATGCAAATATATTCTAAGGCAAAGTAAGAAGAAGCATGCGTATAAAAGGAAGGCAAGTAAAAAATTTCATTCATGGATTGTTAAGTTACATATTGAAGGTCGGCATCCTAACCCAGTATACAAATGTTAAAAAAAAAAAAAAAAAAAAAAACTATCACCTTGGATCAGCTAATTCTAGCAACTTAGAAAAATCCAAAGCCCCGATTTGCTTAGAGTGCTGATCCTATGGTGCTTTAGGCAGTTGGCCCTAACTTGAAGTAAAGGCAGAAGGTTGCGAGCAAAGGGTACTAGGAAGGTGTCCTAGAGGTTGATTGCTATGAGCAACTACTTCTAGGGTGGCCTCTTGTTGGGTTACTAGGGAAGAAGTAAATGTTGAAGTGTCTTGCCCAGCTTCAACAGTAGAGGGGGGCACTTGGGACATTGAAGGCCATTTGAGCAGTTTCCCTCTCGTATGCTAAGGCTTCCCTCTTCTCATTAAAGGTTGGAGAATCCAAGAAGTCAAGAAAGCTCATATCAAGATCTAGATAGTAGGAGAGCACCTTCTTCCTTATGTAGCATGTGGAGTCAGTGGTAAGGTCTTTTAGGTCATTCAACCACTCCTTAGTCTTCTGATAATCAGCAACTACCATTTTTAGCAGTGGCATCACTGAGGACCTCCCTACTCTCCATTTTGGAGATGATCTCCTCTATATTTGAAACCTTCTCTTGCACCTCCTGAACTTGCCGCTCCAACCCAACCTTTAAATTGGTCACCTTTAGCAAAGTAGCTTTAGTGCTTTTACACTGGGACGCCTTCATCGCAAGCTTAGTTTGTAGCCTCGAGACTGATGCCTTCAACTTGGCATTCTCTTTCTTGACTTAGGCCTTGGCTTCCTTCTCCTCATCTAGCCATCGAAAGAGTTGAGCTTTAGTCCTCTACTTGTCCTCTAGCCGAGCCTTCAGGTCATTGCCCTTTTGTTCCACCTTCTCAACCTTAGTCCTCTCCCTCTCTACGTCCTTTAGCTTCACTTGAAGCCTTGCCACCTGCATATAAGAGCGATGTAAATGCTGGTTAGTTTTGGAGAATTTTTTTAAGTACTTATTAGTAGAAGTCTTTACCTCACGTAGGTCCTTCTCACTCCAGCACAATACCTCCCTAAAGCCCTATCTAGCGCTTCTACGGCCATCCTAGTGGGCTTGTCAAGTTATGCTAGCGGTGAGACTTCATCCTCTCTTGTCGAGTGGGGGGAACAGGATCAATCCTTATTGTTATGGAGTCAATAATGTTGAACTGTAATGAGTCACAACTCATCTCATCTGTGTTTGCTGACATTTTTGTGAAAGGCGATGAAGAAGATAGGAGTTAGAAAGCTTTTGAAGGAAGAAAGTGTAATACATAGTAGTGGAATAAAGAGATTGTAGAAAAGTGATCCCTTGTTGTAACCTTATTATTTATAAGAAAAGTATCTGGGAAGCCATACAAGCAATTATAGAGATCCGTATAAGCACGAATCTCTTGAAATGCTGCACAACAAATACGTAGAAACAGTTTTGATTAGACGATTACCTTTAAAAGGAAAATTGCATGTAGCTATGTGCTAGTCTGTTACAACATGACAATTGTCACATCACATTAAATGCACAAAAAACAAGCGCATAAAGGTCACAATTTGAACAAGTTCCTATGACAAGAAGTTTCCTTAAGGCCTATCTGACTTCTACCTAGTCGGCATGATAAAGACATGGTATAGTAGCATCTGCTCGATCCATGATGAGTATTGTTCGGCTAAACCAATCCGTAGCCTTAAAGTGCTTGCTTAATGAGATGCAAAGGTGTTCTACTCTAATACCCTAACTAAGGCTTAATCTCGCTCATGTCTTCGATACTCCGCTTTGGAATAATCGTTGACGACCTCAATTTATCCCACCTCAAGCATTTTCGGCCTAGGTATCCACTACCTTAGACATCTCCACTTAGGCCAGCTTCCAACCCGAACCTACACTCTTACCACATTGGCATCGTAGTGCTAGGTTGGGCCCCTTTGAGTCAAATCGATCACACACTTAAGTAGCCCATATATCCCTTCTTCTTGCCTTCGCCTCAATAATGAGATTGCGAAGGGGTGGGACGCAAGTGTTTATAGGGCTCTTTAGACAAAGCCCCCTTAAGCCCATCTAGATCTGATACGTCTTGTTACCTAAGGTTCGCCCTTATGGGATTAAGCCTTAGCCCTAGATTAATTAAGCACAATAAGCTTTACAACAGGCAGAATGCACAATATAAGAATAAAATACTAAATCAACAACCACGTCTAAAATAAGTAGGACACGTTGGATACCATGAGCCCACTTTGCTATACTTGTGGAAGAAGATTTCTCCCCACTAATGGATTTTTAATTGTCGGCGCTACTCCACTATAAATACCAATCCACTACTTAGCAGTAAATCTCTTTACTCTTTGTGCACCAAGTTTACCTACTATTCCAAAGCACTTCCTACTCTCAAAAGTCTCTCTGTTAACTTAAGTATTAGAGTGGCTATGCCAGACAACCTTCCAGCACCCCCTCATAGTGTATTGTTTTACAAGCCTTCTACGTATAGCATTCAACTACTATTAGCAAATACTGAGAGAAGATAACTGGAATGGTTTGGAACGGAATCATAAATTCATGTTTCATTCCTTTTCTTTTCAAGAAAGGATTCCATAATATTAATATGTTACGTAAATCAATGATTATATTTAAGTATCTATAAAATTTTAATATGTGAAAATATAATTGATACTTTTTCAAAAAAGTATATTTTTTCGTTATCACATATTAAAATAATTATGGTATTTTTGACAAATAATATTATATGAATATTTAATATCATTTCATTCCATGAATATCTTCAAATATAGAAAATAGTTTCTTAATTCAATCCTTATTTTATTCAATTCCATTTTTAGCACAAAAATAGATTTCCTTTATATAATCCTTACTATGAGAAGTCGTCCATATACATACAGTACAAGGGTTTCTATGGTAATAATAGCAAAATACTGTTGTAACACTAATCAATTTAAATTATTAATTTACGACAACTTAATTTACATTATCTATCATATCAAAATAACTTAATATGTTATCTATATAACACGTCAATAGATTTTATAAATAAAAATTAAAAAAAAAAACTAATTAGTTAAATGAAAAAAAGGAAAGAGAAAATAATTTTTTATAATAAGTTATTATAACTAATATTACGGTAATATATATTACTGGACTAATGAAAAAAAAAAAATCATATGCAACGACAATGACCCCTTTTAGAAGTTTCAACCGTCCAAAATGTCCTATCCGACACGTGTTTATGCTTAATTGGGCTCACAGTCATCACTTGCGCGGTTATGCTTAATCTTCCCGTACGTAAAAACCAAGGGACATATCAATAAATTCTCATTTTGAAGACAGACGATATTATGCACGGACATTTAATAAGGGAAATGTTTATGGGGCAACATTAGTTAAAGTACTAAACTAAAAAAAGAAAAAAGATGAAAAAGAATTCGATAAGTTAGACATCGATCATCCATATTTAATTAATAAGCTATGTTTTATTAGCACCTTCATACTACTCATTAGAATATTATCATTAAATCCTTTCTCAATTTAAAGTGCAAAAATTTACTCTTCTAAAATATTCAAAACACCGATTAATGAAGTCCATATATAATAAGCCTCTCAGAGATAAATTATAATTCTGCAAATTAGCAAAACCTAAACGAAATAGTAAATACATTGTAATGAACCCCTACAATAATAAATAACAGTAGTCATACACATAAATTAAATGAAATCTTGCAACGATCTCGGTGATCCGTGCATATAATGAATAACAAGCAAATACGTACTTATGATACATATATAAAAATTAAATTTTACTATATAATCAAATATAAAATAAAAAAAATTACTAAATCAAACGATTGACATGATTGAAGATTTTATAAAGGAAAAAGAAAAATCCATGAATGGCTTAAAAACTACATAAAGTAAAAACTTACGATTGTCGTAATTGTTTTATATTTTAAAATTAATTACGCAACCAAATTTAATTTTAACATATGCATCATATGTGCATATTCATTAACACATATAGATGATTATTTCAAAAGGAAAAAAAAAAAAAGGAAATCCATGAGTGGTTTTTAAATTGTATAAAGAAAAGTAAAGGTGCAATCATGCAAGTACAAAATAAATGTGCACTAATGTAAATAATTATAGATATGTATTGCACATTTTATTTGTAATTTGGAAAGGGAAAAAAAATATACAATGAAGCATATGGAACACTACTCTTTAAAAAGAGAAACTAACAAATATATATATATATTAAAGTTTATAACATTTCACATATCTAGAAATATAGACAATATCTACAACGAATTATTCTGATAAATATATACATTTCAATAAACATTAAAGTTAACAATAAAGTTTACAATATTTCTCATTTTGTTTCTTTCCTTATCTCTATCTCACCAGAATGTCTCTTCTGAGTGATGCCAAAATGTAGGTGCAAACCCATCGCTATTGTGCAAGTATTAAGTTAAAGCATAGAGGGAGAGAGAAATGCATATAATTGAAAAAGAAAAAGAATTATAAGAAAACTACTCAAAAGCAGCTATAATAACGTAGAAGTTTGAAAACACTAGAAAAATCTGCTGTTCAATAGAACGTGATGGAGAGAGGTAAAGAAAGAGAAAAAAAGGGAGGCTATAAGGATGAAAGTAGACAATGACAATTTATCCATATAAAATGTTAATAATTGCTTTTAAAATTATGAGTTGTTTGTGATTGCAAGATACTTTTGGACTATTTGGGTAAAATCAAAAGTGAAATGAGGAGGTTGTTATTTAAGCCTTAAAGAGCTTTAATAATATAGATAAGTCCATTTTCTTACATCTTTGGTTTTTCTTGATGTGTCCTAACTATATTGTGCTATTTTTATGGAGTAAGCTTGCAACATAGGCCATAAGAAAGATTATCACTCTCCTACATTAAAAAAAGAAAAAAAAAATCAAATGCTATCATAGTTTTTCATTAATAAACAAAAAAGTATGAGGAGAAAACTATTAACAAGTATCCTAAAAGCATTAATGATTTGAAGCATACTATATTTTCATTGCATCTAATGAATTACATGACTTACTTGTCATGATAGAACAATATGTGGAAAGATGATATGAGAAAGTCAATTAACACATAAGATGTAATGAAAATATAGGAGTTGTTGTTTTTAACAAATACTATTAGTGAACTGGGTAAAATTTCTCTCAAGCACTCTTAGTGGTCTTCTTATTCACCTTAACATAATATTTTAAAGTAAAAGTTGATAAAGAGAACCAAAAGAGAAGCACAAACAATGATATCGAAGTACCAACCCAATATTTTAGAACACCCTCCTAACCTTGTGAAATGTAAATGAACCACCAAACTAAAACTGCACTATTTTATAGTTTGTGACCACCTTTTTCAATTTCAAACATATACTTAAGGTGCATAAGACATAGTAAGCATACATCAACACATGTACAAAGCAATTGATGATTATTGCAATAGGGCAAAAAGATTAGGATGTATTAAGCCACACCTAGTACATAATCACAACTAGGGCATGGTAGTAAACATAGAGGAATGAGAGTTGTTGGATGGAACCACTAAGGATGATCAAGAGTATGTTGACAAACTTCAAGATCTTGGACAGGTAAAAGATATAGCCTTAGAAGAAGATAGGGCCATTTGGGGGGTATCTTTTTAAGGATACAAACAACCTATTGGAGGCTTGGTGCTTAGGAAATGGTAGAGAGAGAGCAACCGACCGCCATGATGAAAGAAAGCATGAAGAGGATGAGGTTGTGAATGGTGGTGATGGGTTTGACACGTTGAGGTTTGGGTAATGTGTTTTTAGGGATTTGAGAGAGGTAGAATGTGAAGATAAGGTAAGAGAAGACAGTAAAGGAGAGGGGGTTTTGTAAAGAGCCAAAATTTTGGTCTTGTTTCCATGAGAAGTTAAGGATTGTGTTCAAATCTATCAATTTCATTAGACATCTTTCTAAGTTAGATCATTGGCAATTCTAGAAAAGAGAGAGAGAGAGCGAGACGAACTGTTAGAGCTATGTGAAAATGTAACTGTATTGAATATTGTTGTAATCTATATAAAGAAGAGTAAAGTTTCTATTTATACCTACCCCTACTAATCTAACTAAATGCATAATATAAAACTAATAGAAAAAATATACATAAATATGTATAAATAAAAAAAATAGAAAAATACTTCATTACAGCTATATACTATAGTAAACAAGCTCACTCACCACACACGTGGAGGTGCTTACAACAACAACTTGGACCAAAGAAAAGATAGTTGTCATATAGGTAATGGTTTTGTGAAAATATCTATGAGTTGAAGCTTAGAGGAAACATGAGCTACGCATAAAAAACTTGAAGTGACATGATTGCATCCAAAATGCACATCCACATCAATGTGCTTGGTACATGCATGTAGATAAGGATTAGATGCAATTAGCAAAGTGGACTTATTATCACAAAAAACATCAATAGGTAAAGAAAGATCAATCCTTAAGTCTCTAAGAATGTAAGACATCGATAGAACCTCTTTAGTAGTTGTAACAAGGCTTCTATACTTAGCTTCTGTTGAGGACATCAATAATGTTGGTTGTTTCTTGGTTTTCTAAGAAACTAAGGCATTCCCAAGCATCAAACAATAACTAGTAATGGACTTTCGATTAGAAGAATTTACTACCTAATTTGAATCTGAATGAGCAAATAAACGAAATAGATTTTGTATAGAATAAAATAACTTAAGAGAAATAGTGCCTTTCAAATATTTTAAGATGTGAAAGAGACCTTGAAGATGAGATGTACACAGCTTGGACATATATTGGTTAAGAGCATGGATAGTAAAACTAGTATCTAGGTAAGTCAAATTTATATTAGATAATTGACCTACCAAATGCCTGAAATAAGTAGCATCCTCTAACAAATCACCACTATCACTGTCCAATTTAAAACCACTAAGAAAAGGAGTATTGATAAGCTTACAACTAGTTAATCCTATTTCAATCAATACGTTAATGATAAATTTATGTTGATTAAGCCAATAACTTATAGTAGTGTAGCAAAGTTCTAGCCCTAAAAAATAACATGCTAGCCCCAAGTCCTTAATGGTAAAGTAGCATGCAATTGCTTTTTTAACTCAGCAATAAAAACCTCATTTGAGTTGGCAAGTAACATATCATCTATGTACAAGAGTAGTACCAAGAAATCAGCTTGATTTGTCCTATTGAAAAGTGAGTGATCATGTGGTGATTGTGTAAACCCCACAAAAATTAAGAATTGAGATATCTCATGATTCTACTGTCTTAAAGCTTATTTAAGGCTATATAAAGACCTTTGAATAAGACAAACTTGGTTAGGTTTAGCCTTAGAATATCCTTCTAAAGGTATCATATATATTTCTTCATTTAAGTGACCATGCAAAAATGTATTGTTATGTCAATTTGATAAATAAACCAAGATGAACAAATTGCTACAGCTAGCTGGAAGGATACATACTGTGTTTAACTTTGCAACAAGAGAAAAAGTTTCATTATAGTCTTGTCCTTCGACTTGAGCATATCATTTAGCAACTAACTTAGTTTTATGTCTTTCAATACTATCATCCAACCTAAATTTCACTTTATACACCCATTTTCACCCTATGACTTTTTTCCTTAAAGGCAAATATGTATGCTCCTAAGTGTGATTACACTCAAATGCTACCAGTTCTTATTCCATTGCATCAATCTGCTATTTAAGATTCATAACTTGTGAATAAGTGTGTGGTTCTTGGATAGAAAGAACATGAGACAAAGAGGCAACATATTCTTATGGATAGTGATGGTATGTAGACTTGGTAAATAGTGAGTATTTGATAAGCAATGTGGAATAAGTGTGTAGTTCTTGGATCAAAAGAACGTGAGGCAAAGAGGCAACATATTCTTATGGATAGTAATGGTACATGGACTTGGTAAATATTAAGTATTTGACAAGCAACGTGGATAAGGATGAGCTTGTAGCAACATCTAGATTGGAAGAAATTGTGTATACAAAATCAAACAACTAAGTTGGTTTTTTTTTGACACATGCAGACCTCCTTAAATGAAGATTAGAAGAACAAGGCTGTAAAAATGTTGACTTATCCTCAGGTACTTATGTTTGATCTAGTGACACTGCAAGAGGAACATGTAAAGTATCCAGAGAACTATCAAAAGAAATGGTTTGTAGATTAATTGGACTAGAAGTGGATGATTCGGATAAACTACACAAGTTTGATCACTGCAAGATGTAGAAGGCATGGTTTCACTAGGATACGAGTGACCTTTGTAAGGAAATATATGCTCATAGAAACATATAGCCCTATTGACTCTAAGCTTTTTAGTAGATACATCATACACTCTATAAGCCTTTTGACCAACAACATAACCTAGAAAAATACACTTAATTCCTCTTACATCCATCTTATCCTTAAAAGGATGAAGATTAGCAATATAACACAAGAATCTTATAGTGCAAAGGTTAGCATAGGAAGGTAGTTTATGGTAAAGCATCTCAAAAGGTGTTTTCCAAGCCTGGGATTAAACCTGCATGAGGTTTATAAGGTGAGTTATAGCAAGCAAACACTCTCCCTAAAACATTTTTGGAAAGTTAGCATGGATTCTAAGTGCTCTAACAGTGTTTCGCAAATGTTTGTTTTTTTTTTCAATTTTCCCATTTTGTTAAGATGTATAGGGTATATCCTTTTGATAGATAATACCTAGGCTAGAAAAAAGTGTTTGACAATTGTGAGAAAGAAATTGTCCTCCATTGCCTATTTTGATGACTTTAGGTGTCGAAGAAAATTGGTTAGCAATCAAGGTGAAAACTGATTTAGGATATTATAAGCATAGCTTTTGTGTTGAAACAAATGAGTCCATGTGGAACAAGTATAATAATCTACTATTGTGAGAAAATATCATACACCAATCAAAGATTCAAGATGATAAGTCCCCTAGACATTAACATAAATTATCTCAATAGCAAAAGAAATGCATGTATGACTCTTAGGAAAAGGCAATCTATGGAACTTTATCTCCTAACAAGTAGTACAAAGAAAATTATTCAAGTCTAAGTTTTTATAGTCAATGAGATGTTACAACTTAGACAAAGATGTGTGCCCTAAATGACTATGAAGAAATAGGGCATCATTATTCTAACAAAAAGAGGAAAACATTAGACATACTAAGAGCTTTGGACTTAAGAACATAAAGTCCATTTGATGTTGCTGTAGAAGCTATAACCTTCTTAAACATCAGGTCTTGGAAGTAGCATGAGTTTGTGCCAAAAACTGCTTGAAGAGATTATACATCAACTAGTTTATATATAGACAAAAGGTTATGTTTAAATTTTGGTATATACAAGACATTATGAACAATAAGGTTAGGTGTTAAGTGAACAGAACTAAGCTGGTCTGAGTATAGAGTGTTGTCATCTGGTAGTTTAATAGTAATTGGAGTGTTTAGAAGTAAAACATTGCGTAAAAGGTAAAAATGTGGCGTCATATGATCCGTAGCCCTTGTATCCACTATCAAAGTAAACAAGTAATTATTTAAAGCTACAAACCTAAAAGAATTTGATGAAAACATACCTGCACCTTACATAACATCAAGTGCATCAACTGGATCTTACACTTTCATTTGCTTAACCATCTCTTGGTACAATTGCTTTAGAAATTGCTTGTCAAGTGACTTCATTTCCCCATCACGCTCAACAGCCTGCCCTTCATCAAAAGGAGTCTCTATCTTTGTGAAAGGCATCTTCTTATTTTTCTAATTAATAGCCACCAAGCTAGAACTCTGTTTCTTATAAGTTAACTTCTTATCCTTATACCACCTTGGATACCCTAACAATTGAAAACAGGTTTCCATAGCGTGTCCATTAGATTTACAATTCTTGCAAAACAAGTTCTTATTCTTCTTCTTGTCAACAAAACCAGCTCTATTAGAATAAAATGTTGCCATATCAAGGCTAGATCCAAGCAAACCACTCACTTGTTTTTGCTTTTTCAATTATTAAACAAGATAAAAAGCTCTATTAATAGATGGCAATGGCTCTACAACTAAAATTTGACTCTTAATCCCTTCATAACAATCATTTAATCCTATTAATAACTAGATTAACTTGTTATGAGACTCAAATTTTGTGACTTGCTCCTTTAATGCACAAGTACAATATTCCATACGACTATAATCACAATTAAGATACAAATGCAAATCTTTCAACTCATCCCAACACTTGCATAACTTGTTAAAGTACACTCTAATAGCTAAATTATTCAACCTCTTGTTACTAATTTTTTATTATAATTGAAAAATCAAAGGACTACTAGCAACACCATACTGTTTATGTACTTTTTGCCAGAGCTAATATACGAACCGAGTATATAGAAAGTATTGAACCAGATCACTTCACATTGAGTTCAGTAACCAACTCCTCACCATATAATTGCATCTCACCCATTTATTTTGATATTGCAAACCATCAGTAGGCTTAACTATAGATCCATCTATGAAACCAGTCTTAACCTTCGCCCCCAACCCTAATTTCATAGATTAACTCTACGATAGGTAATTACTAACATTAAACACAAAATTTTCTAGTAACATACTTGAATTGTCAAATCTAAATAGGAAATATGGATCATTAATCACTAAATCACCATTATTATTCATGATTTGCAATTGAAGATTGTTCATGCAACCAATTTGAGAAACGAATCACTTGTTCTAAATAGATAAGTGTTAGATATTTCTCATGAATTTTAATGATAACAAAAAGAAAAGAATGTTAATGTATTGATAAGTGTGTAGGTATTTAAACAGTTCTTTAGAATGTTTAAAATTGTAAATTAAGTTTCATTCAGAGACTTATTCAAAAGGTTTAAATTACTTGAAAAAAGAAACAAGTCTAGATAGTATTTAAAGAATGTTTTAGAAGTTTATATAAAAAGAATCGATACAACACTTTAGAAAATTATTTAGAGACTTTGAAAATAAGTAAATTGAGATATCTTTAGAGGGTTTTTTACATAGTTGGTAGGGAAGAGTAATTTTGAAAAATAACATAATTCAAATTTAAAGTAAACAAGGCCTAGCTCCATTAGATTAAGTATATTAGAGAAATACACTTAATCCCATTTTACTTAAGTTGGCAATAAGATCCACGTAGATTGTTTTTAAGAGAATTGTTTTTATGAAGAGGGGTAATTTCAATTTACATCGAAAAAAGTTTCAAAATTTTTTTAAAGATATTAATTCATTTTTCTTCTTGATATCTTATACGAGACCAACAATAAGGAAGAATAGAGGAGTACTTACTCTAATACCAAGTTTAGATTTGTCAATTTCATCAGAAATCTTGTTAAGTTGGATGCATTAGCAATTCAAGAAAAGAGAGAGAGAGAGAGAGATGAACCATTAGAGCTATGTGAAAATGTAACTATATTGAATATTGTTGTAATTTGTATAGAGAAGAGTAAAGTTTCTATTTATATCTATACATACTAATCTAACTAAATGTAAAATAAAAAACCAATAGAAAAAATACTTGTGGATATATATATAAATAAAAATAAATAGAGAAATACTTCACTATGGCTATATACTATAGTAAACAAGTTGCTCTAGATATATGCTAAGTGGATGGTGGTTGATGAAACATTAGAGTTTATATTAGCAAATAATTTTTTTGGTTTGTAGACTTAGTGATGGAATGAGGGGAGAACAAAAGATGGAGTGAGGGGAGAATAGAGAATAATGGAGGATGAGAATGCCTTAGAGACTATTTCATAGATTAATTATTAGCTAAGGTTTTTAGAATGGTGAGAGATTTAGTAGTGTAGTTGAATGTATATATTATTAAAGCAAAAATTATATGGATGCATGAAGGGAAAAAAAAGAAGAGAAAACATGATATAATTGAAAATATAATAGAAAGCTACTAAGGTGGTATAGGATTGACTATGTAAATAATTTCACTTTCTAACTTCTAAATTCGTTACGTATTTTCCAAATTGTGTTGTAAAAAGAAACCCTATAATTAGCAAAAAGTTTTTGGACTTTATTGATGGTGAGTATATATTATAAAATATTATGAGGATGTGAAAGCACATCATAAGAGTTTAAAAGGTCTATTATTATCATCTTATCAATAGTTTTAAGATGTATCTACAATGTGGAGAGGAAAAAAACAAACATTTCAAGTGTATTTGATTTATTTCATCGAATATGATTCTAGTGATAACTTGTTCATATTATAAGTTATTGATATATAATTAATTTCTTCTAATTTCTTGACACTCATCCAAGAAAAAAAAAAAAAAGAAACTTCAATCTTATATAGAATCTTAAGTTATGGGATAAAGTAGGTAAGATTATCTTAGTACTCCAAGATTACCATATTATGAATGTTGCCTCTATTACAAATTTTATAGAAAGCAAATTCCAAATAAGTGGAATGTGTGCCAATTATTGGAAAGGAAAAAGCTTTTATTGGATGCCATATTTATTAGAGGAAATTTCTGAAGATGTACATTTAGTTGCTACTACTTTCTAGCTAATTGCTTTCTTATTTTAGATGCATAAAATTCTCCATCCTCATTTAGGGTGTAAATAAACCAGTAGACATCTACTTGATTTCTTTTGGATTACAATTGAATCCATATCTTAAGCTCAAGCTACTTAAGCAGCTTATTGAGCTAAGTTTGAACTTGAAGTTATTTTGACTTGATGAGATAGTAAGTTTACTTAAACATAAATTAAGCATGAGTAGTTTTTGAGCTTTTTGTAGAATTTAAATAGGGAGTTGGAACTTTAATATAAATTTTTATGGATATGCTTTAAGATAAATTTAATTATATGGAACATAACATTTGTCTAAAATGATTGAGCAAAGTCGAATTAAATCTTGTGTAGTAGCTCTTCCAACTATGCTCGAACTCATAATATTATTCCACTTTATCAACTCAATTTGTTCACACCACACATGTTATCATTTATATCTAGCTTTACTTGAAGAGGAGGAAATATACATGCATATATCTATATATATGGTTTAAGAAAAGGGTTTAGAAAGTAATTCAAAATATAGAATCCATACAATACCACTAACTGTAAGCAATTTTGTTGTTTTAAGAATATGGTTTGCTAGCTTTTAGAAATTGCCTATCATTAGTATTAACATGCCATATGTTTTGATAAGTGGTGGGTACATATATAATAATAATATTAGAGTGCTTTGATTGTCATATAACTAGAGAATATATATTTAGCTATGCATGTGTAAGTGTAACCTCAAAATATATAACCCCAATAACTCTAAAAAAAGATCTCCTTTTACAATTTGTGCTTTACCCATCAAATAAACCAATATAAAGGCTTACCATCCCAATGTGTGCTTGTCAAATTTTCATAAGTAAACATTTATGGGTTGTTGCTCACTATTCTTAGTTACACAATAGTAGGAATAGAGAATATCTTGATAAGACAATCAATGTAATAATTAAAATATGTGGTGTATTCCATCTAATCATAGTATGGGATGCTACTCCCTTTAAATAATAATTGCCCATATGCAAAGAATTATTAGTCAAGAAATTATTTAGTGTTGATAGGTTATTTTGGATGTGACCCTCTTGAACCTAAGCTAATTTTCTTAGACCATGAGTAGAGCTTCCCATGCTTAAATCGACCCTTTGTGAGCCTAGAATGAGCCTTTTCCATCTCATTTAAGCCTTGATTACTTCTCAGAGTCTTTTTTATAATGAATGTTAGGTTGCGGATGAAGTTCCTAAAGCTCCATCAATCTCTTAAAAAGCTTATAAGAGCTCTTTAAATAGTTAAGGAAAGTTCTCAAAACTTTCCCTAACGAATTTTCTAGTAAATCTAAAGTGTATCTTAGGTCGAGATTTGCGTTACATGACACAGTTCATACACTTATAAACACTCTTATTAACTTAAGTATTAGAGAAGTCATATTGGAGCCATCTTCGTTAGCCATTCCTAGCTTACATTTGTTATGTATATATCAATGCATTGTTCCCAAACTCTTCTAAGAAACTTAGTACCATCAGTTAGGGAGAGTAGACTTGGAATTGTGTGTGTAGGTGCATTTACTTTTATCTTTTAACTTTTTAATTCACAATTTAAGTTCATATAAATAACAAAGTGGGGTTATTATTTAATCTATCGATGATTTTCAATTAGTAACTTACATTATCCAAGAGAAATCACTAAGTTCATGTCGTGGATCCTTATATATTATTTTGATCTTAATACGATTAAACAGTCAAATTATGTTTAGCCACATATGATAATATAGTTTTTGAAATATTCATCAATAAGAATATTTGTAATAATTTCATAAGACTCCTAATCCTTTAATCTTTCTTAAAAATGGGTGTTTTAAATGTTACATTTAACATTTCTAACCAAAAAGCATCTTTTTGTCATTATTTTCTTAAAAAAAAAAATAGGCTTGGCTTATAATTGGAATAAGCTTCATGCTACTTTAATAAGAATATAGTTAAATTGCCTTTTTTTTTTCAATAAAGGGTAAAAAATATTAAAAATCATAAGTCTTACAACCATAAAAGAAAATAAAAAACATACTATCCTGGTTAGCTCTAAACATCCCCTTGCCTCCAAGATAAAACAACACTCTAGTCAATGCTAGAGTCCAAATAAACAGTATCTAAAAGATTTATTGGAAATAAAGAACTAAACTCAATAGAAGATCTTGTGCATAATCATTCTTTCGCAATAGCATCTACAACTATGTTGGCTTCATGCCTTATCTTGCAAGGGAGATAGAGTTAAAGTTATCAAACAAGGGAATACATTGTCAGATAATGACGGAACTAGAGTTGTTATTTGCATGCCCTTGTTAAATGAGCTTCTTGACAAGAGAACTATCTAGTTCAATAATAATGTGAGTCCATTGCTTCTCAATTACAAAACATAAAGCCATGCGAATAGTTGCCAATTCAACTTTTAATGTTGTTAATCTTACTCTTTATACTATGCTCCTCCTAGGATTCGGCCATCATGATCCCGACATATTATTGCCACTAAGGCATCTCTTCCTCTCTAATTTACTAACGCATCATAATTTATCTTTAGGAATGCTTATGGTGGTCTTATCCACCTTCTTGTTGCTTTACTTCTTCCCTCTTCCATCCTTCTCTTCCTATTAATGGACCACCATTCATATGCTTCCTTGCATAGCAGTCCTAACCATGAATTATCTTGATTAGCTATTTGGAAGATGCAGTTATTCCATTCTCTCTAGATACCTCTAATCATAAAAGCAAACAATGAGGCTCTTGAACATTGCACATTAGTCCATGGTACTTTCCTCATCATTGTGTTTCTCCAAATCCAATCAACAAGATTCACATTGCTAGTGTTATCTAGTACATTTGTCCATCCAAACTTACTCCACCATCTTCTTACCATGGGACAATCCAAAAGCAAATGTTGTTGCATTTCCTCAATTTCATGACAAAAGACACAATTCATCTCCATTGGAATACTTTTATGCCTAAGGTTACTCTTAGTTGGGAGAGCATTGTGGCAAATTCTCCACAATAGATTCTAAATGTGTGGTATTGTTGGGATTCTCCATATCCAATCCCAACGAACACTTTGTTTCTTCTCTTCTTCTTCTTCTTTGTACATCAATTTATACACTATTTGTGTTTGAACTTTTCCATTTGGATCAAATTGCCATGTTAAGGCATGGTCATCACTTGTAGGCTTTAGGGCTAAAAAACAAATGTCAATATCTCCTAAACGTTGCTTAATGCTCTCATCCAATGGAAACCCAATAGTAGATTCATCTTACCCTTTATTCAATCGCTAGGCTTTTAAGACTCTTAGTGGACCTACAATTTATGTTCGCCGTAGTCCTCCTCTCAACTACAAGTCCTTCCAAAATTTTTCCTTATGCAATTTCCAAGGAGGCATGATGAGCTTCTTTTTTAACCATTCATGTTGTCTTGTGAGTAGTTGGAAGTTTCTAGATCCTCGTTTGACTCCAAATGTGTCATCTTTCCATCTATATTTGGCTTTAATGACTTTAGTCCAGAGCAAATCTCTTTCTACATTTCCCAAGTTAGTTTCACAAAATTTTCGTTGTTCCTACATTTTAGATCCAACATGTAAAGGCCTCCATCCTCCTTAAGTCGCTTTACTCTTTTTCACAAGACCAAATGAATCTTTTTGATGTTTTCCTAATGTTCCTAAAGGAAATTATTATATAGGTTCTCTAGATTCTAGCATATCTTTCTTAGCATCTCTGATAATGATTTAATTAAAATCATCATCGCCGGTGCATGATGCAATTTAGCCTTCCACCCCGATAACTTCCTTTAGGTTTTCTCTAAAAGGAAGTCTAAGTCTCTAACATTCAATCCTCTTCCCATTTTAACTAAAATGCAAAAGGATTTACCCAGATTAGCATTCATATTGATATCGAAGGTGTCACAAATCTATTGGAGTACTTCTTGTGAAGTGTTTTGTGAGAACAAGGCACACAACTAGGAATAATTGACTTTTTGCCCCAAAATGGTTCCAAAAGTATCCATAACCTATCGCATAAGCCTAACATTCTTAATTGATGCTTCTCCAATCAAAATAAGATCATCTGCAAAGAAGATGTGCGATAGAGAAATTTGTTATCCATGCCATCTAATAAGGCACCATATACCGAAATTTATTAGCTTTGTGATGCTTCAGCTTAAAATCTTTAGGGCAATATAAATAAATATAGTGACATTGGATTACCTTGACATATACCCTTACTAGGAAAAAACGTTTTCAACATAGAGCCATTAAGGAGGATGCAGTAAGAGTTTGACATAAGGCTTGCTCCAATATTTTGAATCCATATTTTTGGGAAACCAAGACTAACCATTGCATGTTGGATGTAGTCCCATTCCAACTTGTCATAAGCTTTCTCCAAATCTATTTTGACAATCATCCAATTTGGTACTATCTTCTTTTTAAAGATTTCTTGGAATAACATTACATTATCTATTGTTGACCACCCCAAGATACAGTTGACTACTCCGAGCTGATAATATTCTGTAGGAAAGGCCTCAATTTGTTAACTAGGATTTTTCCTAGAACCTTATACAAAGTTGTACATAAGCTTATCGAATGGAAGTCTTTAAGCCTATTCACACCTTCCTTTTTAGGAATAAGAACAAGTAAGGTTTAGTTTTCCAAATTTCCTTAATTATTCTAAAGACAAATTTTCTTACTATCACCTAACAAGCTTTATAGAATTTTGAGTGAAGTCCATCCACCCTTAGTGTCTTTAACTTCGCTATTCTTGACATCGCTGTTTTAATCTCCTCCCTTGTTACATCTTTTGAAAGAGCCTAGATATCAATTTGGTTGAAACTAATCTATTGTAGTAGCGAATCAGGTGGTTCCATCCTTGCAAACATTCTCTCTTACCTGAATAAAGCTTCAAAGAATTCGATTGTCATATTCTCTAAAGTGCAATGTTCCGTGATCCAATTTCCAACATTGTCAAAGAAACCATAAATCCAGTTTTTTGACCATCTCGCCATGGTTGATGAATGGAAGAATCTAGTATTACAATCACCATCAATTAGCCATGTCATTCTTGCTTTCATAGCCCATAGTTTCTCCTCGTGTCCTAAGAACTCCTCTAATGCCTCTTGCATAAACATCTCTCTATTTATAAGGGCTTGACTTGGTTCAATTTGAATTATTTGGCAAAGCTGCTCAATCTTCCTTATAATAGATCTCTTTTTTTGTATTTATCAAACCAAACACTTCCTTATTCCATCTCTTCAATTTCGAAACATAAGAATCTAAGTCCTTTGCATAAGTTGGTATTGTTAACTTCCAGTATGATTCAACATTGCTTTTAAAGTTAGGATAGTTCAACCACATTGGTTGAAATTGGAAAGGACGATCTTCTTTCACCACCATTCTATAGTTGGGGTACATTGCAAGCAGAAGAGGGTAGTGTTCTAAGGAAGAGGAATGTAAGTGAAACACTTTAGCATTTGGATATAAATTTCTCCACTCAATATTAGCCCACACATGGTCAAGGCGTAATTGAATAAGGTTGCTAATTCTTTGGTTCTTTTCGACTATATGGACTTCCAACAAAACCTAAATCCGACATTCCATATGAGTTCATGCAATTCTGGTACTTCTGTGCTCTAGCTTGACTAATAGGTCTCCCTCCTTGTTTTTCATCATTAGATATCACTTCATTGAAGTCCCCTATGAGCAGCCATGGGCCATTAACATCTCCCATGAAATCACAAATCTCTTGCCATAAAGCTCAATAAGTAGCAAATCTCGGGCTAGCATATATACCAAAAATAAACTAAGAAATGTTAGAGGAAGTTACCTCAATGTGTGCAAGGATTTGCTGTTGTTTAACTCTGTGGTTCCTAAGCCTTACTTAGTTTGATTGCTACATCATGGTGATCCCACCACTCAATCCCATAGCCTCAAAGCAAATCATATCATTGAATCTAAGGACCTATCGCAAATTGTCAACGCCCACACGATCCAGTTTGGTTTCCACTATGATAATAACTTGCGGTTCATAGCAACCAATGGGGTCTCTTATGACTTGTTGCGTTGCTCCTGAAGTAGCACCCCGTGCATTCCATGCTAAACCTTTAAACCATTTTGGTCGCATTGTTGATGACAATGTATCCATCAAATCAATATTAAAATGATAGCATCGAAATTTATACCAATTCAATGCCGGTGCTTCATTCCCTTCTCTCCGTATTCGGATGTTCCACTTGCATGGACGCACAGCCATCTTCGCCGTCCCCATTGCCGCTTTTTCCACTTGCAGTAACATGATAGTTCTGATATCCTCCAAAGTTGTTACCGTTAACGGAACACGTTTGATCACCATGTGCTCTTCCCTTTGTGCCATCAATTTTTCCACCACATTTTTGCATGTATCCTCAATCAATGCTAGATAGTCCGCATTCGTCACCTATTGTCTGATCATCGGCATTCGTTATAGAATGATGCCCTCGCATCTCCCTATCGCCATTCTTTGTTGTGTCATATACACTGAAGGCTCCTGATTTGTTGGTCAAAACATTACATCTGGTGTTTGGTCGTGGCGCCATCTCATTTACATCTCTTAGATTCGGACTATCTCCACATATAGGAGGGTGATCTCCCTTCCATTGTTCATTATCCATATTCTAGAGTTGGCGTGTGTCTCGGGTAATGACCCCCGTGGCTTCAGGAGGAGAAGCACTAGTTCCACTTCCTCTACTCTTGCCATGTTGCCTAGCAAGTTTTTTCCAGGAAGAAAAGGGCTTTGGCTTTGGATTATCTTGGCCGAATCCAAAGGTTATCTTCGGGTTGGATTCTTCTTTTGTCGATGCTCCTTTAGTCTTGGCCTTTTGCGGGTGTGCTAGTTTGGGATGAGAAGATTCAGTTTCCTCAGTTAATCCTCCAAGGATATTTTCTTTCCCTTCTGGATACTTATTTCCCTCTAGTAAATTCTCCCGGGCAATTTTTCCAACAATAAATTCATTTAATTTCGTAATCTTTTGCATGGTGATCTTCCCAAGTCGTTTTGGGAAATTGAGATTATCAAACAACTTCAGACCATTATAATTCCGTTGAATACCTGCTTGGACCGTTGTCTCTTTTCGTAAAGGCATACGCCCTCCTCGTTTGACTTTGACGTCCATCCATCCGCTGTTAGTATCCAGGTTTTGCAAAGGTACCCGTGGGTTATTAGAATCATTGATTGTCCTCCTTTCTTTAATAGTGTCTTCACCTCGGTTGTCTTTCTCCTCGTTCCGCTCATTACTTACTAGCTTATTCCACTCATTATTATGATTCGCTTGCAAGTCCTGAATCTCATCATTCATATTCCTTTCCGCTAAGACCGAGGCTTGGGCTTCTTTCTCTCTCATTTCCTTCATTGGACATCTGGACGTCACATGACTGATGCAACCACACTCTTCACACACCCTTGGCAACCCTTCGTACTAGATCTTATAAGGAATATTGTTAACAATCACTATATGCTTTAATGGCTTGTTCATCTCAACTTGTAGGCAGACCCTAACAAATTGTCCTCGTTCCATATTCACAGTGTAAGAATCCAGTCGCAACACAGGACCGATCCTTTCCCCAATCCTTTTGATGGCCATCGATGAAAACAAGTCAATAGGCAATCCTAGGATACGGATCCAAACCACCATTTCTTTGAATTCAGAAAATTCAAGTCTAAAATCCAACTCCCATTGTTTTAATGCTAGGTAATAGTCATTGATAAACTATGGGCCATTATTTATGATCCATTGATAGTCCTTCGTACCACTAACTAAGATGATGTAGTTTCTAGATCCAATATGAGTAAGTTTGAAATTTGCTATAGCTGCCCACATTTTTCTCAAATTTGCATTCATCAATTTAAAACCTAAATTTGGTCCAATCAATTTTCCAATAAAGGCATATCTCCAAGGTGCATATATCATATTTTTCTCTAGGCTTGAAAAATTGACATAGCCTGTACCCTTTTTTGCAGTTTGATTTAATCTCTCCCCGTCTTCTTTGGCCATCATTAGGTCTTCGTCATCGTCCATGTTCGAATTGACATTTGATCTAGCCATCATTAGGTCTTCGTCATTGTCCATGTTCGAATTGACATTTGATCTATTGAAGCAGAACTTTTCATATGCGCTCGGTATATTATTCAAGAGAGTATCTTTAAAAGACAGTCTGCTCCCGCCCTTCACTGTGCTCAATTTGCTCAATCCATTTTGTGCGTCTTATGAGATCGGATTATTATCTTCATCAATCACGATTCATTTCCGACTTCGTTTTGCTTGATCACTTTCAGTGTCCCTATCATTCCCTAGCCCTACGTTATTCGTGGTTTCCATTTTCGAATATAGTATAGTTAAATTGTCAAACATGCAATTAGGTAAATAAGTCCCCAAGTTTGCAAAACGCTTCAGATATATACCCCTAATATAAAACGCTAGTTAAAATTTAGTAAAATAACGGAGCTATTTGTTAATCTTCCAATTTTTCACTTACTTGTACTTTGAGCATATGGTTACTCACATGTTGTAATCTAGCAAGTTGAAGCATAGAGATTTCTATTTTAGATAAATTGTGCAAACCCTCCTGAAAACTTTGCGGCCCCTAGTTTTTTTTTTTTTTTTTTCAAGTTATCACTTACTGCGCTTGAAATATTGTTTGGTAGGTTTATTATGTAAAAACTTCAATACATCCATCTTTTCCACGAATTACATAATCAGTGCTTTATAAACTATAATTTTCCTTATTAAGTTGCCAAACAAGTAACTCTAAGGCACTTATCAGCAAAACCGGTATTTATATTAAAATGGAATACTCTATCAAATGCAAAAGGATGCATATTATTGTCTTTATAGCGCCTCTAAAAGCTGTAATACATCTATGGAATAGAAATAATAAAGGAGATAATTGTAAATAAATATTTAAAGCTATTGGTTAGATAGATAAACCTCTAAAATATCAATACATAACTCCACCTCTCTATAAATTATTCCTATAACCCCAAAATCAATGGTGGAAAGGACCACTAATAGGAATGTTTCAAGAGTTTTTTTGCATACGTATATTTTCTAAGAAATTATACCCCAATATCCAACTTTTTATTAAAAAGAATCATGAAATTAAGTGTCGTGACTTTTTGAAATAAGATATCTTAATGGGAGATATCACTTACAGCTTGTTCATTTTATTGAATAGAATGGGGGAGGAATATAATTAAAATTTTTAAGGAATGTAATAAGGGTACATATTACTTTATTTAGTTAGATTAATAAACAATTTAAGAATAAATATATAATAAAACTTTAATGAATAAATTACCTTTGATTCATTTTCTTCAAGTAATTCTAAAATAATAGATGGTGGTGGTAATGGAAATCAATTGCAAAGGCAGAGGCAGTGGTAATGGTCGAAGGCAATGGTAATGATGGTCAATGGTGATAGCGATGGCAATAGCGGTAGTGATAGTTGATGGTGATGCCAATGGTTAGGGTAGTGACTTGGAGGGGGAGGTAAGGGTAGTTATGGGGATGATGGCTACAACAATGATGGTAATGATAACGATGGTCAAAGGTGGCAATAACAATGGTGGTGGCTATGGCAGCGACGATAGTAATGATGGATAATGGTAGTGGCAGTAGGGTGATGATGTTGGCAATAGTGTGATGATAATGGTTTTGGCGATAGAGGTAGTAATAGAGGCGGTAGCGGTAATGGGGGTAGCGACGGTAATGGTGGCGATAGTGGTAATGGTGTTGGCGGCGGTAATAGTAGTGGCGGTAGTGATGGTCATCGTTTAATTGATATAACTTTATTTTTGAAAAAAATATAAAATTTTGTAGGAAATCGTGATTTTTTTGTTGAGTCAAGTAATTCCTATTACTTGATTTCATGTAATAGAAATTTCTAAGGAATTACAATTTGAAAATAAAAAACTAAGTGAATACTATAATAAAGAATAAGAAAGAAATTGAATTTCAATTCCTCTGAGGTATTAATGTTTCATAAATAGATATAGTCTTCTTCCTATATTTTTACATAAAAGTGAATATTTTAACAAAAAAGAAATCACTTTTATTTTCATATTTTACAAAATCCATCAAAAAATTAAAGGGTTAAGGAAGAGAAATCCTACTCTTGGAGAAATAAAGTTAGATTGGAAAGATAAGGCATATCAAGAGATTAAATTATTCTTTGCATTTCCAAATTTAAGAAACAAATATGAAAAAAAAGTATGTAATATTGTCTGTTTATAATTATGTGAAAAATCATAAAGTTCAAAGATTCTAAAATTATTTTTTTTTTAAATTATTTTATCATGTAATTATGAAAAATTACTTATATGTGATATCAGAACCAAGTTAAGAAACTTATCATTTTTCCATTATTATAATTAATATCTATAATATTTGTCGGAGATAATTTGAATTGTCAATTATAATAGATATAGAGGATTTGAATTACCATTACCATAACAAATAACAGTGGATAGAATTATGTTATTTAACTACTGAAAAGGTTAATCCATCTCAAAGGCAAAGATCCATTGATTGTGTTTGTAGTTGTTAATACATGACCATGAAGAATCGAATTTTTTAATCAACGAGCATAATTTTTTTCTTTTAAAATGATTTGAAACGATTTATTATAAAAAAAAAAAAAATCACTCTTGGGACGATGGAATTGTAATTGTGTAGTACTGTTTGCGGCACCGAAAACCATAAGGATACAAACATTGACAATTAGCACGAGAATCCCCTAAATCTAGGTTTCGTTCTTTGAGTAACAGACCATATTGATTCATGTACCAGAAATTTTCCTTAGAAACTCAACAATAGTATTATTAAATATTAACAACAACAACAATTGCATCATAATTGTTGCAAAATGCATATTAAGTCACTTAGCCATATCCTTTGAAGACATGATATTATTGTTAATTATTAAATGTATTTAGTCATTAGGGGCATATGTTAAATTCTAAAATACTATTTCTTCTCTCATTGGTTGGTCAAATGTTAATTGATACTCATTTATTGGAATTTCAATAAATAGTGGTTATTAAAACTAGAATCATCATATGTGTTTTTGATGAAAGTGGATAGGTGTTTGATATCTATTACAGAATGAAGCAATATATAATGTGTCCTATGAAATGATATATATATATATATATATATATAAATGTTTATACAACGATAGAATTTTTTTTTTTTAATATTTATGGTCTTTGAATTTATGTAAAATGTATGGATTATTTTGAATTATCATATTTGTATAAAATTTCAATAATGGATGATTTATTAGTTACTAAAGCAACCAAATTGTTACTTCTATAAACTTTTTCTTATTTTAAATTTTTGGTTTATTCGTGAATTTTATTTGTAAATGACATAATTAATTATATTTAAGGTAAATTGAAATCTTGTTATCATGTGGCATCATAAATCATCCAAAGATGATTAGTTATTCTTATAATATAAAACATCACTATTTGTACATGCTTATTGATTATGATTGATGTTTATATGTCTTAGTATAATCCAAAGGAGAGCTTTGACATATAATTATGTTTGTAAATTGCTTGAATCTGAATTTATATAATTACTTAAAGCATTAATGTGTACTATATATGTTAATTATTGTAATATCTATCCTTGTTTCTCTACATTCCCATGCCTCATCTATTCTTATATTCAATAGATTGAATTTCTCATATTAGTGTGAGCAAGTTCAATTTCATTTAGGTGCTCTAGATCTTGACTTGTCCCTTCAAGTTGAGAAACCTACTACAATCATTGATAAAAGTAGTGGTGAGGAAAAAACTCTTTATAAACTTTAGGAGAGATCGAATAGATTAAGCCTAATGTTAATGAGAATGACAGTAGCAAACAACATCAAAGCTATCCTTCCTAAAATTGACATTACAAAAGAATTTATTAAGTTCATGGAAAAACGTTCTCAAACTACCGATTAGTCTCTTGCTAGTATATTAATAGGTGCACTGATCAATATGAAATTTGATGGGTCTTGTACAATGTATGAGCATATCCTTGAAATGACGAATATAGCGATAAAGTAAATGGCTTTGGGAATGAATGTATATGGGTTCGTTTTGGTACAATTCATACTAAATTCCTTACCTCCTAAACAATATGGTCATTTTCAAATGAATTGCAACACTATGAAGGATAAGTGAAATGTAAATGAATTGACCAGTATATTAATTCAGGAGGAAACAACATTAAAGAACCAAAGGACTCATTCTATTCATTTTGTAAGTCAACAAGAAGTTGTAATGAGTTTAAAAAGAAAGCCTAGAAAAAGTAAGAAGAAAGGTTTGCACTACTTGAATGAATCTTCTAAAGTAGTATAAATCTACAAAAAGTAAACTATGTTTCATTTTTATAAGAAATCTAGACACTTGAAAAAAGATTGCTCAAAACGCAAGGCTTGATTTGAAAAAAAAGGTAAGCCTTGTGTTTTTGTTTGTTTTGAATCAAACCTTACACAAGTTCCTTATAATACTTGGTGGATTGATTCTGAGTCAACAACTCATATTTCTAATACGATGCAAGTATTCCTTATGATCCAAACTGTAAAGGTAAATACAAATTTTGTGTTCATGGGAAATGGAAACAAAGGTCCAGTTGAAGGAATTGGCACTTATCGCTTGATTTTGGACACTAGGCATCATTTGGATTTTTTTCAAACCTTTTATGTTCATACATTTTCTCATAACTTCATTTCTTTGTCAAAACTTGATGTATTGGAATATTCTTTTAAGTTTGGGTTTGAATCTTTTAGTTTGTATATGGATAATAAATTTTATGGTTTAGGAATTTTGTGTGATAGTCTTTATAAATTTAAGCTTGATGATGTTTTTGCTAAAACTTTATTGACATCGCATCATAATATTAGAATTAAGCGTAGTTTGATTAATGATAACTCCACTTATTTTTAGCATAAACGGTTGGGTCACATATCTAAAGAAAGGTTACAAAGATTAGTAAAGATTGGAATTCTTCCTTCTTTAGATTTTACGAACCTTGGCATGTCTATTGATTGTATTAAAGGAAAACAAACAAAAGCATACTAAGAAAGGAGCTACAAGAAGCATGCAACCTCTTGAAATTATACATACTAATATATGTGGCTCTATCTTTTAGTAGAGAAAGTACTTTATCACCTTTATCGATGATTATTCATATTACACTTATGTGTATCTTTTGCATGAAAAATCTTAATTAATAAATGCCCTTAAGGTATATATTAATGAAGTTAAGAGACAGCTAGATAGAAAAGTAAAAAATTGTTAGATCAGTTAAAGGTGGTGAATATTATGGAAGGTATAATGAATTAGGGCAATGTGTAGGTCTTTTTGCCAAATTTTTTGAAATACATGGCATATGTGCTTAATACACTATGCAAAGTATACCAAAGAAATATGGTGTTGCGGAAAGGCGAAATCATACATTAATGGATATGGTTAGGAATATGTTAAGCCATTCGTCTTTACCAATATCTATATAGGTATTTGCATTGAAAACCATAGTATATTGATTAAACAGGGTTCCTAGTAAGGTAGTTCCAAAGATACCTCTTGAACTACAGATGAGATGGAAATCTAGTTTAAGACATCTATATATTGGGGGTTATCTTGAGGAAAAAAGAAAAGATTTATAATCCACATGAAGAGAAATTAGATTTTAGAGCAATTAGTGGTTTCTTTATAGGATATCCTAAAAAGTCTAAGGGATTTAGGTTTTATTGTCTTAATCATAGTATAAGAATTTCTTAAATTGGAAATATCAAGTTCAATGAAAATGGTTAAACTAATGGGAGTAAAGAACAGGATGATATGTGTATTAGAGAAGTTAGGGTGGAAGTTCTTATGCCCTTAACTTCTAAAATCATTGATCCTAATATTATGAAACTTCATTAAAATGAAGAACAAGAAATAATTGATCAAATACATTATGAAGTTGTAAATGTAGATGAACCACAAGAAATAGTATTAAGGAGATCTCAAAGAGAGAGAAAGTTTTGCTATTCCTAATGATTATGTGGTCTATCCACAGAAGTTAAAACTTGACATAAGAATTGATAATGATCTAGTTTCATTCTCACAAGCCATGGAATGTAGTGATTCCATTAAATGGGTGAATGCTATGAAAAAAGAAAAAAAAAAAACTAAAGTATATGGATCAAAATCAAGTCTAGGACCTTATTGAATTGCCTCAAGGATGTAAAAGAGTTATCTGTAAATGGGTCTTTAAGATAAAGCGATACTTAAATGGCAATGTTGAATGATATAAAGCTAGACTCATTATAAAAGGTTTTACTCAGAAAGGTAGCATTGATTATAAAGAGATTTTTTCATTGGTTTCAAAGAAAGACTCACTTGGATAATTTTGGCTTTAGTAGCTCATTATGATTTGGAGTTATACCAAATGGACGTTAAGATCGCTTTTCCCATTAGAGATTTGGATGTAGAGGTTTATATGAACCAACCTGAAGGTTTTTCAATTAAAGGAAAGAAACATATGGTGTGTAAATTTAAGAAGTCAATATATGGACTCAAACAAGGTTCCTACCAATTGTATCTTAAGTTTAATAATACCATAACTTCTTTTAGTTTAAAAAAAAAAAAAAAACACCTTTGATCAGTGTATACATATGAAGATTAGTGGGAGGCTGGGAGCAAGTTTGTCTTCTTAAACCTATATGTTAATGATATTTTGATTGTTGCTAATGATTTTTGTTTATTAGGTGAAACCAAGAATTTTCACCGACAATGATCTTTCTAAGAGCTTTAAGATGAAGAATATGGGAAATGCAACATATGTTATAGGAATTGAAATATTCCATGATAGATCATAAGGATTGTTAGGCTTATTCCAAAAAATATATATCAATAAGGTTCTTAAAAGATTTAAGATGAACAAGTGTTCAACAAGAATTGTTTCAATTCAAAAAGGAGATAAAATTGGCAACATGTAATGTCTAAAAAATGAGTTGGAATGAGAACAAATAGCAAGAATTCCTTGCGCATCTATTGTTGGAGTTTGATGTACCTTTAAACTTGCACTAGACCCGATATTAGTTTTAGTGTTGGGATGTTGAATAGATGTCAAAGTAATCTAAGGTCAGATCATTGCAAAGCTGCCAAGAAAGTTTTAAGATATTTGTAAGGAATGAAAGACCATATGCTCACTTATAGACGGTCCGATTAGTTAGAAGCAATTGGTTATTTAGATTCAGATTTTGTTGAATGTGTTGATAGAAGAAAATCCACACGGTTATATATTCCTATTAGTTGAAGGGGCAATTTCATGGAAATGTGCAAAATAGTCTATTATTGCTGCATCGACTATGGAAGCAGAATTTTATTTCAAGGCTTTAGGTTATTGACACCATTAGTAAGCCACTGAAAATTTATTGTGACAACTTCGCTACAGTTTTCTTTTCAAAGAATGAAAAGTATTCAAAAGGTACTAAACATATGAAAATCAAATTATTGCTATCAAAGAAGAAGTTTATAAACAAAGAGTGTCAATTGAACATATTAACACAAAACTAATGGTTATAGATCCATTAATAAAGGGATTACTACCCAATATTTTTATAGAGCATGTTGAGAGAATGAGCATTGTAGGATGTCTTGACTGAATAATAATCTTTCACTTGTATGATATTCTCGAGTTCAATCAAGGTATTTCTGAAATTTCCTATTTTCTATATAGTATATATGATCAAGCTAGAATTATGTTAATAAGAATAGTTTATTTTAAAGACAACTAATGATTAAAACTTCATATATCATTTCATTAAATTATAATTAATTTCGAAATTGATTATGTAGTATGTGGAAGAGTCTATGTCACTATAATGACATACAACTGCCATAAGTATAATTATTTTTTAACTTAATTATGATATGATATTATGGTATAATCAAACTAAGAAAAAACTTAGTATAGAATAGTTTTGAGACGTGAATCTTGATTCAAAACCTCGATCTTGATTAGGACAAAATTATCATCTTAGCGAAGTAAGAACAGTACTGCGCAATTCTAGGAGAGAATTTTACAGAAGCAAGGCGCAAAGCTGCAGACGTAGTACAAGTTCTATCGAACCGATGACATCATAATTTTCACACCAAGTAAATGAGTTAAAAAGTGATTAAAAAAAAAAAAAAGATTTGCTGTACTAAACATAAAGGTAAAACATAAGTAATCTTAGTGAATTTATTAAAAAAAATTCTATGCACATAATTATTTTTTTTAAATATGAACGACCTAAACAATCATAGAGAACTTAAAAAAAAGAAAAAGAAAAAGAAAGAGATTATCAATGTGTATAATCAACATTAGAGTTTTTTTATTTTAGCTTTATACTAAGGCCTTTAAACCACATGACACCAATTATTACACTCTTTCTTTATTATTATTTTTTTAAATATGATTCTTACACCCTTATAAAAGTAATTTACATATGCAATATAAGTGTCTTGTCCGAAGTCAGTCTTATATCTATTATAAAGCTCCCTAAATGTTATATATAAATCATTTGATTTTTCTACGGTCGTGCTTTTATTTTCTATAGAACCATATCATTATTTATTTTATAGTTGATATATATTTTTTTAAATTTAAATTATTAATCAAATTTTTAATTTAATAGTTAATGAAAAGTAAAATAAAAAACGTAATTGATCTCGTCAAAATAATAAACAAAATAGTAAAATCTCCTATAAATCATTAATAGTTTCTTAATTCCAACGAAATGGCTATAATTTAACAAATCGGTTCAATAGATGATACCGCTTTTTAAATTTATTCAAATAAGAAAAACCCATGTAATTTCAAGGCGCCTAATATAACAACGAGAAAGATTACATTGTTTTATCTTTTAAAAAATTTTCTTTCCAAAAATATACAAATAGAGCTAACCGACAGACCCGACAACATATACCTGCGGCTGAAAAGTGAAAAGTGGAAAGAAAAAGTGTTTTTCTTTTTTTCTTCCCACCCATGCAAGATGGCATGGGCGATGATCTCCCTGTTCGTCCATGATTGGAACCATCACGTGTCTGGGAGACTTCACGCAAACATGTACAAGGGACCTTTCCAAATTCCAAGGTTACTTCCGTCGTCGTCTTCAAATATAATGCCGCCCCGAAATACGTCAGCATATTGATAATTTATTTTACTTTTATGCTCCTTCCTACAAAGGGGCGTTAATGGATGTTTAATCAGCAAATATCAATTTTTAATATTCCTTATGTAATTTATAAATATATATATACACAAAATATAATATATTTCTTTATATAGACCTTTATCAATTATCTTTAAGTATTTGTTAAAATTTTCTTTTGGTAAAACAATGGATGTGTGCATGTACCATTTTTTTTTTCTTAAAAGGATAGGATCATTATGATAAACATTAAATTGCTAATTGAATATGGCGATTTAATCTTAAAAACACATAAAGAAATGAATTCTCAATAAAATGAGACCTTAAAATGAAAATTTCTTAAAAATTCATTGATTTAATATAAATTATAATGTAACGAAAGTTTTAGCCATAAGCCAATAGTAATTAAATATAATAAGGTAAATCATGGTTCATTTTCTACATAATATAATAATACGGAAATAAGTAGAATTGGCATCTTATCATAAGAGATGCTACTAAAATACCTTGTGGAACACATATTAAAAGTGCAAAATTAAAATAAGATTTAAAACATGATAATTAGTTCAATTACATATTCTACCATTTAACCAAATCCACATTTTTTATATCATTGAATCTTTTATTACTTTGTAAAGGGCTAAATTTGACTTATGAGCTTCAAACCCGATAACGAAGTGTATTTAACTCTTTGGGTTAAGGTAACAGGGTCTAAAGAGTCAAGTGCATAAAAATTCAATATGATCAAGGGAGATTTAATACAGTAAACTTAGAGTAGGACCTATTGGATCAATTCGTCCGATCCAATCTTTCTTGATTCGGCTCATACTAATAAAATATAAAACCCTTCATTTAGACCTAACCCTATAGAAAAAGCCCACTTAATACTCATATATAAAAGATTTCAATGCTAATAATTGATTAACATCATCATGATTCAACAAATCGAATTCACCTACTATCTCCTATAAATGCCACATTTATTTCTTTAAGAAAGAGACAAATTTTTATTAATATCGTTACTCTGCTGAAAACCTATCTTAAAGATCAAAGATCAAATACTCAAATATCATAAAAACATTACTCCATTCTTCATCCATCTCGTAGAGTTTGATATCGTCGTACTTTTCCACCTCTCACTTGACATGTTAGAGCCTATTAAAACCGTTTATTTTTCCTCTCTATTCTAACTCACTCAATCATCCCATACATCCAATTCAAATAATTTTTTTAATAACATGTAGCGTGATCTGTCACGTAGCACGCACGTAACCTCTTTTGATATGAACCCTACGCATACTTCATATAACAACTCCATAAATTATGATTACAAAGGACGGTGGGAGAAAACTTCCACGTGTGTTAGATTATGATAGAAAGGAAATTGAAGTGGTAATGCACTACTCTTTCGTTTTGAAGTGGAAGTTATTTTGGAGAGAGAAGGGGAAGGATGCATGCACGGGATCATGTTTACACTTAGATTTAGAATTTAAAAGAAATTATATATTTAAAAAAAAAAAAAGAGAGAGATCTAAATGGGTTGAAGGTTCTAATCCAATTAATTTTATTTTACCTATTTGTTAAATATTTTGTCAATGAGTTAGGATATTGAATCCAAATCTAAACACGTTTATAAACATATTCATAAGAATCTGAGCAATTTTATTAATATCAGTCAGCTTTTATTAATTTGGACATATTTATATAGTAAAGATTATTGTAACTTAATTATACGAATACTAATTTTTTAATAAAACGGGCTAATTTAGAATCCTGTTTTCTCAAATTCTAATATAAATGTTAGTTGAAGAAAAAAGAGAAACTGTTAAATCTAATATTTTTGTTATATCAAAGTTGATGATGAACGGTATGCTAAATTGCCAATATTAATTTCTAGCCGCAACTGACTCCACTGGCTCATAATTCAGTAGTTTAGAGAAATGTGGACCCACAAGCAAACATTGTTTTCTAATGCCTAGCAATATATTTCAAGGTCAGAAGTAAGATTTTCTACAGATTTACCGAATGCTGATTAGCTATACCCTATTGAACGAGAAGTTACGAGCTAACACCGTATACCAGCTCACATTATCAACTAAAACCTATTGTTACGTATAGTGTTATTAGACCTAAATTGGGATTTATCCAGATATTATAAAAGGATAAAAAATTTATAAAAAGACCTAACTTCGATCAAAAATTAAATCGAAATTGAATTTAAGTCAAATCAAAGATGACAATACTAGTTACATGTTGCAAAAATACCCCATTTATTATCCTTTGACTATTGTGAATGATCTCTCGCGATTGAGAGTGTCCACAATGTATACAGTGATCTACAAAAGTGAGACTTAATTTTTTTTTTTTTTTTTATATGTGATAGCATATAATTGATAGAAATATAAATTAAGAAATCATTAAATAGAAAAAGTCAATCATTATACAAAAGTTACCTTTTAGAGCTGCCTCTGTTTAAATCAAACACAAATTACAAAATTGCATGTTGTAAAAACATACTGTGAAAACATTGGATCTAAATACAAAACAGAAAAACCTATTTGGTTCTCTGGAAAGGCGATGGTTTTTTTCTTTTTCTTTTTTTTGCCAATAAAAGATCCTATTCCCGTTGTATTTTCTTTGCTTTTTATCTTTTTTTTTTTTTCTTTTTGTGTACTCAACACAACAAAAAATAATTGCACGTTGTCAATCTTACAACCGACCATCATAGTCGCTTGATCAGACAACTAATGATCTTTCGTGTAGTAGCTCAAGAGGAAGGCCACCATATGACAAGGCGGTAAGTACATGTGAAAACGCACTTCATATTTCACCAAACAGATATTTTTACACGTGAATATTTTTGTAAGACCGAGTACGTTCTCCACGCAAACACGCTGACGAATTATGTTGCACATGTTGGAATGGTCTTAACTTGAATATGAAACCATCTAATTTAATTAACAGGGCAAATTAATTATTTTAATCGCAATGTTAAATTATTATGTGCGAGCCATTTAAACGGTTAACGATGGAAATTTACATAATATAGAAAGCACAGTATCAAGAATTGTCTAATTACAATATACATACAAAAAGTCTATAACTTCATATAGTGCGGGGGTAGATGAAGGGTTTGGAAGGCAGGCACATGGATGTTGTGGGTGGAACAAGCTACATGTAGTTCTAGAAAAATGACGTGGAGATATCACTTCAAGTTTAGTAAAAGAATTATATTTCTAGGTAAAATGACATTCTAACTTCAACGAGGAAATCAATTTTGTTTTTGAAAAAATAGAATTGCGATTCCATTCTCCACTCATTAATTATTATTATTAATTAAAATAAATATTTCACCTTTAATATAATTAGAACATCCAATAATTATAGGTATTTTTGATAAATATTATTATATATATTCCATTCCATTTCTTAAATATTTTCAAACATAGAAATTGATGTATAATTTCAATCTTAATTCTATTTCACTACATTGCATCCCATTTTAATGTATTTCATTACGGACCATTTTCTCTTACCGAATGATACTAAAATGACCTGGAAAGAACGGTAGAGGAAAAACAAACAATTTCCGAAACTTAAATGTGAGAGTAGGGATTAAAAAATCAACCCTCGATAAATATACTCAACGAGAAAAGGTAGAACAACTTTTATAAGAAACCATCATTAGTTAGGTTAATTTTGTGGATTAGGAATTTATGAAATCTAAATTTGCTACTAATCTTACATAGAATGTGAGAGCAGGGATCAGAAAAAATGAGCCTAAAACAATAACAATTTATAAATCTAGATAGCTAAACACATAAACTATAAATCCAGGTCCTTTCTCGTATAAAGAGTACAAATCCGACCTTTTCCTTTGTATTTTTTCCAACGGCATAAAGTGTGTGTATTTTCATTAGTCCAGTTAATTATACATAATAGGATTTTATGAAATCTAAGTCTGTTGTTAATTTTAATAAAAGCTTAGTAGGAATGTGGGGGTAGGGATAGGAAAAAGGACTGTATATTTTAGAGAGAGAGAGAGAGAGGAGACTGATTTTTCCTACCAAACCGGTGGGAAATATATTTTCCACATTCACATCCGAATTAGTCAAATCTGCTTCAAGGAATGGAAAGCGAAAAGGGAAAAAAACAAAATGTGCATTCCTCACGTATGTGTATATATATGTATATTTATATGTATATATCTCTAATATTTAAACTTTCTTTCCTTGATAAACTATACCCACGGAAAGAAAATCAATCGTTTATTGTGTTTTTCAAAAGAACGGGACCACCAGTACACTTCATAATTGAATATTATAAACAGACTTTAATAGAACTTTCCCAGTGGTTGAAGCAAAATATCAATCAATAGAATAAAGTAAATAATCGGCAAATCGGATATTTAATTACTTTTAATTAGTCAATTATGAGTTGGAGACCACACAATTATTATCGTCATTTAATGAATAAGTACCACATGTTCGAAATCCTATATACAGTATCTCATATTAATAAGTTTACATGAGTGTCATGCTCTAGAAACAGGTGCAAACTTAATAGACAAAGTACATATATTGGTATCGCTTAAGAAGATTATGAGAGTTATTTATCAATTTATAAATATTTAAAAAGGTTAAAAATTATACTTTAAAAATTTAAGACGTCAAACCGTATTTAAGTAAAAGTTTGGGGAGGTTTTATGTATTTTCTCCTTTTTTCTTTCTTTTAACGACAAATAATCTAAATTGTTCTTGAAGGGTGAGAGAGAAGTAATAGAGTAAATTTTCAATGATTTAAAGGCCTGAATGTCAATTGCAAAGAACAGGAGATTAAATATGCATGGAGTAGAATTCTAACAAACAAAATAGATAGAGTGCAACAAGCTGAAAATAAAATTAACAGATGCACTTTAAGAACAATTTCAAAATTTAATATGATCCATATTTGAAGAATTCCAACGTTGAGGATGGATGCCATGGGGACTTCCTCCCTACGTACGAATAACAAAATACATAATTGTATGATATAATTATATATATATATATAAGTATTTTTAGAACATATATTATATATTTATATAATTTATAACATAAATATATAAAAATGAGAATCTAAAATGAAGAAAAAGTTGATTACCTTACTAACCCTTGCTCTCGATTAGAAGTGAAGAAGTTGAAAGAGGAGAAAGTGCAAGTGGTGTGAAATGATTTTGTTACTATAGTTGTAGTGTATTTATAAGTACAAGTTTAAGTAACATGTAAGTTGCACATGTAAGAGTAAAGAATAAATAAGTCTATACTAATACTACAACCCTTAGCCTCTTCCCTCCCCCTTAAGTAGGATTATTATCTAATAGTCCTATCTTGGAAATTAAAGTGTGCAAAGTAGATTTAAGGAGAGCCTTCACTAGCAAGTTGATAACCTAATGAATAGAGGGAACAAAAAGAACAAAAAGGAAACCAAATGAAACATGATCTCAAACAAAATGTATATCAATCTCTATGTGGAGACAAGGATTAGTTGCAATTTACTAAGCTGATTGGCTATCAGTGAATGAGGAAATAGGCAATGAAACATCCACTTGTAGATCATGTAGAACATAAGAAATCCATAACAACTCCTTGGTAGCTGATGCTAAACTATAGTATTTAACTTCAACAAAGGAAGTTGACACCAATGATTGTTTTTCAATCTTCTAAGAGACTAAAGAAGCACCCAAGAAGATGCAGTAACTTGTCTATGATTTCCTATCCACTCTAAAAGAGCCACAGTCCACATCCGTGTAGCTTAATAAGGTTAAGGAGCTAGAAGAATAATAAATAAGACAATTATTAATTATACCCTTTAAGTATTTAAGCACCTATACTGTTGTAGCAAAATGAGAAGTCCTAGGATTTGCAACAAACTTACTCAACTATTGGATTGTGAAAGAAATATCTAGCTAAGTGATCGTCAAATATAATAAGTGACCAACGAGTTGTCTAAACACTATGGGATCTGTAAGCAATGTCCCCTGTTCATGATCAAGTTTGAGATGAGGAGGTAAAGGCGTCTTACTAAGCTTAGCAATGGTTAATCCAACATCTTGTAGTACATTAAGGGCAAACTTTTATTGGTCTAACATCAACCCTACATCTATTTGACAAATCTTTAAACCTAAGAAGAATTTTACATCAGCAAGATCTTTTATAATAAAAGCTTGGTCCAAAGAGTGTTTAATAGCAACAATAGATTCAAGATTATTTCTTATAATAAGCACATCATCACCATAAACAAGTATGGCAACAAAGTCATTATCCTTAGATCTTGCAAAAAGAGAATAATCACTCTTTGATTGTATAAAGCCTAAGGAAACAATGAATTTTGTAAATTTTTGCTCCATTGGCCAGAAGTTTGCTTTAAGCCATAGAGGGAACATAACAATTTACAGACTTTGCCTTTAAAGCTCGATTATATCCTTTAGAAGGAAGCATATAAATTTTTCACTAGTATGCCTATGCAAAAAAGCATTGTTGACATCAATTTGATGAGTAAACCAATTTCTCGATGTCGTTAAAGTTAAAAGAATGCAAATTGTAGACAATTTGGCCACCGGAGAGAAAGTGGAGGTGTAATCTAATCTTCCACTTAGTTATAACCCTTTGTAGCAAGCCTTACTTTAAAATGTACAATGGATCCATCAGCCTTATACTTGATTTCATATACTCACTTATAACCTATTGCTATTTTACTCGATGGCATTTGTGTTAATGTCCAAGTCCCATTAGATTCTAAAGCCAATAATTCCTTTTCCATCACTTTTACTCATCTAAGATCATCTTTAGCCTCTTGATAGTTGTAAGGCTCATGAATGGCAAGTACATTTGCTAAGGAAGCCACATAATCCTTGAGGTAATTGTCAAAAGAATGGGAATGAAAAAGTAGGTATTTGGTATTTAAGATAGAAGAAATGGGATAGGTAGCTTAAGCTGAAGAACTAAGTTTCAAACAATGGATATAATCATTAAGCCAAACCGGTAGCCTCTTTATCTTATCATATTTTCGAATGTCATGTGTATTTTTTTGTAGTAGAAGACTTGGGAATAGAGGCAAAAAGTGTACAGGAAAGATGTGATAACACAAAATTTGAACAAGTATCAACTAAGGGAACAAAATTGAATCTTGCTTATCAAACTAATGAGGAACAAAGTTCAACAAAGGGAAAATGCACTTATGGAATAGTATATCTCGGCTGGTAAATAATTGATGATTGTCTAAATTATATAATTTGTATCCTTTTTTACTTAGAGGGTACCTTAAAAATATACATCTCCTTGCTCTTCCATTAAACTTATCTCACTGATTTGGTGAAGTAGATGCACAACACAAACATCCAATTATTCTAAGATGATAGAATTCCATTGGTTCTAAACAAAACTTGACAATTATGCGACATAAATTCAAGACCATTATTAGTCCTTATGGTTTTCGGACATGTTTAAAAATGATTCTTGACATAGGCTATAAAAGTAGATAAGGTTTCCAATGCTTGATATTTTAAACTAAGAAGATATGTCTAAGTGCATTTACTTTTATCATCAACTATAGTAAAGAAGTAACGTACACCAGATATTGATGATGTATTAATGGGCCTCCACTAGTTAATAAGAAGAAAATCATACACATTAAGAAAAGGTGAAAGACTAGGATTAAATGGCAACCTATGAAACTTGGACAATTGACATGTGTCACATAAAAAATCTATCAAATTGAAGAATTCACAATCTTGAATGTGCTTCATTTTGGAAAATGAAAGATGACAAGTCTATTATGTAACAACGCAATAGAAGTTTGCTTACAAGAAGCTTTATTAGGTACAAAACCATCAACAACAATAGACTCAGAGCAACATCTAATCATTTTAGAACCAAGAATATACAATCTACGTCTAGCCTCAGCTCTTGATACATATTTCTTAGTTACCAGGAATCAAAACAGGTAATCATTGTAGTTAAAAATGACATTCAATCTAGTAGTAGAAAGTAATCAACTAATAGATAGAAGGTTGTAATGGAAGTCTTGAACAAGAAGCACTTTGGAAAGGGTAATATACTCATTTAGTTGTACATTATCCAATGTGGTGACAAGTTTGGTGAGGCCATCAGGTAGTTTTATGGTGATTGAGTGTTTGAGAGTTTGTATGTTAGTCAAAAGGTTTGGAAAAGGAGCCATGTAGTCTAAGGCTCCTATATCTACAATCCACTCACCTATTACACTATCAAGAGTCTGTAAGGAAGTAGAAGGGTTAGAAGAAATGGAACCTGCAAAGTTCACCATTGCATCATGATTCACTTCTTTAAGTATTGGTTCCCATTTACAGTCTTCAATACTTCATTACAAATTTGAGTGATTAGCTCATTCTTTGATAGATATGACTTATGCACATTCTCAACAACAAAATTATTACTAGGTATATCAAAAGGAGTATCATTGCTTGATTGAACCTGAGCAGTTACTTTGGGATTTCTTCTTTCTTTAGAATTCTTGAACCAATCAGGTTATCATATTAGTTCAAAGCAACTTTCAACACTGTATCTATGCCTTTTACAATGTGAACAAGAAACAATTGATCCAAATTTTTATTTACCATCTTTTCCTTGTGAATTCATGAACTTCTACTGACTTCTAGCTATAAATGTTGAGCTGTTATCATTACTAAACAACCTCGAAACCTGCTTTTGTTTCTCAACTTATAGAACCAAATAGTAAGCCTTACTAACTAATGGCAAAGGATACATACTCAAAACAAAACTTCTAACACTCTTAAACATGTCATTCAAAACAAGTAGAAATTGCATCAATCAATTGTTATTCTCCAAAGCCATAATCTTTCCAATAATGTCACATGTACATTCATCTAATTTTCCACACCAATACTCGAGTAAACTTATAAGACTATTGTATTCATCCCATAATTTTTTTGGCTTATTATAGTAATTTGTATAAGTATACAAGAATTTGAAATGATGAAAGAAGCAATTACCTTACGAGAAACCTAGCTTACAATTGGAAGTGAAGAAGCCAAAAGAGGAGAAACTAAAAGTGGTGTGAAATGATTTTGTTATTATAGTTGTTGTCCTCCATACAAGTAGTGTATTTATATGTATAAGTTTAAGTAACACGTGATACACACGAGTTGCATGTATAAGAGTAAAGAATAAATAAGCCTATACCAATACTTACAATATGAGTAATAAGTTATTTACAACTATCATGAGATATAAATTATGTAAATAATGTGAACTTTCTTGATGTACACGGACGTAATGTTTAAGCAGTTGTAAACTGCTATATTAATGTTAATTTTATGCTTTATATTACCAAAAAAAAAAACAAAAGTAAGAGAATGAAGTTTGTTTGTACCCCCCTAAAGAAGCACAATTTAGACTAAGAAAAATAAAGAACGAAGACTCATACATTAGTATATTTTGTCTAACACTACAACATTCAAGAAACAAATAGAATCAAGATGATGTAGTGTTGAACTCAAGTTCCAACATGATCTAAAATTTTAAAACTTAAACTTAAACTTAAATTCAATCGAGACAAAAATTTTGAGCTTAAGTTCAACTTGAAGTAACTCTCAACAAGCTTAACTCTGATTCAATTAAGCTCGTATAAGTTGAATTATCTTAAAAAGAATTATTTTAGTTAAAATAATGTGAAAATTCAAACTCGACTTTAACTTGACTCACAACAAAGCTAAACTAGGGTCAAACTAAGCTCTTAAGCTAATCAAACTAAATAATATAAAGCTCTAAATAATGTACTTGAATAGCTTAACCAAACTATTATCAAATTGAACTCTATTAGATGTTAGAGCTAAGGCCCAGGTAGTTTGCAAGTAGGTTTAACTCATTTATACCTTTAGACAAGACCTTTAAAAAGATTTCCATCCCCATGACACTTGTTTTAGACCTCATTGAAAAGTAAAATGTCCTATGATTATTTAACTTATATTATGATTATGTCAATAAAAGTTTCGACATGTAAGATGCTTAAGCATTTGAAGCATTAGCCATAATTTGAGAAGTGACTAGCTTACTAATAATTTATTTTCTCAATTTTTGTTTACATATGGTGGTCGAGTTTTTGGTTAGTTGCTTGCCCCTTACCACAACGTAAAGGGGCTCATTTCGCCAACATTACATTATAGATCTTACGATGACTCAAAAATTGGAAAAACATAGGGGCAAGGTTAGGACATATAACTACTTCTAAGTTTGATGATAGCATAGGTGCTCATGACTTTAACATCTTGGATTACTAGAAGAGGCATACAAAGATATTCTTAATCTCTTCTCACACAACCTTGATAAATTCTAGTAGCTCTAATGTTGGTATTTGCTATGGAGTAAGCTTTTAGTATAGCAAGACTTATTTTGGATGACCACAAGCCTCTCCATAACTGTGTTCATTGAAGTGCTTACTTGCATCAAAGATTGGAGCTAGATGGAGAAGTAGGAATAGGAAGCATGTTGGACATCAAGCTCTAGAGATGACTATTTTAGTGATTTTAACATATTAGATAAAAGCATGATTGGATCAACTCCCAAACGTACGCAAGATGGGAATTTCTAAAAAGCAGTACCAAGACAATATAAATAATATGTGGCCTTATGTAATTTCATAACTCTATAGATAATGTTTTATTATTTATCTCTTTTCAACATTTTATGTAAGGGTAATAATACTACCTTATTTATTTTATGCACTAGCTTTACATTTTTTTGTAAGGAGATGAGTATAATAAGCCAGTTCCATATACAAGAGGTAAGTTTTTATGCCTCCTCCTTGGTTGAAACGTATAAATACTAGATTGGTCAATATTCATATCACTTGACTACAATAACCTTGGCAATGTACCTCTTTTTTGGTCTATATATGCAAAATTACAAGGTAACTCCTTGACCTTCATGTATGGGGTTTATTATCAACAAGCTGAAAGAAGTTATAATGATTTGTCAACACAAAAACTAGTATTTATATGTTTCAACCAAGTTAATTGGCTACATATTTTTAGTATTTCACGCAATATTATTTTGATATGTTATGCAATAAGTATTATATTTAAGTAATAAATGTGCGAAATTGGGATATGGTAAATATCTCAACTTAATTTTTTAGAAGAAATTAAAACAAAATATTTCCAGTTCACTAAAAATGGATTCATGATCGAGAATCGGCTAACCCACTAATTCCATAAACTTAGCACCAAACCAAGAAACTTATGTCAATCCTAGTTCGCATAGTAGCGAACCCACGAATAATCAACTCCAGCTAAGTCAACCAGACAAGTACTTCTGCCAAGGTCTAGCAAGAGCACGTTTGTACAGTTGAAATTTAGATGTGTCTAGTTTCAAGATGTTAGGATATATATATTTATACCTAAAAAAAAAAAAAATCTCCTACCATTATTTCTAAAGGTTCAAGTTAGGCAAGATAAATCTAAAAAGATAACAATAATAATCAAAGTGCTATTATTTAATATCACCATGTTGTTCATCTTTTCACAATTTCAATCAACCAATAACAATAACCAAACATGTTAAACACATGATATATTGTTAATTTTCATGAAGCAAATAGTTACGTAAATTCTGAAGAACATTAAGCTAAACTCGAAAGAGAGGGGTGAATTGGGTTCTAAGGACAAATTACAATTCTTTTAAAAAATTGAACAACAAATGCAACAATAAATATGAGCAAAGTAATGATGAGATAATAAAAAGTGTTGGAAATAAAGAGATAAGGATAGAGAATATTAAGCCTAAATGTAACATAGAATTCTAATTACCTCCTACTCTCCACGGACCCACAATCGCCTCTAATCGAGGACTTCACACCACTTTGTTAATCTCACAGTACAATACTTAATGAGCTACACAAGTTTTCACAATCACAATTACACACAATGATCACAAGTATAGTGCTCTTCTCTCTAAGTATTGCAAATACAATAACTTTCATGCACTACATACTAAGTCTCACTTATTTAATTGCAAATAAAGAGTACAAGAGACAAATAGTAAGTAACAAGGCCAAGGAATGTGGGAGAACGTCTTTTGATTGCAAGAGAATATTAGTTTTCACTTATCCTTGGTCAGGTTATTGAGCATTTATACAAACTCATTCAATTCTTCCTGTTATAGTGTATTAAATGGTTCAATAACTACCTAAAACAGACTTATCATCATGATGGTATCACCTTCTTGCCGTCATGACAGTCGGCAAGTCTACCAGCATGCCGATTTAGTGATAAGAGAGCATTCCATCTTTTTATCTAGGCCACTTCACTGTTAAGTTGGTAATGCCTATGAGCCATTAAGCTGGTAAACCAATTTCACCTATTTTCAACTGTTAAACAAAACAACAAACAACCACACTCTACAATCCAACTCCAAGAAAGTTTGTACATCATTCAAAAACTAAATATCTTATGTAGTTAATTGTTATTTATAATCATAAAGCAAGATAATTGTTCTTTTTCATTTAACTCAATATAATTAAGTAATAACATATTTAATTATACACTTTTTATATTGTTCTCATTAAAATCAAATAGTGAACCCTAGGTTCAACAAATTCTAGCTAGAGTATACCACATATATCAAATCTTATTCAATTACTAATTTGTAATGTCTAAGAAAAATTCAATAAAATGATTTTAAAATGAGTAGCATTATTGTAATCTCTTCTATAGGCCTAAACCCATTTACCCTAAACTTACCCATATTACCCTTTTATTTAAAACCCTACTTATTAAAACCTGCCTTCCCTTTTAACTAAACCCTAATAGCTACCAAATAAGGCATAGTCCCTCTCTTTGTGTAGAAAATTTGAGACTCCTCCTCTAAACCTAACTACAAGAGCTAAGTAAGGGATGATTAAGGTAAGCTTCTTCAAGGTTAAGCTTAAAAAATTTTGCAATAAGCATCTTAGCATTCTAAACCCTCTTATTCCTTATTGATTGCAGGTTTTTACTAAGTGTTTCAAATGTGGTTTATTGAAAATCACCAAGTGGTAGCTCATTTAAGTTTGTAAGGTGAGTGAAATGGAGGAATTCCTTAAGTTAAGCTTGATTCTCATTTACGATGTTTTATTGGAGAAGTTAAACTTAGTGTATTATCAAATGTTTAATCTTAAACTAAGTGTTTTATAGATTGTAGGTGGTATCTAATTTTATTCTCTTACATCACCAATTGTTTGAGACATTGCTCACTAAGTATTTGAGATATTTTAAGTAAGTTTCTTGAGCCTTCGCTCTTAGTTTTGGATTCTAGAAATGGATTTCTATTGTTGGAGTAGAAATGGAGTATTTGAGTTGAAAATTTATGGTTTTTGATGGAATAACAAGGAGTTTAGGTGTTGGGTAATTAAGGGTTGAAGTATACTTGAGATTAGGTTGAAGTTTGGAAGCGAAAAAGTGGAAATTAAGGGCTTTTTGAAGGAAAAGTTGCCTTGCTGCTGGAATGGACATAACAAGTGATACAATCATGTTGCTGACCATGTCCAATAATGGGAAAATTTTAGTCTGAAAGGGATACAACCAAACAACACGGTTGTGTCACTAGTCCTATTCTATAGTGAACTCTAAGTATTCTTTTCTTATGTTTTTCATAACTAAACTTAATCAAACATTTTTCTACCCTTAAAATATAATTCCAACTAACTTTCTTTTATAAAAAAAAAAAAAAAAATCCAACTTTTGCAAAAGGTCAGGTTTTGGCATAACTAAGTAACATGGTTATGTTGCTAATCATGTTGAGCTACAACTTCATGTAAAATTTTTCCTTATTTTTCTTCTTAACCAAACTTAATAAAACCTTTTCGTATCCTAAATATTTGCTTTCAACTAACTCTATTTTGTAAAAATAGTCGGATCTTGACACAACTAAGTGATATGGTCATGTCACCAACCATGTTGAGCTAGAAACTCCATATGAAACCTTTTCTTGTTGTTCCTCTTAACTAAACTCAATTAAACCTTTTTATAACATCAATATTGAGTTCTACTTAGCCTTCTTTTATAAAAGTTCCAACCTTTTCTTAGAATTTTCAAGTTCTTTAAACTTAATTTAGTAATTTAACTGGTTTTAAACACTTTTTACTCCTGAATGTCATTTTACCCAATTTTAGCATATTTTACTTTTCTTTATCACTCCAATACAATAACTAGTATTTTTTAACCTATACTCCATCTAAATCTCCTTGTTACTCTAAACTTCCAATTCATTTTTCAAATGTTTTCTCCTACTTATTCTTAATAAACACTTCTAACTTTACTCTTAACCTTAATTATAATACCCTTAGGAGTTAGGATTGAGTTTAAAGGATTGTAAAAAAGGTCAAGTTGGAAGTTTTAATTTAGAAACTTGATGTTAAATTGGGTTATGATAGATTAAGGAATGCTTGTTGTTCTAACTACTAGGTTCTTAATTCAGGTTCTTTATTGAGTACGATATAGATCTTGTGATTGATTTTGAACTTATAAGCTCAATTTAGACTTTGAGTTGAACTTGAGCTTTGAAATTGGTTTTGGCTTGGCTTTCTAGGTACATGGTGCTTGGTTATTTGTGCTTATTAAGACTTAAAAAGTAAACCAAACTAATTTATATTCAGCCTAATTAAATTTAGTTGCTAGTTATGTTTGATTCTCTCGCTCTAGGGGCCTATAGTGGTAAATCCTTAGAGAAACAACTGTTGATCATTTGTGAGAATTCTTTAGTAGACTTTCATATGGGATGACGTAGCTAGAAATCTAAGATTCAAGGACTTTGCACTCTGGATACTTAGTATAAAGAACTTCAAGCAAAAATTATATTTATATCTACCTATATATGTGGATAAAGATCATGATCTAGCAAGGTCATGAGTACCCCTTTATTAGTTGTTAGCATAAATTAAAGATAATTTGACTATTTGCTATATACTTGATGTACTTTGCATTATATGCATGTGTTTGGCTTAGTTTAGCATCCATGTGTGCTTGTGCATCATGTATTAGGCTTTGACTCATTCTTTTATTTTTACAACATCAGGTTGATTCAATAAGTTTAGGACAAATATGAGAATTACTATAATTAGGTTAGGAAAGATAAGTGTTTAGTTCAGTATATTATAGAAGATTAAAATTTAGTTAATGAGCATAATTGTGGTTAGAGTGACTCGCTTATGAGTTACTTGAATTGATATACTTAGAGAGTATTTTATTGTTCATAAGCGATTGTTACAAATAACTTTAGAGATGGTAGTTAGTTTTAAAGCCATAACATGTTATTAGAAAATTTGGGACATGTAGTAGGCTATGATGTCCTTAGTTTCTAAGGTATTATACATAATTACGAAGACAATAAAATGTGTGAAAGGCAGGTAAATGTGAATAGAAAATTTTGGATGGTTAATTACATACCTCGTCAAAATTGTTTGGAAAGATTGTTTTTATACTTATTCAGACATTATAAAATCTTATAAATTGTTAAAAGTAAGAAAAAGTCTTAAATTTGAAAATGTAGCAAAACCGAAACTGAAATAATGCTTGAAATAATTCTTACCTAATAGCATTTTGTATACAATTGAGGGGTCAATAATGAATAGTAAATGCTTTGGCTAGAAAGGACACTAATATTTTATCAAATTAGGTAATCACCAAATATGAGTCTAACAATTCAAGCATATATCAAAAATCCTAAATCGTAATGTAATATCAATTGAAACTTGTGAAATATTTTAAGTTTGGACAACATAGTAATAAGCCAAAAGATAGCAAATGTTTTAATGTCGACTAGTGGTTAGCTATTAAATTTGTCATTATGAAGACATGGATTAATTGATTTGTTATTAATAGATTAATAATTGATGCAAGAAGCAATGTAAATCAACTTAAATCAAATATAACATATTGACTAATGAACTTTTTAAGATCTTACTGATGTGATGGTTTCTAACAAGGAGCTTAAAGGCAAAGATAATTAGGGTTTTGCTATGATGAAGAAAGATACGAACACTTATGTTGTCTTGTTTCTGAGATTTATGTCTTTTGTTTTAGGAAACTAAGTATTTTGAATAATAGAAAGAGTAATAGGGCTATGATCCATGGGCCATTAGTCAAGCCCCGGCTTAGTATTTAGCTTACTATTCTAGTAATTTCTTAACATGTTCTATCACATGGATGTAAGTACATGTATCGATATGACATACTACCTTACAAAATATTAGTAACTACTTAGGGGGAAATCTTTACATAGAATAAGTATTGTTGTACACAAAAATATAGAAAAAAATTACAAAAAATACAAAAATACATTCTTCTCCCCCCCACCACCCCCCACCCCCCCAAATTCTACTTGTCCATTAAATTCTCCTTGGATTTGTATTCAAATCTAACCTTCCTACAATTACCATACACTAAGTGGTATCAGAGTTTCTTAGTGAATTACATGCCTCATACTAGAAAACTGGAAAAAATGGAAGAACTCCTATGAAGTCTTTTTAGATAGTAAGAAGAAAAGCAATAGGAAAAGCTAATAGTTAGGTTAAGGTCTTCACAAATACATTTAATTTGCAGCAAACACAGTTAGACAAACAAAATGCTACCATACAGGCCATACAACAACAACTAAGTGATCGTAAGGAATTATTGGATAAATAATCAAGTAATGGCAAAAAAACCATGACAACCAAGACTTTGATTGTAGTTGGTACATTACTTGACTTAACCGTGACAATAGCTGCTACTACTAATTACCAAGTACCCATACAATCTACTAGAGTTGATTTCCTTACTTTTAAGGGTGAAGATTTCAAGACATGGTTGTTTAAAGTGGATCAATTCTTTGAAATTGACTCCATACCAAAAGCTTTTAAGATAAAAATAATTGTTATGCATTTTGAAGATAAGGCCTCTTAATGGTACCATTCTTACACTAGTACATGACAAGGGAAGAGTGACATTACCTAGCAAGAGTTTATTAGAGCTTTGAACTTACGATTTACTGATAGTGGTATAGATGACCTTACAGGTGATTTGAAGAAGCTCAATCAACAAGGGTCCCTAGTTGAATAAATGTAAGATTTCAAGTTCTTAATTTCCCAAGTCAACCTTATTAAACCCTACCAAATCAGCTTATTCCTAACAGGACTCGAACTCAAACTTCAGTACCCAATATGCATGTTCTAGCCTCATAACCTACAACAAGCCTACACCTTTGCAAGCTTGTAGGTAGCTACACTAAAGACTATACAAACACTGACTAATCCAATTCGCAATACCTTTCCCTTGCAAGCTCAGACCTATATGCAATATTACATACAAAAACCTAATCCAAACTCAAAACCTTATGCTACTCAGCTACTACCCTATAGACCATAACCTCCACTACTACTCGTACCCCCATAAACATATAAAACCAACCAATAGCACCTAACCTTAAACCCACACACAAAATAACTCCGAAGGAACTTGAAGAGAAAAGAAGGAAGAAGCAATGCTTCTAATGCAATGAGCCTTTTAGCCCAAGGCATAGGTGCAAGGACAAAAGAGTCAACATGATGATTGTTGAGTCTAAAGAAGAGAAAGCCTCTAATGAGCTTACTAATGAAGGAAATATAGAGGAATTGGAAGGAGAAATGTCCAAATTAAAATTGTGCTCATTGAAACAACTTCGAACAAAAGTAGAGGGTCCTATGCAACTTAAGGGTTGCATTAAGAAATGAAGGACTAGTATATTAGAAGATAGTGGCAACTCACTCAATTTTGTTGACAACTAAATGATTAAGGGAATGATGTTTGACTTGTAGCCTATTGCTCCACTTAAGGTGGACCTAGCTAATGGTATGGTTTTACCTTGCAAATATAGGATTCCCAACTTTAGTTGGGTCATATAAGGAATATAATTTAAAGCTGAAGTATACTTGTTGCCTCTGATGGGCAGCAATCTCATTTCGGGGATACCTTAGCTCACTTCACTAAGCTCCATTACTTAGAATTTCAGGAGCTTAGAGATGCAATTTGATTGGGGTGGTTAGGTTCATACCCTCTAAGGTGAATAAGAAGTTATTCACTATGTTGAAGGTAATCAACTTCTCATACTTTTACAATCATATGCTACTCTATATGTTCAATGCTGGGTAATGAGTTGTGATATGGTTAGAGTTGACATTGACAAAGTAAGTGCAACTACAATGCAAAATGATTGAATTAATTGAAGAATATCACGAAATTTTTGAAACTCCATGTTCTTTACCCCCAAGCCGTGAGTTTGAGCACCACATACACTTGAAGGACAACTTCAAACTTATGAACCTTAAGCCTTATAGACACTCCGCTACCTAAAAAACAATCTTAGAAGGGATGATCAAGGAGCTTCTAAATAGTGGTATTATACATCATAGCCACAGTCCATTTGCTTCTCCAGTGGTCATAGTTAAAAAAAGGACCATACATGGAGAATGTGCATTGGTTATAAGGAATTGAAGAAAAATACTATAAGGGATCGGTTTCTTATACCAATAATGGAGAAGCCATTTAATGAACTACATGAAGCTACCTATTTCAACAAACTTGATCAAAGATCGGGTTACCACCAGATTTTAATACACCTCGAAGATGTGTTCAAAACAACTTTTCGCATGCACAACGAGCACTATGAATTCTTAGTCATGCCCTTTGGGTTGACTAATGCCTCTTTTACTTTTCAAGAGTTGATGAATTACATTTTCAAGCCATTTTTAAGGAAGTTTTTGTTGGTCTTTGTTGATGATATATTAGTTTACAGCAATACTATGCATGATCATGTACAACACTACGGACTATCTTTGATATATTGAGAAGAGAAAAGTTGTTTTTGAAGCAAAGCAAATGTGTTTATGGAGTCACAAAAATTGCGTATTTAGGCCACTTGATTACTAGAGATAGGGTAGCTACTAATCTTAAGAAGATAGATGTAATTGTGCAATGGCTACAACCTCAATCATTAAAGTAATTACATAGGTTTTTGGGTCTTACAAGCTACAATAGACGCTTCATTCAAAATTATACTATCATTTACAAACCCTCGACCAGTTTGTTGAAGAAGTGTCAATTTCGATGGAATAAAGCAGCTGCCCTAGCCTTTGAGAAGTTAAAGGCAACATTGACAGCGTTCCCAATACTTAAGCTACTAGATTTTTCGAAAACTTTTGTGGTTAAGATGGATGCAAGTGAGGGTAAACTTAGAGTTGTTCTTATGTAAGAACAACATTTTATTGCTCATTTAAGTAAGGCTATTCCACCTCAGTTATAGGGATTTTCAACCTATGAAAAAGAGCTAATGGCCTTAGTGTATGCAATTGATAAGTGGTGTCATTATCTCTTAAGGCAACGCTTCATTGTCAACATGGACTATCATAGTCTCAAGGATCTATTGAAGCAAAAGTTAATGACTCAAAGCCAACATAAGTGGCTTAAAAAACTTTTGGGCATGGATTACAAGATTCAATTTAAGAGTAGCTCCACTAATGTGAGGTGAATGCTCTTTCCAGGTTAAAGGAATCAGTCTTATTTTAGGCAACAACCATAGTCACTGCGACATGACAAGTCACAGTTTATGTATATAGTGTGCAAAAAATCATGAATCACAAAAATGATAGGATCATATGGAGTATATATATTTTTTCGGTGATACATATAATATCAAAAAATAAATAAATAAAAGCCCTTAGTTTCCTAAGGAGCTGGGCAGCTTGAGTTTAGAATGGAATATATATGAACTTAAATCATGGTATAGTTATATTCTATGTATTCTATAAAATAAGATAATATAACATACATAGAACATCATCATCATCATTATATACATGTGTAAATTATTAATAAAATGTTAGTCATCTTAATAGTATTTTGAATATTTTATTGATGATTCATAGTAAATTATGTACTCTAAGAAGTTGTCCTCACATATAGTGACCTACCGTGTATATATAGTCTTGAAAACTTCTAATAAATGTTAATTACTTTACTATGGGCAAATATCAACTATACATTACTAATCATTCCAATAAAGGAAAGGAAAAAAAAAAAAAAGATACCATCAACATGGAAAAAAAGCGAAAGTTGCATTGGTAAACCAGAACTGACTAAGGTTTTTGCATTAAAGTAGTCATTAAAGAAATCAATCATCGGCGTAAATTTTACTGTAATATATGGAATACACTCCCTTCTTTGTTAGAAATCGTGGAATTGTAACAGCCAAGATGGTAGTCTTAATTGAATATATATTAATTCAAGCTACGTAATGTTAATTATAGAGAACACTTGGTATAGTGAACTATTTATCCAGGGAGAAAATTCTGATATGGAATTCCTTAAGCATCCAAAATCCTATTTTTATCGTATTTTTACAGGCTAGTACCACGACGTAAAAATTCATAAATCACTAAAAATGATAGAATCATATGGGACATATATTAACTTAAATCATTGTACAGCTATATTCTATAACAAAAATATATATAATATAACATATACAGAGCATTACTAGATTGATCCTCACGTATCAGTGACTCTTACCTTGCATATATAGTTTTGGGAACTTCTAATAAATGTTAAATATTATAGGCAAATATCAACTTTTCGTTATGAATCATTCCAATAAAAATGAAGTACTGATTCCAATCAAACTTGGGAAAGTTGCATTAGTAAACCAGAATTACAATTTCGCATTGAAGCTGTCACTAAAGGAGTTCGATTAAATTGAATTTTTATGGAGTCCTACCAAAATATAAATATTTCAGTAATCCGTGGAAGTTTTACTAGTAATATATGGAAGATACTCCCTTCTTTGTTATCATACAATGGAATTGTAATTTTTTTTCCCCCTCGGTGGAATGGATTTGTAATTCGTAACAGCCAAGATGGTGATGTTCTCAACTCTCAATTGCATATATAACAAACGATGCTATATTATTGTTATGCTTATTATAGAGAAAACTTGGAATAGTAAACCGGAAGCAATTCTGATTCTGATTGATATGGAATTCCTTTTCATCTCAAAACCTATTTTGTCACATTTGGTATAGAAAAATTAGTCTGTAATGAAATGCAATGAAATAAGAATTAGAATGAATAACCTTTTCCCCTATTTGGCATTACTAAGGAAATGGAATTGAATGAAATAAAATTAAATATAAAATTTGTATTATTTATAAAAAAAATGCTTAATTATTGCATGCCATAATTTGTTTGAATGTTAAATAAATAATTTTAATCAATCCAATTTAATGAAAAAGGAATGCGATCGCAATTTCGTTTTCTCAAAGGCAAAATTGAACTCTACATTAAAGTTGGAATGCCTTTTAAATAAATTTTTAAACATGGAAGAAGAAATTGGAACTCGAAATTGCAATTCCATGCGTGTCTTTTCCTGCATATCCGGAGTTACTATTAATAAGAGATTGATAATAATTTCATGCTTAATTAAATAAAAAATAGACTGAATTATATGGGCATAATTCATGTACGAATGAAGTTTTGTGGTAGGCAATAACACATAGGGAATAATAATGTGTACCAACATATATATTAAGAAAATTATTATGACAGTTCTAAATATTCATATGTCTATATCTATATATATATATGCCAAACAATATTACAACTTGAAGGAGGGAAAATTTGAGCTTCATCCATCTTATCAAAACATTAATATTAATGTGATTAGACTATAACAATTAGCTAAATATTTTTATATAATAAACATTTTATTATTCGTGGCCACAATTGGGTAATTCAAGTGATATATTGCTTCTATTGAAACCTTTCTCCTATTTCATTACAAATGTAGAGACTCGGGCTAAACGACTGTTTTGGAGAAGTAACGGCTACCTTCCATTCAAAACACTTCCTTAGACGCCCCAAACCAACTGGTCATCCTCCTACTCCATTGATTTCATCCAAATGCAATGTGGGCTCGCAATAGTGGACACCTTCCGACCCTCAAAACACAATAAATATACGAATAACAAAATGTGACTCATATTCGTTTGCGTTTCTTTAAGAAACCTATCAGATGAGAGCCATAAGAAGCATGGCACTTACCAAGAAAACGCACGAGTCCTCCGACCATTTCAGGTCAAACTCTTTCTGCTTCAATAGAGTCGTAGAGCATGCTGGCTATAAGATACTCTTACAAGGTGTTTAAGGGAGTATTGAAGTCTTGCTTCGTCTTATTACCTAGTCCTAGTATTTTATTTGGTCTTTTATACTACAAGTAGTTATGTAATTGTATAATAAAAAGACGAGGGAAAGAATATAAAAGGGACGATTACAGTCGATATGTACGGTATCCGATAAAAGTTGTTGCGGTAGGCCGAAACTGTGGTTTTACAGATTTGAGAAGAAGAAGGAGAAGGAGAAGAAAGAGAATTCTATTCGATTGGGTTGTCGAGGATGGGACTAGGAAACAACATAGGAAAGTATCATTTTGTCCGGCCGATAGGGGAAGGAACATTCGCTAAGGTTAAACTGGCTATGGATACCACAAATGATCAAATGGTCGCAATAAAGATCATTGATAAGCAAATGGTCATGAAAAGCAACCTCAAGTCTCAGGTAATCATTCTAATCTTGGTTTGTTTTCTCTTGTTTTGAGATTCATTTTCCTAGATCGTGTCCTTATGAAATCACCAACGTATTTTTAGGTACAAAGAGAGATTAAAACCATGAAGCTTTTGCATCATCCCAACATTGTTCGCATACACGAGGTAATATACGCTTGCCGTTTCCAATGAAATCGTTCTAGCTCCTTGGAATCCTATTTCATAGAATCTCTCTCTCTCTCTCTCTTTTGTGTAAATTCATTCGTATAAGAAATTATTTTAAGAAATAACAAATTAGTTAAGGAATCCAGCTTTTGGAAAAGGGAAAAAAAAAAAAAAATTCCAAGAAAACTGGATTTCATTGAATTACATTTTTATTTTTCTTGACTAATTCCTCATGAAATGTAATAGAAAATTACATTGAACCTATCAAACACTGGTTGAACAGAAAGTAAAGAGTTGAGGGATTCCATTTACTATATATGGTTATTTTGTTGATGTGAGAAAGGAAATAAATATCTTATGCCAATCGAGGGATTTAGACTATCATATAAATTATAATATCTATTTTGGATTTACAGGTTATTGGAACAAAAACGAAAATCTACATAGTAATGGAATATGTCTCTGGAGGTCAACTTTCAGACAAGCTGGTAAGGAACAAACTCCCTTGGCTAATTTTAGGACTAACTAAGATTTTTTATAGTTTTGGTTCCTAACATGTTTTGGATGTTATAGACCTATGTGAGAAAAATGGATGAACGTGATGCCAGAAAGCTGTTCCAACAACTGATTGACGCGGTGGATTATTGTCACAGTAGAGGGGTTTATCATAGAGATCTGAAGGTCAGCATTTACCTGCAGTTCTTCACTAAGCCCCCATCTACCAAACTCAAAATTACTTTCTTTTCAAACTTGTTGCAAGAGTGGATTTCGTTAGTTACTAGATATTTTCGGCTTTGTTTTATTAACAGCCCGAAAACTTGCTGTTGGATTCCATGGGCAACCTGAAAGTCTCAGATTTTGGACTCAGTGCACTCCGAAAGGTAGATATATGTCACTTTTGTAATTTTCTTGGATAGTTGATTAGCAGATTGACAAAAAATGCACCCAAAGCGCATCGAATAATACTGGCTTTTAAATTATCCAATCAAAAAGAGCCGAGCAAAAGAAAAACTTCCCCTAAGATGTGCGAATGACTCGGACCTTGATAAGAGGCTGTTTTCACTTCACTTGGCTTTGTATGATTGGTGATTTCAAAATCAGAATTACTCAGACGTCGTCTAGGTGCATTTTCATCGGTCTACTAGTCATCTTTCAATTTTGTTACTAGAGTTAAGAATTTATTGTACGGCTTTTATATGGGTAAATTATACTACATCCTTTTAATATTGTAAATATTAAGGCAACATCTCAAATTTCTAAAATACTCATTATAAATGTTAACATGATAAAATTTCTTGTCTACTATAGTGCTAGCAATTTTTACAAATGATTGCAATCTTTTTTTAAGATTGATTCATTACCTGATATGACTTGTATTTACTGCTGATATACCAAATCGACTCTACAAGAACAAAAATAAGATCATGGATGGACCTCAAAAAGTAATTATAAATAAATATTCACGAAAAAAATATATATATCTATGATATTGCATCAAAGGAGTAATTTAACAGTGTCGAAATTGGTAAAAGATGCAAATACTTTATCTAAAAAATTAGAATGTTAGAATTTTATAATTCTGATGGTTTTTCGGTTTGACTCTAATTTAGTCCTTAAATATACATACATGACTAAACTAAACGCACCACGATATTTGACAGCCTGGAGATATGTTATCCACTGCCTGTGGCTCCCCATGTTACGTCGCACCGGAGGTAAGATGCCAAATAATTTTGCAATTTATAATTACTTTGGGGTTGGGAAAAAAAAAAAAAAAAGCAAAACTGAGTTAAATAATAGCATATCATAGTCATATACCATTTTTAGTATTTGTAAAATAATGTATTTAGATTCTCTAAAGTTATTTTTCTTAAAATTTTCATAAAACCATCAGTCACATGTAATTAACTTTCAATTCAATTCATATCAACTCCTGATGATGCTTTGCTTTGTTCAAACAGTTACTCACAAATAGAGGTTATGATGGGGGTCCGGCCGATATCTGGTCTTGTGGAGTTGTCCTCTTCGAGTTGCTGGCTGGATTTTTGCCATTTGATGATCGTAATCTCATGAACTTGTACAGAAAGGTATTATTTCTGATTACATGACAAAATTATAATGTTTGTTCGAAATTATTATCAATGGATTTTCTTGTAGAAATTTTTTTGAAATTCGTTTTTGACTGATCACTGTGTCTGTTTGAAGATCTACAGAGCAGAATATACATGTCCAGCATGGTTTACAACCGGTCAAAAACGGTTACTGTCCAGGATTTTTGAGGCTGACCCTAGGAAGGTACTAGTCCAAACATCTCTTCAAAATTTAACATTATGATGATACCAAACACACGGTGTATTAGTATTGAATTACTGGATCATTTTTCCTTGGCTAAATTACTAGATGGGCCACGAGGCTTAGCTAAGGCATTTAGTATTGAATTGAGTGGAATGACTGACTTTATAGGATTACGATGAAATTTTTCCTAAAATGGGACATTAAGCTGATCTCTCATATTAATGGTACAGCGAATTACAATTCCCGAGATAGTTGAATGTTCATGGTTTCAGAAGAATTATGTTCCTGCATGTGGATATGAAATGGACGACAAAATCAGCCTTGATGATGTCAATACTGCCTTTGACTCAACTGAGGTAAATGTAATTACTTACTCATACATGTTTGGTTTTCGTTGTTCTGCATCGAGATGGTTACTTGGAAATCATAGAAGCATCCCATTCTACGAAAATTTTATGATGTCCAATTTTCTAAATAATAAAGTTCATCAACAAGGCTAATGTCCGAAATTCTGAACAGGAGCATGATGTAGTAAACGGGATGCCGAAATCATCGAGCTTCATCAATGCTTTTCAATTGATAGCAATGTCGCACGACCTTGATCTATCAGGTCTTTTTCAAGAACGGGCAAGTCTTAACTCTCCATTCAACCCGAATTCTCTATTGTAACTTAATTTTTCAAAATCAACGTGCTTCGTCTCGACATTTTTTAGTGGTGATTAACAAGAACGGATCTTTTCTTTGTAATCCAGGATCAAGAGAAATTGAAGAAGAGGTTTGTATCCAAGGATACAATTAATGTCACCTTACAAAAGATGGAAGCAGCTGCTAAAGGCGTCGGTCTCTCAATCGAACGAACAAGGAACAAGGTATACTATAAATAGGCTATATTTCTAACTGTGTCCAAATTAATTTCTCATTCCCATTTTTCTAATGAAATCTTTCTCCTGGCAGATGAAAATGCACCCGAAGCGAAAGATGACTAGGTGCCATAGATCATATTTTAACTTATCAGCAGAGGTAATTGAACTTCATCTTGCAGCAAATGAAGTACATAGGAATATAAATAATGCACTAGTTCGAATTTTTTTGGTTGTCTTGCAATTTGGTATATGAAATGCATCAATAGAATTCCAGGCTTAAAACATAAAAGTGAATGAGATTCCAAAACCACTGGTATATCTAGGATAACACTAAATCACTCCTGAAATCTTTCAAATTTACACCGACACTTCCAACTTTTTGTAATTGTAAACATGCACGTCTCTAACAAGCATAGGTCCATGCTTATAAAATTTCTCAAGGGTGTTCATGTAGCTACAAAACTTATCAATGGATGCTTATGCATTAATCAAACTTATACGAGAGTGCAACATTTAATTTGAAAATTAAGGATGCCGGTATAGTGAGGGGCAGCAGATGCAATTTACCGTTGAATTTATTTCCCAAACACTGAGTGATGAAAAAAACGTGACCCTTCATATGGAAATGTCAGGTGATTGAGGTTGCTCCTACTCACTGTGTAATAGAGTTATCAAAATCTGAAGGAGAGCTAGGGGTATACAATGAGGTAAACTTGAACATTTCTTTTCGTTTTCCCTCTTGTGCTTACTTTTGTGATAAATTCAAGCCCCTTTATTATTAACGACTTGATCTTAATTTCATGATCAGTTCTGCAAAAGCTTGGCGGGCCTATTAACGGAGAAATCCGGCACATCATCACATCCACATTTATTCCAAGAAGGAAACACCAGCAATGAGGACATTCAGGACACCAAACGGTACTCTGATGCGGATTTACAATGGTAGTAAGAATGTTAGATAAGATTCCTTCTGCAAGACTCATCGCTATTGTCCATCGTGCAGTTGTTACGCTGAGGAGTCCTTGGACGCTACCAAAGAGCGTGGCTACTTATCATCTTAAGCTACTATACCTTTTATAAATAGGTTGAATCCAAGGAAACTCGCTGAAAAAGTTCAAAAATATAGATAAAGTGCAATCCAAGTGCATCAGTGGATAATGCAATGTGTACCATAGGAAGAGTTTACAAGCTTAGTTTCGAGTTTTATTTTTCACTTTGTATGTATTATTTAAAAGCATTATCAATTTTCTTAATAGAATGTATAGGTGTGAATTTTATGTCAATTTATTCATCGAAGGGTGAAGCAAACTGTTATTACTGGTTGGTACTTTTAGTCTATGCCAACATTTGCTGATGATATATGAATTTCCATAGCAAAAGAAAATTGTTCTATGGATATGATTGTTTTCCAGTATACTGGCCTGGAATTTAATTATATAAAATTGCATGTATAGTATCATTCTTTCAGTCAATTCCAATAATTGTTGATTTGATTAATGACTGGGCCCTCCAATACAGGTTACAAAGCAAAGACCTTGATTTGAAACTAATCAAATTAGGATAATGCAGCATCTGGAATCCGAATTCAGACTTGAAATTTGAGAACTCTAACTTAAATTTGAGCTCAAATCATGTTTTAAAACTGTAACCTTGAGCTTGATTACACCTAGAGACTATGACAATACAACTAAACACATTTGTACTCAAGTTATTGAAAAAAATATATGTTTTACTAATTAAAATGATGTTAATATCCAAACGTAATTAGGCTGGTTAGTTAGTGGAGATAAATATTATAAACTTGAGTTTCACCGGGGTAAATCATTCGAGCAAATTGCTCAAATTTAACATGGCCAATGTCAAATCAAATCTGAATAAATATTAGATTGAATTTGAGTAATTCATGACTAAGTTTGACTCATTTATACTTATGTATCTAGGTAAACTGACTTACACTAAAACAGATATATCTAAAGATGTAGTTCTCATGGATTTATAATCATATAATCAACACGAAAATACATCTTCCATAGTTTTAGATAAAATGAAACAAATAACTATGGCACGTGACTCAGAGAGGTTCTTTTAGAATTTCTTAGAACTTTTATGCCACGCTCTAAATTCCAAGGGCGTAACCAATCTATTGTGTATACATCTATCTTAATTGGAACATGCAAGAGTCAGTCCTATTCTCTCAAGTCTTTAAGTCCATTTAAATTATAATGCCTATAAAATATTTCCTTCAAAGGGGTGAGAAAAAGGTCTAGTAAGATGTATACCATGCAAGCACATATATTTGCCGCACTAAAATACGAGACTGGGAACCCAAAAGGGTAGGGATGAATTGAATTTAAAAAAATAAAATTTGTAGAAAATTATTGATTTTAGCTAAATATAACAAATAATCAATAAAGAGAGGAAGGGCTAGAAGATCAAGTTTGGATTTTAACATAAAGTTCAAATCATCCTTTATTCTCAACGAACACGCAATACCTTTATTCTTTACACACTTTTACTGATCATCACCAGTACGAGACTTAGAAGCCAATTGGACAAATGTGTAAGCCCCGTAATTCAATCGATCAAAATTCATTACGTAAAATTTAGAGCAATCATGAAAGTTGTCTAATTGAGCTCAAATTTTATAAAGAAATTCGAAATATTAATAAAAATGACCTCATGAATTTGGATTTAAAAAAATAAAATAACAAAATAATTAAATATCATATTAGTAGATTATATATACAATAGGCATTATTTATTGAAAACGCACAAAATAATTAATTAGTCATTAAAGATAAATTATATGCACATTAAAAATTATAAAATAATATATTTAATATGTAGGAGTATTTATATATAATGTGAATTTATGTGTAGAAAAATATACTCGAAATTATCTAAAATACCCAAAATATATTAAAATAATTAAAGAAAATTAATAAATAAATTAGGAAAAATTTGCTAGCAAAAGAAAACGTATTGTTTGTGTTGTGGCATTAAAGGAGCATGGTTTATTGTATGTTAGGGATAGATTAAGGCCACTTAAGTTGATTAAAATAAAAGAAATTAGACAATTGGCCACTTCAAATTTTCCAATCAACTCCATCCTTCACTATAAATTCAGGATCCTCCTTTCATAATTCATTTAGACATATTAGTATCTAGGAAAAATACAGAAAGCTTAGAGAGAGTTAAGAGGAATTTTATAGAAAATTATACAAAAATATTGTATTTTAGGGCTAAACTACAATTCATGTACTAAATCAAAACCTTGAAGTGAGAGGCCACTGTCACTTGACAAAGGAGATAGTGCCTAGGCCTATCAATAACCCCTTCACTATCAGCAGTGGCAGTAGCCTTGTCCGTTGGTGAGTCTTCTAACTCTATCCGATTTTCATTAAATTGTTAAAAGTAGAAAATTAACTCTAAAAATTATGAAAATTTGTATTTTGAGCTATTTTTGTATGTATTTTTTTTTTAATATCATTTTATTGAAATTAAGTTTTGAAATATATTGTTCTTAAAAAATCACTAAACTTAAATTGATTTTGCTTTCGTTTTAAAAAACTTTACCAATATTGTTTCAACTCCAAAATTTTTTTATAAAGTACCTATTATATGTATTAAATTACTATGAAAATTTTTTTATGAAAAATATTTTTCATATGTTTATTTAATTTTTAGGCCCTAAAATCCTTTTAAATAGCCATTTATCAAAATATGTCTAACAATTTTTCAATAAATTGACTTGGATCTCGACTTAGATGATATGCTTGTATATTATAATATTGAATGATGAAATTTGTAGTGTTAGAAATGTTGGATTTGAATATTGCTGCTTAGAATTGGAATATATGTGATATGTGAATTGTTTAAATAATGAAATAAGGTGAAGTTTAATTTAAATTGAATTAGTGTTTTGTTGTATGGAGTAGTTTGATCCTAGTCATGAATAAAAATCATAGGAATTCATGTTAAAATATTGAGTACAATCTAATTAGAGGCTAATCAAGACGCTAGATCAAAGATTAGGTATATGTAGTGAACAAGAAAGTTGATCAGGATCTAAATTAGAGACTTTATATACCTATAATGTAGTTAGTTTAACTTCAAAGAGTGGATCAAAAGAAATTTTTAGGACTTATGAATAAATTGTAATTGAAGGTTAAATAGAGACTAAATCAGAGATTGAATTAGAGACAAGTTAAATGTAAGACTATTCATAAGAGACCTAAAACCTAGATAATTAAGTATATTAGAACCTTAAACTAAATATAATAATCTGTGTTATAGAATAAAAGCTTTTATATAGTAATTATAGGAGTACTAAAATAATATTTATATTATAGGGACTAGCAGAAACACTACATCACAAGTCGTACTTTATTGAGCAAGTGGAAAGTCCAAGTTTAAGATTAATACATAACAGTATTTTGGAGTATTTTTTTTTATAGTACTTAGAGGCCTAAGGTTATATTTAGTTGTGCTTGCAAGTAACTTACTTTTGTGCATACATGTACGTATCTAGGCTTGATTATACACTACTGACCTACTATACTAGATTGCAATCGTTTATACTACGTGAAATTGATCGATCACCTTAGACTAGATTTAACTATATCAGACTTGCAACTTTAAATTGGACATATATTGCAACCCATTTGAAAACGATTAGGATTCTTCGACCAAATACCGACTTCTTCAAAAGGGATAGGTGATATGGTCCCTTCTTCATCCTTCATTAAACTAAGTAACAAGAGAGAGGTCACAACAAGGGTAAAGGAAATGGTTTGAAGGTAATTGTAAGAGCAGGGATGTCTCCATTATATAAGCCTAGATTTAGTTATAAGCTGTTGTATATGTGCTGAAACTCCTCAAACCTTGATTAGAGCAGATATAATTTCTCTAATCTCAAGATTGATCAAAAAACATCATGTAATGGTATTTATTTGTTACATTACATTTAATTAACAATTTGATAACCTCATTTGTGTTTATCGTATTCTTATGTCTCTATCCTTACTTACTGAACGATTAGTTACTCATGTTTCTATAGATATTTTCACAGGTACTAACTAGGATGTCGCGTTATAACTACCCTAAAGTTAGTCACTATTGGATTTTAGGGAGTAAGGACCTAAACTGGAGGACTACTGGACTTCTTGAAGCTTCTACTTTTATCTTTTGGTGTTTTGAGAACAAACTATGTAAATATTTTCTTAGCTTAAGATACTAAGTTATCTAAATATTCTTGAACTATCAGAGTTTTAATATATGTTTTAAGACTTTCACATATAGCTTAATGGTATTTTCATATAAATTGTTTACTTCAAAGTGGGTTAATCGTTGACGCCTTATGTAAATCAAGTGTACAATATCAGTTGTAAAGCTAACTTCTGTTTTAGATTAGTTTACACAACAGAATTATCATAACTCTTCTACTTTGTGGCGTGACAAAATATATATACAAACACTCATAAGTACAATGCTTTACAAACAATTGCAAATTACAAAGTCACATATACTATACTTTGCTTTCATTAAGAACTTTGTACATTAATTGACAAGAGACAAATAAAATAGAGTTTTTCAAAGTCATTTAATTACAATTAAAATCTCTATTTAATGCTTCATATCTGCCCTAAGTCCTGTACTTAAAGGCTACTTGTGTTTATTGATTGTTGGTTAGAAAGTATTAGATTAAACTTGAAGGTTAATTAGATTCTTTCCAAGCATTCAACTCATTCTTGGTTTGTTAATAACTTTTCAAAATATAATTCGTGTTTATAGTCAATTTTCGCTTATTTGACACTCGGCCTTTCATTTGCCGAGATGCTACGTAACTAACTCTCTCGGCATTCACACTAGATAGATGACATACGGCATTTATGCTAAGTATAAGAAGCGCTCCTAGTTTGAATTTAAGTCTATGGCACAAATAATTATCATAAGCATGGTTATATTACATGATCGCCTGCTATCCCTACATATTAGGGAAGATGTCAAGTCAAGAAGCTTCCACGTATCTTAACAATTATCCCAACAACTACTTTGGACACTACAGCCATCTATAAATACCGAAAAGAAACTCTATAAGGTTTCCTAATACTTATTATTCACATACTTACTATACTAAGTTACCTTACTGACTTAGGCATCAGAGTGGCTGTATTGTACTGACCCAATACCAAGTACTTCACTTTCTCTTGCAGGATTTTTCCTCATCCCAAAATTCACTAACAATATTTGGCATCATCTGTTTTTCTCTAAACACGACCACATGGTTAGAACTAGGATGACCAAAAGTACAAGTGCTGGTATTTCCTCCCACTACCTTGAAGGGGTAAGTCAGCATACTAATGAATAACGATTAGATTAACTCAAGCAACTTTGTCTCGATTTAGCCAAAGAAAATTTTGAGTTAAATAAAAAACATGAACAAATCCTTGACCTTCTTCATAAAATTTTTTACCCGAATCAAGACAAAGAGCATGGTGATCATGATGCCAACAATGCCGACAATTCCATTTATTCACCTAAATTGCCAAAACAGCAAGTTGAAGTTCCAGCAAGACTTTTAGTTCCTGCTTTCAAGAAGATTGATAAGGGCAAGCAACCGCAACACATGCATCATGTAGGACCCTCACATGTCAGTACCCTTATTGCAATGACGAAACAGTTCTAAATCAAGAAAAGTCATTTCTTCCTAGAGATTTTGGAAGAAGTAATACCTTGGCACGTTAAGCTGCCCTAGTTCAAAACATATGATGGGACGAAGGACCCTGAAGATCATTTGGAGTACTACCGTATACTAGCCAAGTTAAATGGTTTAAGTGACGCGGTGGCCTATCAAGCCTTTCCCTTAACCTTGAGGAACACAGCCAATGCATGGTTCAAATACCTAAAACTAAATACCATTTCATGTCTTAATGAACTAGCAGAGTTGTTCGTTCAACACTTTCTTGCTTGCAAACTTCCTATTAAGAACTCTTCAATCCTTAACACCATCAAACAAAAGTCCGATAAGTCAATCAGGGACTATTTGGCCAGATTTATGGCAAGATGGTCTAAATCCCAGAATTGGATATGAGTGTGGTGCTCAACACCGTAGTCGATGGAGTCAAACCTTATGGAGACTTTTTCAAGTCTCTTACAAAGAACATGCCAAAAACTTTCGTTGAGTTTAAGGTTAAAGCCACCTCATACATCCGATAGGAAGACAACATAAAAGCACGACAAAACGTTTATCAGAGTAAAAAAGATGGAAAGAATGAAAAACAGAAAAATGGGAAGGATAGACTTAGCACGAACAACGACAACAGTTTAGATGCTGAGAGGAAGAGAATAAGGATCTTGACATTCTCATCCCATACACTTGTCAATTGTCCAATCTTAGACATTTTGATGGAGGTACATGGGGAGAGAGGTGTCCTCTAGTGGCCAGAAAGAATGTAAGGGAATCCTTCAAAAAGAAATTCAAACAAGTATTGTGATTTCCATCATGACAAGGGTCACAATACAGATGAGTGCATTTAACTCAAGGATACAATTAAAGATGCAATACAATGCAGGTACCTACGAAAATTTTTGGCGCATAATGCCGAAAGAATCGAAAAACCGTCTAATAGGAGAAGAGAGGAAAAAAAGGGTGACACTCGACCAACAATGTCTATGAGAGATGCAAGGGATGTTAATCCCACCAGAGCACCCAACGAAGTAATTAATACCATTGTCAGCGAACCTAGTATAGGCCAATCGAGTTCTTTGAACTCGATTAACGCCAAGAATTACATTTGCAATATTCATGGAAAAAAGGTTAAGATTGACAATACAATATCTTTCGGAGAAAAAGATTTTGAGGGTATCCAGAGGCCGCATGATGATGTACTTGTCATCAATACAAGAGTCACCAACTTTACTTTGAAGTCAAGGAGATTCTTGTTGACACAGGAAGTTTAGCCAATATCATTTTCTAACATGCCTTCGATTAAATGAGGCCCAAGCTTAAAGCACAAATGCGATCTTACAAGTATGACCTATATGCCTTTAATAATCAACCCGTTCAAGTAGCCAGACTTATCTCATAGCTGATACAGATCAGGGATAATGAACATGTTACAAAGAACAAAGTGGATTGTCTTGTCATCAAATGTTGGTCCCCTTACAACATGATAATGGGACGGCTATGCAACATTTATTCGACATTATCCCATCAACGGTACATCTAAAGGCTAAGTTTTCCAATCCCACAAGGGTTGGTGTGTGCAGAGGGGATCAGCAATTAGCACAATCCTTATATATAAGGACCTTGAGGCAAGAGGAAGTTTTTTAAGTTAAAACCTGTTCAAAAGGCAAGTCAATCAACATAAGGAATGCCAAGAATGATATAAAGGAAATTCCTTTGGGAAATGATCTCGAGAAGACAATAAGGATAGGAAAACCCATGTTAGCAAATGTCTGGCAAAGTCTGATTGACTTCTTGCAAGCCAATGTTAACCTGTTTGCATGGTCATCTTCAAACATGCTGAGTATTTCGTGAGACGTTATGGTACACAAGCTTTAGATTAACTCAAATGTAAAAGTGGTCCAATAGAAAAAGAGACATTTTGCACCAAAGAAACAAGTGGTAATAGAAGAAGAGGTTTAGAAATGATTGAAGGTAGGATTCATCTAAGAGGAGCCTTATCCGACTTGGCTAGCAAATTGTGTGTTAGTCAAGAAGTTTAACGACAAGTGGAGAATGTGCATAGACTTCATGGATCTCAATAAGGCCTGTCCCAAGGATTGTTTTCCATTGCCAAAAATCGATCAGTAGACACAACTGCAGGACATCCATTGTGTTCTTTTATAAACACTTTCTTTAGTTACAATCAAATCAAGATGGATAAGGCAGATGAAGTCCACACATCTTTCGTTACTAATTTTGGAATGTACTGTTATACGGTGATGCCTTTTAGGCTGAAAAACGCTGGTGCTACATACCAGAGATTAATAACGAAGATGTTCAAATCTCAGATCCACAGGAATGTGGAAGTATATGTAGATGACATGATTATGGAGAGCATGAAGGAAGATCAACATATCACTAATCTAGAAGAAACGCTTGCCACATTGAAGACTTATAGCATGAAACTCAACCCATAAAAGTATGTCTTTGGTGCAACATCAAAGAAATTTGTCAGATATATGGTCACACGATGTGGCATCGAGGCCAATTCGAGAAAAATTGAAGCCATAAGGAATATAAAATCACCTCACATGATCAAGGAGGTGTAGGAACTCACAGCGAATTGTCGCCCTCAATAGATTCGTATTAAGAAGTGAAGATAGTTGCGTAAAATTCTTTAAAATTTTGAAGAATCTAAAGGAATTCAATTAGATCGACGATTGCAAAAAAGCTTTCAACGAGCTCAAGGAACTTCTTGCGTCACCCTTGATACTCTCGATACCCATTTCGAGAGAAAATTTATAATTGTATCTATCAATTAATTGCGGAGCACTTTCCTCTGTACTTGTCCAAATTGATGGCAATGAGCATCGACCCGTTTATTACGTGAGTCATGTTCTATAGGGACCAGAGCTTTAGTTCACAAAGATTGAAAATTTTGTATTAATAGTGGTTCTCTCGATGAGAAAGTTGAAGTCGTATTTTGAAGCTCACCACATTATTATACTTACCGATCAACCATTGCGGCAAGCATTACAACAGCTTGACTCCTCGAGGAGGATGATGAAATATGCCTTAAAGCTTAGTGCCCATGGTGTACAATATAAACCCAAAATAGCACTAAAGGCCTAAGTATTGGCAGATTTTGTAACCGAGTTCATAGGAGAGGAAGACTGTATGGAGATTGCCAAGAAACCTATCTGGTTTCTTTATGTCGATGGCTCTTCGACATGAGAAGGAAGTGGTGCAAGCCTAGTCCTTCAAGGCCCCTATAATGTCAAAGTCCATTATGCTCTAAAATTTAGATTCCCAGCCAATAATAATGAAGTAAAGTACGAAGCTCTAATCGTCAGATTGAAACTAGCAAAAGAAATTGATGTTGCGAAACTCGAAGTGTTCTTTGATTCCTAGCTGGTAGTAAATCAAGTCATCAGAAGTTACACAGCAAGAGAAGAAGAGATGAGCAAGTACCTATTGGTGGTACAAATGCTCATAAAAGAATTCCTATCATTCTCTATTCACTAAATTTCGAGAAGTGAGAATATTGATGCCGACAAGCTATTGAAGTTAGCCAATATAGCATTCCCTAAGCCGAACGAGAAACTTTTCATGGAGTTTCTCCCGCATAAAAGTTTATCCAATCTCTCGCAAAGCTATGAGTTAGCTTGTTGCCCAAGAGAAGAATCGTTGATGGATTCCTTAGTGAATTATCTAAAAGATGGTATTGTCCCTAACGACAAGAAGGAGGAGGCGCGAAGATTGACTTACCAGGCTACAAACTATATGTTGTTTGATAGTCAGCTGTATAAGCGCGGCATATCTCAACCTTACCTTCAATGCCTTTTTCCGAGGGATGCCTAGAGGGTGTTATCTAAACTATATGGTGGCATATGCAGTAATCATGTAAAGACGTAAATACTGTACATTCGAGCATTGCATTTCGGTTATTATTGGCCGACTATGAGAGAAGATACAAAGGACGTTGTCCAATAGAGTCTTCAATGTCAGAAGCACGAGTCGCCGAGTAATACACTTGCAATTGAGCTATATAGCCTAACCAACCCTTGGCCTTTCACCCAATGAGGGCTAGATATTTTCAGACCCTTTCCGAAGTCTACCGCCCAACGACAATTCATCATTGTTGCTATGGACTACTTTACCAAATAGGTTGAAGCTAAGGTCGAAGCTAAGGTTATGGCAAAGATCACCGAGCAGAAAGTAAAAGCGTTCATCTTCAACTTCATCATATCAAGATTTAGAGTCCCTTACATGATAGTTACAAATAACAGCCCGTAATTTGACAACAATAAGTTCCGGACATTTTGTGAAGGGCGTAGCATTTGACTCAACTATATGTCTATAGTGCACACTCAAACAAATGGACAAGTCGAAACCATAAACAAGATCATACTGCACAGCTTGAAATGGAAAGTGGATCAAGTCTGGGGGAAGTAGATTGATGAACTACCAAACGTCTTATGAGAATACAGAACCACTCACAAAACTGTGATGGGAAAGACACCATTTAAGTTAGCCTACAACACTGAAGCCGTATTGTCGATCGAGCTGGACTTACCTAATCTACTGACACATAATTTTGGTGTTATGCTCAATTATGTCGAATTGGCAATGAATCTGGACACTATTAAGGAAATTTAAGACATTGCAAGAGCTAAGGTCGCAGCATAACAATATAAGGTAGCAAGATACTACAATCAGAAAGTGAAGCACAAGGTTTTCTAACCTGGAGATCTGGTTTGCTGTAAGATGGAAGCAATTGGTGCATGAGCAACTCAAGGAAAGCTTGGAGCTAATTAGGAGGATCCTATCAGGATCTGGAAAGTCGTTGGCAAGGGGGCCTATCGACTGGAAAGGTTAGATGGATTCATCATCCCGCGAGCTTGGAACACCAAGAATCTGAAATATTATTTCAATTGATGTGGGATGATTTTTTATGTCTCTCATTTGGTGATAGCCAACATGTTTGTAAGATTGGTACTTATTTATGACAATTATATATTTGAAATCTCATTGTGTTTTGGTTACGTTTGCTGAATTAACGAGTTCCATGCTGCACAGCAAACAAACTGATCTAGGTTCTAGCCTAACGCAATTAACAACCTATACAAATTAACCTTACGACCAAATATTATGACTAGTCGACACCTCAAACGATTAACGAATAGTATAAAAAAATAGGCATGTGAAATAAAACATGCTAAGGAAAAATGGGCATGTGAAATAAAACATGTAGTGAAATAAATGACATGTGAAATAAAACATGTCGGGGAAAAATGGGTGTGTGAAATAAAACATGCTGAGAAACAAATGGCGTGTGAAATAAAACATGTCGAGGAAAAATGAGCGTGTGAAATAAAACATGCCGAGAAATAAATGGGCATGTAAAATAAAACATACCAAGGAAAAATGGCGTATGAAATAAAACATGTCGAAAGATAGTTGGGCGTGTGAAATAAAACATGCCAAGAAACAAATGGCATGTAAAATAAAACATGCTGATGAATAAGAGTGTGAAGTAACATACATATACCATACAAACCAAGAAAGTGTAGTACGTTAAATTAAATGTTACAAGAACTCAGCATTGCCTTGACTATATTCCAATTAATAATTACACAAGAATGCAATGTACCAATACAATAAGTCCTATGGCCTATCTTCAAATTTAATAGAAGTGATTTTCAAATCATTAGCTGGGGTTTCCTCCGCAACTAGGTTCTCAGAGCAGGTAACTTCTTCCGTAAGAGCTTCATTGTCACTTTGATTCATACTCTCTGCACCTGTCTTGTCGCCTTCATCTTCATTGACACTACTAACTTTGTCGTCAACGTTAGTAAAGTCGAGACACAAGAGATCATAATCAGGATGAAGCTTTAAGACCTCTTCTCTTGCCACTTGAACCCCCTCCAACAACTTTTTGCATAGAAGCTTCTCGTATTACTAACAGGAAGTCATTATATCGAGAGCCTCTTCAACAAATGGTCCCTTCTTTACAGTCGCCTCCAACCCAGCTACACGATTGTATAAGTTCGAGTTATCCATCTCTAACTCCTTTATTTGCATCTTGAGCTTATCTTCATCGTCACTCATTGTGCAAATAGTTCAGCCAAGCCCCAGCACTCTTCCTTTTTCTTCTATAGCTCCTCTTTGAAGCTTTTAGACTTTTTGTACTATTCTTCCATTTTGGCTTTCAAGCTAAATATTTCATCTGCGGTGAGGTTACATGCCAATTTCTCGACAGCAAATTCCTCCTTAAGCTTTCTCGCCTTTATTTTAGCCCTAATCCTCGCATTCTCAATAGCATTAGTTTAAGCCTTTGATACATTGTACGCATCCTTAATTTTCTACAGCAAATTCATTTATTACAATAAAAAATGGTTAGGTGTTATACAGATACAACTGAAGATATTACCTCTTTGTCAGCCTCGTCCAAAGCTATCAAAATATGGCTACTTATCTAGAAAGGGAAATGTATGAGTTACCCTAACAAATTCGATAATCAAAAGCACTGGTCATGGATACTCACATCATAACATTTAGCTGCAATATTGGCCTTATTGCAACCGCTGACCTTGTCGACATCGTTCTTGGCGATTTCTTTGTCTTTTAGAAGAATGATACCTTCCATTAGAGCTAAAGATTTCGTCCTATCTCCCAGGACTAAGTCGGTGTCCAAAATTTGATGACTCCAGCAAGGGATGAAGTATTCGCCGACCTCTTTATTGGGGACAAATTCAACACTACCGATGTCGAGAGCTATAGAATGCATTGCCTCCTTCGCCCTTTCATCCAAGCCCTTAGACTTCTTCATAAGTACTTAGCCGACAAGTTCCTTCCCTGCTCTTTTGTCACCACTCGAAGACACAACAATCGCTAGCAATGAGCCTTCTGCAACAATGGCATTTTCATCCTCCTCGCCAAGATGTGTCTTTCAATGCTTGCCATCCCTCGGCTAGATAGAAGTTTGAATAATCACAACCAAAGGCTCCTCAAAATGAACAACCTCAGTTGGCTATGTTTTCTCATTCTCCTTCAACCTCTCAACAGGATGAGAGATCTTCTGCGTAGCCGTCTGATTTGCTACAGCTTCCTTTGTTGGTTTCTTTACGATAGCAAGCCGAATGGTAGTTGTTGAGGTGGTCGCCCTTTTATCAGCCTTAGATATTTTCGCCTTTGCCTAAGTTAGTAGCTTTGCTGGATTCACCTCTCCAGCACCCATATCTATGACATAAGTAAACCAATTAATATAAACATAGAAAAAATATGAACTTACATTTTCTGTATCGAGCAAGGCTCAAAGTTCGTTATTCTTCCCCTAAGTCTCAAGAACGGCTTTCTTCGTAGCTATACATAGCACGACGGTAACACATTGGTGTACCTTGTTTTATAGAAAATATTGGTTCTCCATTTTCATAACGCCGTATAATTCTCTTGACTTCCTAGAAAAACATTTTATTTCTCCTTCTCTCTTGAATTTTCTTCGTTGTTGCTGCATCATTTGGCATCAAGTCTATGTCTTTTGTATGTATCGGTTTGGTCCATTGGGTCCAAAAGTCTAAGTCCTCACCAAACACTATTGACATGAACTTATCATGTCACTTGTGAATCTTGGATTCTAACCCATCCATAAACTTACGCCCTTACCTCACAGCAACAAAGTACCACCTGTTAGGCTACCTCTAAATAGTGAAGAAATACCGAAACAATTGAGATGTAGTCCTGACTTCAACTTCTTTGTAAACTATCTCAAAGGCCGCCAAAAGGCAATATGTGTGAGAACATACTCGATGTAACTTTAAAATAGTTGAAAAAGCCCTTGACAAAAACCAAAAAAGGGAAGCACAACCTAAAATCCAAATATCTCAGGTATATATGGAACTCACACTCCCTAGGGAAGCATACTCTCTCCCTATCCCTTGGCCTCCTCAAGTTCCATATTCCAGGAAGATCTCACTAGTACTGATTATACTTTGTGACGAGAACCCTATCAACGGAACTAGCAGTTCCATCTAGAGAATCGCAAAAATAGGCTATCGTGTTGAACATATATCTTGCCGAGGACCTCCTTTCCTTATCCTCGAGATAATTATCTATAGAGAGCTCGTTGATTCGAGCAAGTTTATTCCACCTTTTCTCTATGTTGTCGATCGAACTGCCTGAAGATCAAGCCGCCTTACTCCTTATTTAGGGGGGCTGGGAAAGTGGCCTCAATCTCCATTGCTTCGGAATTGAAAAGCACAAGTCGACGAGCAACTTTGTAAACCGTACCTAAATGGTTATGTGAAATGATACAACACAAATTGAAGAATTCGAGTTGAAGATGAGGAAACGAGTGAAAGTTTAAGATGCAACTAGAAAGGGCAATTCTGATTGTGAATATTACTTTATATAAGGACAATTCATCCTCGTAACTGCAAACTGCTTCTGATAGTAATGATGCATTGATATGCTAATCTTACAAATTGCTGACGTATGTTTCATGACAGAAATCTAACGACTAAAAACTCTCCAACAATTATTAGGCTTGCTACAAAATAATGACCTAGGTGATAGATGTCATGCCTTCAATTTCTTTGTTTCTCAAATGGGCAAGAGTTTAGAAATGGTGACCTTTCGGCTAGGATGTGATTCATCCTACTTCTCGTATTACTTGGCATAAATCTAAAGAATCTCTCCCCTACTTAGCCTCTAGTGTAATATGTGTGTGTGTGTGTGTGTGTGTGTGTGTGTAACTCCCTTTGTCAATTACTCGAACACAGGACTTAGGAGGCAAATGTTAATAGTTAGTTTTCACTCATTTGACACTCGGCCTTTCATCTGCCAAGATGTCATGTAATAAACTCTCTCGGCATTCACACTGGATAGATGACACACGACATTTATGCTAAGTATAAGAAGCGCTCCTGGTTTGAATTCAAGTCTATGATGCAAACAGTTATCATAAGCATGGTTACATTACACGACTGCCTACTGCCCCTACATATTAGGAAAGATGTCAAGTCAAGAAGTTTCTACGTGTCTTAACAGTTATCCCGACAACTGCCTTGGATACTACAACTATCTATATATATCGGAAAGAAACTCTATAAAGTTCCTTGACACTTATCATTTACATACTTACTATACTAAGTTACCTCACTGACTTAGTCATTGAAGTGGCCCTGATACCAAGTATTTCACTTTCTCTTGCAAGATTTTCCTTATCCCAAAATTCACTAACAACAATTTGTAAAATTCAATTTCTTTTTAATAATTAGTATAAGGATTGGTAATGTAAAATAATTATATGTAATCGAACAATCTGTGTTGATGGTTGATTTTCATTGTGTTATAGATAACCAGCATAAAGTAAACTGACTTTTGACAAATCAATGACAATCTTTTAATTAATGCCTAAAGGAAAAGTCCTCTAAGTGACCTCTAGAATATTAGGGGAATAGTGTCACTTAATGTGGATCTTATGATCCTAGAGTCACCATATACCACTCATTTTAGGTGACCAAAATGTTGAACAACTAACCTCTTAGTTAAGCTACTACGTATTGCTCAAGAGCAACCTAAGAGCCACTTATATTTCATTTTTATGATACCAATTAGTATGCATTAACAAGGCATTTTATTTCATAAATGATTGAAATCAAGATGAGCTTCCATATTTGTCTTTAATTTATAAGTGAACCAATTTATCAAATAAAATTGCGTATATGTATTAACTACTTGTTTTATTTACTCATTTAGCTTAAATTTGAGCTAAGGATTAGTGTTTTCTAACCTCAGATATGGAAGACAGAATATAGAAAGTAGTTCAAGAAAATTTTGTTTTAGAGTAAATAATGGAAGGCTTTGGCTTGCTTAGTTTGTAGTGATGGTTACAAGATCATTGTAATAATTTATTTTTAGTGAAGTAAGTTTTATTTAAGTATTAGAATTTATAAGTTTGTATATGTACCAACGCAAGATCGTCTCATGAGATCCATATACTTGTAAGAAGTACATGTTATATTATTTATGAATATTAGTTTTTTGTGGTATTAAGTACATCCTTAATTCCTAGGGATTACATAACTACATTGTTTCCTAAAGACTAGTATGCAAATGCATATGCTTTGAGAAGCAAGGTACTACACCATTTAAAATATATAGCCCCTAAATATTCAAACCAGCTTCTAACTTACATTTGGGAAAAAAAAACAACTATTTTTAAATAATATAGTTTAATTTTCAAAATTAAAAAATGTCTTTTTTTTCCCTCTCTATTTCCACTTTCTAGTTATTTCCCTTCACCCTCGCCTATTTTACATGTTCCTTTTCCTTCTTCGACCCAAGATGATACATCGCACTAAGAGCTGACAAGGGTGAGTATATCAGGATAGGTCCAAGCTTACATAAAGCTTGAAAATAGAGATGGTGAATGTACACAAAACAAGTAAACCCTCAAACAACTTCAAGGATATGATGCACTATGAAACTTCTAGAGACTCATGGCATAACTCAATATGAAGTACAAAATGGTCTGGTAAGAGTACTTGCCACCAACCTTACTTAAGGGTTAAAATAAGAGTAAAATAAGTACACAAGCTAATGAGAGCATTGTTCATAAAGAGTATATTCAATATTCTGAGATAAGATGATGTTTCGGTTACATATGCAATGGGTATTTACACCTAAAAAAAATAAGGTAAACTGCTAAGAAAAGACTAAAAGGTAATGTCCAAAAGAAGTAATGTATAAGGAATAATAGAGGGTACAAGTGAAAAATCAATGAAATAAGTGGATTAGTGCAACAAAATCCTTCATGTAGGTCTTGAAGACATAGCAACAAATTATTGGAGATGTTTTTTATGGAAACAAATAAATGGTATGGTCAAGATGGGGGTGCCAACCAGACTTTAATTCGTTCAAAAATACGTGGTTGTGGATGTATGCTAGAGTTCTCAGCTTTTTGGCCTCTTGGCACCAATATTGCCGAGTTAAAGGTCAACTTAATCATAGTCAAACAAGCACATGAGGATTAGGTCATCGGCAGAGCATAAGTTGAGTTTGCGCTCGACTGTTGAGAGATATGTAGTTACTTAGCTTGTAGTAAGGAATCGATCAGCAACAAAGATCAACTTGGCCTAAACAGGAGTTGGCTGGAACATGAGAATTCACCTTGTTAGTCCTTTTTGGCCTTAGGCTCAGCTTCGGGTTAAAGGTATAGTGGTCTGATTCCTATCATCCTTACTGGGTTGATTTGGATTTAGGATCAAATCCAACTGGTCTTCACTCAATTCTCCTTCGGGATAATAGGGGCTAAGGTTAGCAATATTGAAGGTATTAGAGACTCCATACTCATCAGGCAATTCTAATTAATAAGCATGGTCATTGATCTTTTAGAGTATTCTAAAGGGACCTTTGGCTTAGGCAAACAACTTATTCTTTCTCTATTCTTACTCAAGTGCAACTACACCAAATCTCTAGGTTGAAACTATGCTAATTTCCTTCCTTTTCCCCTCTCTCGCATTCTCTTGGTAGCTTAGTCAATCTTTCAAGTAACTTTCTCGTAGATCTACTGTAGAGTCTATGCTCGAACTCTTGTATTAAGGTCTTCTTGTTCAGACATAGACATAAGGGTATAGTTAAGGGGGCAGCTTTGGATTGAGGCTGTAGATTACTTAAAAGGGTGTCATGCTGATTGTCGAATTTTATCTATTACATTCACTCGTCCACTTGGCTAATGAGAAGCCAAGTAATTCAACTCTCAGCAGATGCTGACCAAGACGGCCATATCTGGTTTAAATTTAAGTTGGGCGAACAATTATCTCTTGGCACAGTTCCATTACATAACCGCCTACTACTCCTATATTTCAAGAATGCACTTAATTATAAGGTCTCTACGTATCCCAATAATCATGTGATTAACTGCTATTTTAGACATCCGAAATTTGCTTATAAATATAGATAAGAAGCACTATAAAAACGATTGAATAACCTATAACTACTCACTCTATTTTTCTCCGAAACTCACTTAGTGACTTAAGCATTAGAGTGGACATATTGGACTAGCCCCAATATACTTTAGTTCTTTGTACTTTGCAGGAAGGAAATTATCCAAAAATCATACAATAACATTTGGCGTCGTCTATTTTTTCTTGTACACTCCAATGGCAAGAACTAAATTAACTAAGAATACAGGTGCTAATACTTCATCCCACCACCTTAAGGGAGGAAGTAGGCATACTGAAAAGTAACGTTTGTCTAAGTTAAAGCAACTTGGCCTCAACTTGGCAACTTGGCTAAAGAAAACCAAGAGTTAAGCAAAAAACATAAAGAGATCCTTAATCTCCTCCATAATAATGTCTACCCAAGTTAAAACAAAGAACATAACGATCACCATATCGAAAATAGTGATGACTCAATTTATTCTCATGAATTACTGAGAAAGCAAGTAGAAGTTACAATGGGACGTTTGACCCCTGCACTCAAGAAAAATGACAAGGAGAAGTAACAACAGTAGGTCACCATACTGGACCCTTATACGTTAGCATCCCTACTACGATAAGTAAACAATTTCAAATTACGAAGAGCCCTTTTATCCTCAAAATCCTAGATAAGGTGATACTACGACACATTAAGTTGTTGTAATTTAAAACATATGATGAAATGAAAGATCCTAAAGATCACCATGAGTATTACCATACTTTAGCTAAGTTGCACGGCCTAAGCAATGTCATGGCTTACCAAGCTTTTCCTTCAACATTGATGAATGCGGCGAGCATATGGTTCAAGCACTTGAAGTTGAACATGATCTTGTGTTTTGAGGATTTAGCAGAAGTGTTTCTTAAATACTTCCTTATGAGTAAGCTTCCCGTCAAGGATTTTTCTATCCTTAACACGATAAAGTAGAGATCAAATGAGCCTATCAAAGATTATTTGGCCAGGTTTATGGCTGAGATGGTCTAAATTTTAGAATTGGACATGAGCGTAGCTCTTAATGCTATTATTGATGGAGTCAAGCCCTATGGAGACTTTTTCGAGTCTCTCACCAAAATAAGCCAAGAACTTTTGCTGTGTTCAAAGCTAAAGCCACATCTTACATCCAATAAGAAGAAAATATTAAGACTCATCGAGAAGCTAATCAAAATAAAGGAGATAGGAAAGGTGACAAGAGGAGAAGTGTAAAAGATCGACTCAGAATGGATGATGACCAATATCCTAACGCCGAGAAAAAAATGCCATAAATTCTAACATATTATGTCCACACACCAGTTAATTGTCCAATTTCAGACATATTAATGGAGGTGTACAGACAAAGCGGCATGTTGCAATGGCCAAAAAGGATGAGAGGAAACTCATCAAGGTGAAATTCCAATAAATATTGCAATTTCCATCATGACAAAGGCTATAACACTAACAAATGCATCCAACTTAAGAACACAATTCAGTAAGGGCACTTACATAAGTTTCTCGTGCATGATGCAAAGAATATTGAGTGACTATCCCAAAGGAGATGAGAAGACTAGAAGAATGTTACTCAACCAATTCTTGTAGAGAAAGATGCAAGAGACGAAAGCACCAATAGAGCACTCAATGGTATAATTAACACTATTGTTGGTGAAGCTTCTACTATAGGCCAATCAAGCTCTTCGAGCTCAACTAACGCCATTAATTATATTTGCAATATCTAGGGTAAGAACGTCAAAATCGACAATACCATTTCCTATACAGAAGAAGACTTCTAAGGCATTTAAAGGCCCCATGATGACGCACTTGTCATTAGCACAAGAATTGCTAATTTCAAGGTCAGGAAAATTCTCATTGACATTAGAAGTTTGATAGACATTATTTTTTAACATACTTTTGATCAGATGAGACCAAAGATCAAGGCACAGCTATGATCTTATAGCTACAATTTCTATGCCTTCAATAATCAACCCATTTAGGTGACTAGAGTAATTTCTCTATCAATCTAGATTGGAGATGATGTTCATGGCACCGAGGATAAAGTGGACTTCCTTATTGTCAAGTGTTGGTCCCCATATAATATGATCATGGGATGGTCGTATCAACACCTATTTGACATCATTCCTTCTACCGCTTGCCTTAAGGCTAAATTTTCTACTCCTACTAAGGTTAGGGTGCATAAAGGCGATCAACAGTTGATAAGGTCATTGTATATAAGGGTGTTAAGGTAAGAAGAAAATTTTCAAGTCGAAACTTACCTAGAAGTAAAGTCAGTCGACATAGATAATGTCGAAGAAGAAATGAAGGAAATTTCACTTAGAGATGATCCTAAAAAGAAAATTAAGATAGAGAAGCCCTTATCGGTAGACATTCATCAAAGTTTAATCAACTTTCTACAAAATAATGCCGATGTATTCGCATGGTCCCCCTCAAACATGTCAGGAATACCTAGAGACATTATGGTACACAAACTTCAGATCGATCCAAATGCAAAAATAATTCAACAGAGGAAAAGACATTTCACCTCTAAGAGGTAAGCAACCATTAAAGAAAAAGTCCAGCTCTTAAAGGCAGGATTCATTCGAGAAGAGCCTTATCTGACTTAGCTAGCTAACTGTGTATTAGTAAAAAAGTCTAACAGCAAGTGGCACATATGTATAGACTTCACAGATCTAAACAAGGCCTATCCTAAAGATTGCTTTCCCCTATCGATAATAGATCAGATGGTTGATTCAACTGCTAGGCATGCTTTACTCTCTTTCATGGATGCTTTTTCTAGCTATAACCAAATTAAAATGGATGAGGAAGATGAAGTTCACACATCATTCATCTCTAACTTTGGAATATATTGTTATACGGTGATGCCCTTCAAGCTAAAAAAAGCTACAACTTATCAGCAACTTGAAGCTATGATGTTCAAGCCATAGATCCATCGAAATGTCAAAGTGTATGTCAATGATATGATTATGAAAAGCACGATAGAGGATCGGCCTCTCGCTAATCTTGAAGAGACAATCAGTACTTTAAGGAGATACAATATGAAGTTAAATCCATAGAAGTGAGTCTTTGGTGCTACTTCGGTAAAGTTTTTAGGTTACATAGTCACTTGGTGTAGTATTAAAGTGAATCTAAAGAAGATTGATACAATAAAAAACATGAACTCTCCTCATACTATTAAGGAGGTTTAGGAGCTAACTGGATGAATAACCACCTTTAACAAGTTCATGTTGAGAAGTGCAGATAGGGATATAGAATCTTTAAAATTTTAAAGAATCTAAAATATTTCAAGTGGATAGATGAGTGCAAAATAGCATTCAGTGAGCTTAAAGAATTTCTCGCATCACCACTAATACTCTCAACATGGATTTCAAGAGAGAGCTTATATTTATACTTGTCAGTTAGTAATCGAGCACTTTCCTCTATGTTGGTCCGAATCAATGGTAAGGAGCATCACCAATTTATTACGTAAGTCGTGTCTCGCAAGGACTGAAGCATCAATATACCAAAATTGAGAAATTTGTGTAATAGTGGTTCCCCGGTAAGGAAATTAAAACTGTACTTTGAGGCTCACCAAATCATAGTCCTTACTGATCAACCTTTGCAGCAGGCATTACAACGACTAGATTCTTTAGGAAGGATGATGAAATATGCTTTGGAGCTAAGTGCCTCTAGCATATAATACAAACCCAGAATGACATTAAAAGCTCAAGTGTTAGCGAATTTTCTGGTTGAGTTCACGAGTGATGAAGACAACATGGAAATTGCCGAGAAGCCGATATAGAATTTTTATGTCGATGGTTCTTCAACCAAAGAAGGAAGTGGTGTAAGTCTTACTCCACAAGAACCTTACAATGCCAAGGTTAATTATGCTTTGAAATTCGGATTTCGAGCCAGCAATAATGAAGCAAAGTATGAAGCCCTAATAGCAAGACTCATATTAGCAAAGGAAGTTGGTGCCAAGAAAGTTAAAGTTTTCTCCAATTCATAACTTGTTGTGAACCAAGTCAAAGGATGTTATGCGGTGAAGGAAGAAGAAATTTGCAAGTACTTATTGATAGTAAAAGTGCTCATAGAAGAATTTCAATCCTTTTTAATTCACAAAATACCAAGAAGTAAGAACATCGCCGTTGGCAAGCTATCAAAGTTGGCCAATATGGTACTTCCCAATTTGAGCGACAAACTTTTTGTCAAGTTTCTCCCACATAAGAGTTCACCAATTGTTCCGCAGAGTTGTGAACTAACTTCTTGCTCGAAAGAAAAGTCTTAGATGGATCTGATTATAGATTATCTAAAGGATGGTGTCCTTCCTAATGATAGGAAAGAGACTCGAAGATTGATTTATCAAGCCACAAACTACATACTAATAAATGACCAGCTATATAAACGCAGCATTTCCTAACCTTATTTTCGATGCATTCCTCTGAAAGATGCACAGTGAGTGTTATCTAAGCTATACGATAGTGTATACAGCAACTATGTGAAAGCACAAACGTTGTATATCCGTGTCCCATGACTTAGCTATTATTGGCCAACAATGAAAGATGACATGAGAACATATGTTCAGCATTATCTACAATACCAAAAGCATGAGGCGCCAAGTCATGCACCTTCTACCGAATTATGCTGCTTAATTGGTCCTTAGCCTTTTGCCCAATGGAGATTATACATACTTAGACCATTTCCAAAGTCTATAGCCTAACGACAATTTGTCATTATTGCTATGGATTGTTTTACAAAGTGGGCAAAGGCTAAAGCATTTATAAGGATCACCGAATAGAAGGTTGAAGCCTTTGTTTTCAGCTTCATTATATCAAGGTTCAGGGTCTCATTTATGATAATCATGGATAATGGTCCACAATTTGACAATGACAAATTTCAGGCATTTTATGAGAAATATGGTATCTGCTTGAATTACACAACTATAGCTCACCTTCGGATTAATGGACAAGTAGAAGCTATAAATAGGATCATCTTAGGCGGCGTGAAGAGGAGAGTTAATAAAGCGAAGTGAAGATGAGTTGATGAGTTGCCAAATATTTTATGAGGATATCAAACTACTCATAGAACCGTAACAAGGGAAACACCCTTTAAATTAGCCTATGGTACGGAAGTAGTATTGCCAATTGAGTTAGACCTACAAAATTTTGACTTAATGACCAACCAAGTCAGTTTAATGGCTTTGGATACTATTAAAGAGATAAGAGATGTAACAGGAGTAAGAATTACAACATATCAACATAGAGCGGCTAGGTATTATAATCAGAAGGTGAATCATAAGGTTTTTTAGCCTAGAGATTTGGTTTGCAAGAAATTAGAGGCAATTGGCACATGAAAGAAACAAGGGAAACTTGGTGCAAATTGGGAGGATCCTACTAAGATTCAAGAATTCATTAGCGAGGGGGCCTATCGACTAAAGAGGTTGGATGGAACAGTCATCCCTCGTTCATGGAATGTCAAGAACTTGAAACTTTATTTTAAGTAATTCCTTTGATGTTATGAAGCATTTCCATTTGTCTTGTAAGGAAATAGCCTGGTTGTTTCAAAAAGCAATTGTGTTCAAAGTTCTAATTCTAACTTGTTTTCCTCCCTAATTTTTTTATGATCAACGATTCATTATCTAAGTTTAAACTGCATTGAACAAACTAATGCTTTAAGTCCAGACCAACCATGGTTAACGAACTTTATAATTTGCCCAAAAAGCCGAATAAGGAACGTAATTGTTCTAATAGGTGATCTTGCAACCTAAATAAGGTGACAAATCCACGTCTCAAATGACCTAGTAGATAGCTTTTAAGAAGGCATCCAACATTTTTCATGTGAAATAAAACATGCCAAAAATAGGCATGTGAAACAAAAAATGTCGAGGAAAATAGGTGTGTGAAATAAAACATGCTAAAAAATGAAACACGTGAAATAAATTGTGCTAAAACTATTAAATCACACATTATAGAAATGTGGATAATATCAATACAACATGAAATGTTCAACCACTCAGTCGAACTTTGTTCATATAACATAAAAAATAATACAACAATCTCAAGACGGTAAGTTCTTTGATTGTATGAAGGTATTTCCTTGTTCAGAAGATGGGACTTTACTGGAGCATATCTCTTTCTTGACACTAGGGGTTTTGGAAGGATTTGTTTTTGTGCACATAGGGGATCTCCTTGGAAAGTTGGTCCTTGTCATCACTAGGACCCTTGACATAAACTCTATTGTCATCACCCTGCATATAGACATCATCACCTATATCTTTGCCAACTTCTTCATCACTACTGACATTATCATCAATATCAACAAAATTCAAGCATGAAAGATCATATTTAGGGTAAAACTTTAGAATTTCTTCTCTCACCGGTTGGACCCCCTCCAATAACTTCTTTCTCAATAATCTCTCATACCATCGCCTTGGAGTTACGATCTATCATGCTTCCTCAATAGAGGGTGCTTTCATCGCTGCCTCCTTTAATTCGGTAACACGGCTTTGTAGTTTCGAGTTATTGGTCTCTAACTCTTTTATTTGCATCTTGAGTTTGTCTTCCTTATCGCTCATTAAGTTGAGTTTTAGTCTAAACCCCAGTACTCTTCTTTCTTTTTACTAAGATCCTCCTTCAGGTCTTCAGCCGCCTTATACTGCTCGTCGACCTTAGCCTTAAAGCTTGAGACTTCATCAGCCGCTAATGAATGTGCCAATTTCTCAATAGCTAGTACCTCTTGATATTTTCTAGCCTTCATCTTAGCCTTGATTCATATACTTTTGACTGCCATAGTCTAAGCCTTTGAAAAATTGTATACATCCTTAATTTTCTACAATAAGTTAACAATATAAAATGATAAATTCACTAGACCACTTGGCCAAAAATATATATATATATTATTACTATTTTTTTCATTTCTTTGTTAGCTTCATCTAATGCTATCAAAACGTGGCTACTAATCTATAAACAAACAAGATTGTTAGCAATAAAACGTACGCAACAATCGAAAGGATTCAATTGATACTTACATCATATAGTTTAGCTACAATGTGCACCATATTATAATCGTTAACCTTGTCGAAGTCCTTCTTCACAATCTCCTTGTCCTTAGGAAGAATGACGCCTTCCATCAAAGGTAAGGACTTGGTCCTATTACCTAAGGCCAAATTGGTGTGGAAGATATTATGGCTCCAATACAAAACAAAGTACTTCAACCTTAGTGTTAGGGACAAATTTGATACTATTGATGCCAATAGCTTTGTTCCTCATGGCCTCCATCCTTTCATCCAATGTCTTAGAGCTCTTAAAAAGAGATTGGCCAACAAGTTCCTTCCCACTTTTTTTGTTAGTACTCAGCACAATATCCACTTGGAGCAATGACCCCTCAATAGCTTCATAAAGGGTGATTTCAACCCAACTGCAAGCTTCGATTTCTCCACTAGAATCTCTTGGCTCTATAAACGAAGGAATACTTTCAACTGGAGGGATTACTTCAACTTGTGCAGCCTCAAAACCCCCCAAGCTTTCTTGCTCTCTTATCCCTTGTTGACTGGACAAAATGCCTTTTTCAGGGTTATTACTTGTTTTGCCGCTTTCTCTTATGCTGGTTTCCTCGGAGCTATCGGTCAAGCCATAGTCACCTTAGCACCAACTCATTTGTTAACCTTAGATTTTTTGGCCTTTTCTTAAGCCAACAGCTTGGCATGATCAACATCGCTTGCACCCATGTCTACAATACAAAGTAAATTCATTAACAATAAAGCAAGGAATAAAAGACTTACGCGTTCCATACCAAGCAAGGCTTAAAGGCAACTATTCTTCCCCCTTTGTCATGAGAACAACTTTTCTCTTGTAGCTCTACTCGGTATGGCAATTACTCAATAGCATACCTTCCTTCTTAGAGAAAATTGACTCCCCGTTCTCATATCGCCTTATTATTCTCTCGGCGTCCTAGTAAAACATTTTATTTTTTCTCCTTTCTTAGATCTTCCTTGCTACAGTAGCATCATTTGACATCAATTCAATATCCTTTGTGAAAATAGGTTTAGTCCCTTAGGTCCAAAAATCCAATTCTTTATCTAAAATGATAGACACGAACTTGTCATTCCACTTGTGGATCTTTAACTCTAATCGGTCCATGAATTTCCACCTATGCCTAGTGACTGCAAAATACGAACCATTGGGCTACTACCTTATTATAAAGAAATACCTAAATAATTGTAGCGTAGCCTTAAACTTAACTTCTTTACAAACTCTTTCAAAAGCCGAAAGAAGCCAATAAGTGTTTGGTGAGAATATGCTTAGTGCAACTCAAAAATAGTTGAAAAATTGCTTAACAAAAGCTGAAAATGGAAAGCATAGCCCAAAGTCAAGATATTTCAAATAAATATGAAACTCACGCTCCCTTGGAAAGTATTGCCTTTCCTCCTCTCTTGACTTCCTGAGATTCTGTATTTTAGGAAGATCTTACCAGTATTTATTATATTTCAAAATAAGAACTTTTAGTAGCACTGGCTACTCTGTTTGGTGAATCACTGAAATAAATCACATTATTATACAAATACCTAGCCATAGATATTCCTTCTTTGTTATCTGGATAGGTATCTACTATAAGAGAGTTAATTTGAGCAAGTTTATCCCACCACTCTACCACACTATTGGTCGAGCTACTTGAGAAACATGCTATCTCACTCCTATTTTAAGGGGGAGAAATTGCCTCAATCTCAATCACTTTAGAATTTAAAAGAACAAGTCAATGAATTACTTTTCAAACTATACTTGATTTTAACTATAACAAACGTCAAAGAACTTTTTTAAGGTTTTTCAAGATGAAGACAAAATGTCAAAAGTGGGTGAAAGCTTATGGATGTAAATGAGGATGAAATGAAATCTATTTTCAATATTGAAAAATTCCTTAAATATGAATGATTTACCCTTATAACCACAACACATTTCTGATAAGAATGATATGTTGATTAGATGGTGGCGTAGATTATTGACATGTGTTTCAAGATAGAGATCCAACGATTATTAAAGCTCTGACAGTTATTAATGTCTGTAGTGTAATTATAAGGTGATAACTGTCATACGTGTTACTGCTTATTCTTTTGATAGGTGGGAAAATTGAAAAGTAGCAACCTTTTGGATAGGATATGATCTACCTTTCTAAACAAAAATCAAGGAGCTTCTCACATTACTTAGCATTTGGGAAATAGTTCCCTAATCAACCCCCATAAAGAATATTAAACTACTTACTCCTTCAGTTAAATCCTCGACCATAGGAGTTAAGGAGCAAATGTTGATAGTTGAATTTCATCTGTTATATTCACCCATCTACTCAGTTGATGAGAAGCTGAGCAATTCATGTTTCGGCAGATGCTAACTAAGATGGCTATATGTAGTTTGAAATTAAGTGGTGCGAACAGTTATCTCCTAGCATGGTTCCATTACATAACTGCTCACTACCTCCTATATTTTAAGAATACACTTGATCGTGAGGTCTCTACATATCCTAATAATCATGTGATTAACTACCGTTTCAAGCATCCGACATTCACCTATAAATACAAATAAGAAGCACTGTAAGAACGATCAAATAACCCATAACTACTCACTCTATTTTTTCTCCTAGACTCACTTACTGACTTAGTTAATGAAGTAGTCGCACCAGACTAGCCTTAATACCCTTTAGTTCTTTGTACATTGCAAGAAGGAAATTACTTGAAAATTGTACAACAATAGTATGGTTGTAAGTGATTTCAACCACTAGAAAATAGACATCCCAATCAATCGTGTTCTTCCCCACTACAACTCGAAGCAATGATCTTAAAGTACGATTGACTACCTTTGTTTGGCCATCAGTTTAGAGATAACAAGACATACTGAACAGTAGTTTAGTCCCCATATGATGCCAGACAATCGTCTGGAAATGGTTTAGAAACTTTGAATCTTTGTCTAAGACTATAGTTCTCGTTGCACCATATAACCAAACAATTTCCTACAAAAAGAGAGAAGCAATAACTGAAGCATAGTTAGTTTTAGAGCAAGACATAAAGTGTGCCATCTTACTAAATCTATCTAAGACAACAATCGTAAAATCTTTGCTTTGGGTAGTTTTTGGTAATCCGAGAACAAAGTCTAAGGTTAAGTTGGGACAGGTAAAGGCATTGCTTTCACCTATTTGGCTCAGCAGTTGGCCCTCTTGCAAGTAGCATAGCTCCTAATAACTTAGTGCACATCTTATCTCATTTTTTACCAAAAGAACCATCTACTCAATGACTCATATGTTCTTTTCTATCCAAAATGGTTAAAGAGTCCTCCACTATGGGCTTATCTCACTAGTAGCTCTTTAATCAAATAGGCTAACACACATAACTTGCCACCTCGGAATAGATAACCATCCTCTACATAATACTCATCTACTATTTTTCCGTTAGCACAACGCTCAAATATAGGACCAAAATAGGGGTCCTTAGGATATTACTCTTTGATGCTCGCAAACACTAACAGTATAGTTTGTAGTTTGGTTAAGAGAGCATGTCTTCTCGAGAAAGCATCGGCAACAATGTTATTCTTTCCTTTTTTTTACTTTATCATAAAGTTGAATCTTTTTAGGAATTCAACCCATTGCACTTACCACTTTAATAGCTTGGTCTAACTTCTGAGGTACCTTAAAGATTCTTGCTATGTACAAATGACAAACTCTCTTGACAATAGATAATGTTGCAACACTTAAAGCACTCGAATAAAGGCTAGGAGTTCTTTATCATATACAAAGTAGTTTAATTGAGGTCTTATGAGCTTCTCACTATGGTAGGCAATTGGTTAACCTTCTTGCATTAAGACATCACCTATACTAATACCTGACACGTCACATTCCAACTCAAAAATCTTCTCATAGTCAAGTAAGGATAATAAGTGCAAAAGTCAATCTTGCCTTTAATTCAACAAAACTTCTCTCCTCTTTTTCTCCCCACTTAAACTCAATGCTCCTCTTCATCAACTTAGTAAGGGGTGCAACAATGGTATTGAAATTTCTAATGAATATTTGACAAAAGGATGCTAGTTTGTAGAAACTTCTCACCTCAAAATTAATGGTAAGAGTCAGCCACTCGACAATAGCTCGAATCTTCTTATCATTAACTCATAAGCTGCCTCCACCAATTACATAACTTAGAAATACCACTTCCTCCTAACGGAAACAACACTTCTTTAAATTGCTAAATAACCTCTCAGCTTGAAGTACATTAAGTATGGCACAAAGATGTTCATAGTGACTTGGTAGGTCAACATTGTATACAAGGATGTCATCAAAATACACTACGATACACTTCTCGATTAAGTTTCTCAACACATAGTTCATTAATCACACGAAAGTGCTCAGGGCATTTAATAGGCCAAAGTGCATAACCATCCATTCGTAAAGGCCATGCCGAGTTTTAAAGGCAATTTTCTGCTCATCTCTCGGCCTCATCCAGATCTGATGGTAGCCAAACTTTGGATCAATTTTACTGAAGACCTTAGCTTTACTCAATTCATCCAACATGTCATCTAATCTAGGAATCGGATACCTGTACTCGATTGTGATCTTATTCATTACTTTGCTATCAACACACATGCGCCATGTTCCATCCTTTTTCAATATAAGAAGTGCCATCGTAGTACAAGGGTTAAGGATCTCCCTCACATATCCTTTTTCCAATAGTTCATCGACTTATCTTTAGAGCTCAACAGTTTGTTTAGGATTCATCAAATAAGTAAGCTTGTTCAATAAGGTAGCGTTGGCTATCAAGTCAATGTAGTGCTCAATGCCTTAAAAAGGGGGTGATCCCCTAAAAAACTATTTAAAAACAAGTCGACATATTCATCTAATAGCTCCCTAGCCTCTCAAGCAGCTTAATCTACTCCTTTAACTCTAATAGCCTCCTAACCAACATAAAAGTTGGCATGTCAACCTTTATAGCCTCTCAAAACTTAACTCTACCTAAAATCAAAGTTTTCTTAGATCATCGACCGAGTTTAGCTTATAGCTTACTATCTTAACTTGACGTCATGGGGTTCAAAGTAATCTTTCTATCATCTTTCTCGAATACCTATATTCTTGAATCTGTCATGCATAACTCTTTAGTTAAAAAGCAATGGTCGACCTAGTAACACATGAGATGCGCACATAGGCAATACATCATAGAGAATGTCATCAGAATAATTTCCAATAGAGATCAACAGCAAAACTTATTGAATGACATGTAGTGCTCCCTTCTCATTCAACCAATGCAACTTGTACAACTCGAATATGTCATAGTTGACAACTTGAGCTTCTTAATCAGGTCGACAAATGTTACATTGGTATAACTCCCACTGTCCACTATGAACGCAAATATGGAACAAATTTTCTCTTTGTCCATCTTTAATAGATGGTTTTATACTCATCGCACATCAAACAACTAAAGTTAGTTTATCTAAGTCTTCAACAAACACATCATCTTCAACCAATTCATCCTCCTGAATGGTTTCCTTCTCGGGAACAACCTCCTCTTTGGGTTTGTCATTAGTACTATCCATTTTGAGCTTAGGGACATCTCCTTTGATAATCATAGTTCGTTGATTCAGACATTAAGTAGCCATGTGCCTAAACCCTTGGTACTTGAAGCACTAGATTCGACTCGTCTTCCTCTTAGATTCTTATCTCTTCTCATAAGTTCTCAGTAGCACTTCACCATCAGTTGGTCAGCTCTTCTGTTCAGCTCTGACATATGTTTGTCTACTCAGCTTAGCACTTTGTTGAGCTCGAACACTTCCTTAAAGGGATCGACTTAGTTGTACTAGTCAGCTCATTGGAGGTCAACTCGGTTTGTTCCTCCTCTGCTTCTCTACTCTTAGGCTATTCATATGACCTTGTCCATTGTCATGAATTGTTGAAGTTCCATAATACCTCAAATGTCCCCTTTTAATCCAGTAACAAAACTAGATATTGTTAGGGCTGTTGGCTCATCTACTTCATAGTGAATCATAAGTATTTGGAATTCTTGAACATATCCATCAACAGTTCGACCGCCTTACCTCAGCTCTTGAAGCCAAGCAAAAGTGTTTGGAAAATGGGTATCCGACACAAATCTTCTTTTGAGTATCCTCTTCATTTTAGGCTAAGTATTTATCTCTCTATATCCTTTTCGTCTTCTTATGATTTGGAAGTTTTTCCACCACATCGCGGTATATCCTAGGAACTCAACAATAGTAGTCCTTACCTTCTCTCAAACCTCATACTGGTAATAATAAAAAACACACTTAACCTTCTCCTCCTAATCTAAGTAATCATTTGTACTCCTAGAACCATTAAAGCTCAGAATTTGAAGCTTCACACAGTCGGCAACTCAAAGTACTCAAGCTCACTCTACTTCTTCTTCGTACTCTTCTTCCCCTTCATCATCCATATCTTCCAAGTCTATCCTCCTTCATACTCATCCTCCTACTCCTCCACCTTAAACTGATCAAGTTGGGATCTATCCTCTAGTAAGTCGAGCGGCTTATGGAGTATTTTGCATGGCTTCATCTTATCAATAAACCATTAAATAAACAACTCTAGTCAAATCAGCTATGAGATTTGCTACCTCATGAAGTCTTTCGTCTATACCCTTAGGAGTACCTTAAGACTGTCATCCATAGTGGACTATACCATTATTATCATCCTCAATGCCAACATTGACACTCTAATCCATCATTTTCTTCGAAAAAACTTGGTTACAAACCTCAAAACTAAGAAACAACAAACATTATCCCTCTAAGCTAAACAACACACACACTCTTCCATATGAATACTACAAAAAAAATTAGAGTTATAGTAAGAAATAAAAATTCCTACGAAAAAATAGAAATTCTTTACAAAAAGCTATCATAAAGAATAATTGTACTGTAATGCTTAGCTACAAGAATGTCCCAATTTAAAACCCATAGTAGGAAAATCTCCTTACATGAAACTAATAGGGAAATCATATTCACACATTACTTTTACAAAGACATATCCCTATAAAAACCTATTGTTATTTAGAAATAGAAAAATACTTTATGCAGGGACATCTCCCTACAAAAACCTTAAAATTAAAAAGTAATAATAATGAAAGATTATGTTCTTTTTTAAAGAACTTAGATATACAAACACGTAATTTCATTTTCTTATAGAAAAACTAAAAGAAATTTAATCAAGATCTTTTCAATATTTGGGTTTATTGCATAAAATATCAAATGAAAAGGAAAAATAACACATAATATTTAACAATATGTAAAACTAATGAATGTCACTTACAATAAGTGTATTATTCATTAATAAGCTAAAAGGAAATATATATACATCTTCTAATTTACAAAATCATAACCAATTACACAAAAAAAAAAAAAAAGTCATAACCAATTCCACAAAAATTTTCCCAATATTTATATTGCTATATTTACACCACAAATTCCCTATTAAAAAAGTGAAAGTATTCACTCTTTTGTTCTATGGAACTAACAATAGTAGGATACATAACTCCATGAAAGAGGATTCTACATAAACTTCAAGAACTTGAAGAATTTATTCTCCTAAGAGCAAAAATTCACAGATATTTAAATATAGACAACTCAAATCCTTAAAATAAACTAAACTCCAACCATAAGTAGAGAATAGAAAATAAAAGAAAAATGACCTAAACTTCTTTACCTTCTCTTCATTTATCTTAGAGGTCTTTCTTGTTAGAAAAAGTTTATCAAAATAGGGTTTCTCATCTTGCAGCCACCTATAAAAAGTATTTTATAAAAAATTTCTAAGGTTGTAGAACATAAGATCGATTGCAATATTGTTACTAATAAGAAAAAATTAAAATATTCTATTCAAAGAAAAGAAAGAATTATTTCCATTAAACTTAAAGAAGATTTCATCATCTCATAAGCCAATTCCACAAAAATTTCCTTCTGATATGTATTATGAACCCTAGATCTCTTTGTATATATCTTTAAATAGAAAACTTGCAAAGACAAATTCAATTTCTCTGCCCGTTTTCTACATTCACATTTGGAATGAAAAAAAAAAATCCCATGAAATTTGGTAAAAGAATTTATATCTAATTACACAAAGTATAATTTAATATATAAAAAAAATGTAATACCGATACACTGGTCCAAAACTACCTTCGCTAAACTTATGAACTAGATTGAAATTCTTAGTAGCAAAAATTAATTTTTCAAAAGGATAAATACCTCTATTCTTGTGTAACTATTTTCTTATAGTCCTCGTTGTTGTATTTGTCTAATCAAAACAACAAATAATTATTAAATAGAACATAAATTACAAAGATAGAACTAAAGCATTGGTAATTGTCAATCTTACTTCTGGTTAAACTAGATATGAAGAGCCTAAGAAGATCATGCATAAAAATAAAGTTTTTAGGTTTAGGTTCCATGTTGGACATTATTGAGGACTATACCCATGAAAAAAAAAAACCTAAATATCCTTCCATAAGCAACTTTAGTTGTTAAATCCTGAAAAATGAACAAACACATGAATCAAAATTTATTATTTTCTTCATAAAAACATAACCTTAAATTGTAGATTAGCTAAAAAAAAAAAAACCTTAAAAGTGCATTTGAGAGAGAGAGGTGCCCATGAAATGAGAGGTAGTAGTGAGAGATGTAGAGATTATGACAATGTCAAAGTATGTGTGTGTGTGTGTGTATATGTGTGAGAGGGAGAGAGAGAGATGTGTGAGAATGGGAGAGGGAAATAATTAGTGGGAAAAGGGATGGAGGGAAAATTTTAAATAAGGGGAAAAGTGGAGGAGGGAAAATGAAAATAAGAGAAGAAAAATGAAAATTATTATATAAGAGAATGTTATGAATTTTTACTTTTTTTTTTTCTAATATCATTGTTATGACCCATAAGCCATGAAGTTGTAACTTTTTTTATGAATTAAGATATAACAAATTTTGCTATTATAGTAATGAGTTAAATTAACTAATTTTTGTTGGTATTTAACATATTTGTCAAATTTAATTTTTTTTAGTATTGTTATTCTATAAGATTGTGTAAATAACATATATTATGGAATGTGCATAATGTTTTCAAAAATTTCTAGTATATATTTGTTACACTTTTGTGATGTTATTATTAATACTTTTCTTTCAATAGAAAAATATAAATATGGCTGTAATAATAATAAAAAAAAAACTTAATTTAAAAATTTATATAAATAAGAAGATTACATATCAATTTATATTTTTTTAGTTTTATTATAATATATGGCGTTTGAAAGAAAAGAATTCTATAGTTACAAAAATAAGGAAATAATGATTTCATTTTGAATGAGGGAAAATATGTGACCACAAAGTTTAATAAAGCGGATGTAAGCATTTAAAACATTTATGTAAATCATCATAAATTGGTAGCATTTAAAACATTCCAAAACCTTTGTAATAGTATATAGATGTAGAAAATGAGTCAAAACATAGAGTGCAAAAGAAAATTCCAAGTATATAAACTAAGCTCGAAAGAATTCAAATATGTAACCTAAACAAAAATGATCATAAACAGCATCTAAGAACAATGTACTAGTAAAAGGTATCAATAGTAGGGTTTATACATGAAAGCCATATACAAGTTTGTTGATTAGAAACTGAGAAAAAAAGAACAAACTAATCTCTTTCTAAAGATTCATTAGAATGCTCAAGAAGAGGTTCATATTCTCTACCCCTTTAACGTGAATAGAAACTAATTCCTGTTTTGAAAATAGTCATATTGCTTTATCGTAATTATTATCGAACCATTAACACTTGAAAAGATACACTAATCAATTTACAAAATATTTCGGTTGTATAACATCAATTGAAATCCCATGGAAAAATATTGGATCTCTATTGTGCTACCTTGCAACAAACATCAATATTTTGTAATTTTAAGCTAGCCTCCTTAAATGTCGTGATAAATATCACCCTATCAACAATGCACCCACTTAAACTTCAACTAGGCTGGTGTTGAGCCTTATTTTGACCATTTTTCTTTAATTTAATGTATACTAAACTTGGTCCACTTAATATAAGTTACTCAATAATAAAATTAAGGGAATACCTAAATTTTAGAAAATTCTTTTGAAAATTAGAGTCGCCACCAACCAAAGTTGGAAAATAGAGAAATTATGACCAATTAGGTGAATAATCCTCATTTGAGTTACTAATCTATGAATTTGCTAAAAAGAAAATTTTAAAAATAGTTAACCAGAAAAAACAAAGGTTTAAGGAATAACCTATTTAAACCTTAAGTTTACCACATAGGCTTTTTAAAAAGATTAATTATATTGTCTAATTCTAAAATTTCCTTTATTGATTTTTCTAAATGACAAGGAAAAAATGAGAAGATATTTTTCTATCCTTTTGTTTTCTATTTTTTTCATTTTTTGTTTTGACAAAAAGTACTTTCATCATTTTTAAAGGTCACCCAAAACACCTATATACCTACTAGCAAAGATTAAGCTTATATAATTTTTTTAATAAAAATTTTGTTTCTCATATTTTATTTAGAAAAACTGTCAAGTTTACTTTATTAACTAATTTACTCTTAGTGAAGAAAGATCTTAGAAAATCCTAAGCTTTATTGCTCAATTTTGAAAGATCAAAGGCATACCCTAGTTTTTACAGGAAAAAAAAAAAAACTATTGAGGTTTTATTATTTATGAAAACAATTTTCTAAGTAACAAAATGATTTTGATAAACCCTTTAAACAACTCTTTGAAGTAGCTTCTTTGAGTTATATCATGACTCGTCACTTTGACTCGATTTATTTTTTGTGAATAAAAAAATATGTTGTTTTATTATTTTTACTTTTCATTGATTATTTATTTTATATTTTTATAGATAAAATCTAATATGGGACCTAAATGTCTTCAAGCAATAGTTACATTGCATTACTCGAAGTTTAGACCATCTTAATTTATTTTAATTATGACAAAAAAAAATTTTTTAAAGGCATTATAGTTATTTTATTCTATTTAAAAAAATGTAATAATACCCAAAATAAAAAAGAAGAAGTTTTCTACTCCATTTAAAAAAAATTGTAGTAAAAGTTAAAAAAAATTCTTTTACCATTCTCTATCTCTCTCTCTCTCTCTCTTAACTTTTACAAACAAGACAAGACAAGTAAGAGAAAACAAAATACATGATCCATATGTCAAATATATATAGAATTGTGATTAGATTTTGTTTTTGTTATTTATATTAGTTTTAATAACACTAAGTTCAATTTCAAGATAAACCCTAATTTTCAATCTTGATTTAATTTATTTTAATCACTTTTTAGTGTAAATCTTTAATATATTTTGAATCCACATGTGTTAATCTTTAGATTTGTATAAAAAATTGATCTCGAATCGATGAGATTCAATCAAATCGACTAAACCTATCTCGTTTCTCTCCCCCTCTTCTCTCCTTAAGCTTGTTTGAAGGTTGAAGGTAACACATGCCTAACTTCCCACATGCGAAGGTGTGTTTGACATGCGCTTAGCAAAAAAAATAAATAAATAAATCCATTCATTTTTTTTTATAATTCCACATATTTATTTATTTTTCAAATTTTTCTACTTATTATTTCTTTCTCTTCTTTTTTTTTTTTTTTTTAGTTTCAAATTTCTCTTTTTTTTTTCTATTTTTCAAATTTCTTATTCTTCCCATGTTTTGAGCAAACTTAGCAAAAATTTAAGAAATAAAAAGTGAGGAAAAAATGGGGTGTCTACCTAATGAATTAAAGTCATCCGATACCTTTGTTTTACCATATACTTTTAGTTACATTTTCTAATGAGAACGATGTCAAGTGGTGATTGAAGTTGTTAGTTCCTTGAATGTAATAAAGTTTTTTTAAAAATTCAGCACTCTCACCTTGTTTCTCTAGGCTATTTGAAAATTGAATATTCTAAAGTATTCTAAATCCATATGAAAACATTCTTCTAAACACTCCATTATTTATGTGGCTATTTACTAAATATCAATGGAAAATATTGAAGTATTTATACATGTGAATATAAAAAGGAGAGGAATGAGAAAAATAATGTCAAGTGTCACTCTTCTACATCAATCGAAACATTCCACTATGGTTTATTAAGAAAAAACATGTGGTAGTAATTAGGAGCTCTAGCAATTAAAAAGAAAAAAAAAACATTAAAAGTTATTCACTATTGGTCTCTGTGGAAATTTCTCTCTACATATATTTTATAGTGTTATTTATTCTTTAATCAACCAGTCATATTAAATATTATCTATACATATATATATCTTTATATATTATCAAAGCAAAAGTATCTTTTGGTGTCTTTTTTAATATAACTAAATTGCTAGAAAGGTATTAGTTATTTGATTTTTAATTTTACTAAAAAGCCCTAAAATGCTTAATAATTTTAATAATTCTTCAATAGGCTAATGTTATTATGGTAAATAATTATATATATGAAAATGTTATCTTTCCAAAGTTAAATTCAACTAACCAAAATATCCTCCACCAAAATAACAATTTCCAACTATAATTCCAACTTCCGAAATCCATTTTCTATTAAGAAGCAATTAACGTATGATTAGTACTATTGCTAATCGATATGGGAAGAAATCATCGGTCAAAGCAAAAGTATCTTTTGGTGTCTTTTTTAATATAACTAAATTGTTAGAAAGGCACTAGTTATTTGATTTTTAATTTTACTAAAAAGCCCTAAAATGCTTAATAATTTTAATAATTCTTCAATAGGCTAAGGTTATTATGGTAAATAATTATATATATGAAAATGTTATCTTTCCAAAGTTAAATTCAACTAACCAAAATATCCTCCACCAAAATAATAATTTCTAACTATAATTCCAACTTCTGAAATCCATTTTCTATTAAGAAGCAATTAATGTATGATTAGTACTATTGCTAATCGATATGGGAAGAAATCATGGGCTAAAATACTATAAAGGTTTCTTCTATGAATAATTATAAAAGTTTAAATGAAGTTTTTTTTTTTTTTCCTTTTCATCGTTCATCCTACGTATGAATCAGCCTTTAAAATATTACAATTAGCTTTATTTAATTTTTTTAAGAGTAAATATTATTAAACAGTCTAATTTTTTACTACACATGCATCATAAGTTTTTAGCATGGATATATGTCTTTGCAGCAACCTTTTTCTTTTCCTTTTCCCTAACTGTTAACTAGATGGTAGGATTGATCAATGTAATTATTTTATTATTACTTTTCATAAGGATATATCTTTGCAATTGCTAAAATAAAAAGAAAAATTATTTACTTGACTATAAAAAATACATCCTTACTATAATCCCCCTGCAAAAACCCCAAATTTTTTATAGTGGAATGTCCAACTACTTCATGAACACAACTATTCCTATGAATAATAAACCTAACTGAAACTTGCTATGTTTTCATATATTCGAAACAAAGCAAAACAGAGTATACAATTACAGCAAACAACTACTTTTCCTACATACTCAAATATGTATAACTAACTTCTAGGCAACTTTAACGCACTATCACAACAATCATTACTCACAAGAAAGTTCATACACAACTTACGTAAACAAAACCACTACTCTGATACCAAAAAGATGATACGTCACGCTAAGAGATGATAAGGGCGAACGTATTAAGGTGGGTTTAAGTTTACAGAAAGCTCGAAAATAGAGATGGTGAATGTGTGTACAACAATGAAAGTAAAACAAGCGAACCCTCAAGCATCTCTAAGGACATAACACACCGAGGAACTTTTAAGGGCTCATAGCACAGCTCAATATAATGTGTAAGATAGTCCGATAAGGGTACCCGCCACTTGACCTTATTTTAGTGTTAGGACAAGAGTGAAGTAAGTAAACAAGCTAATGAAAGCGATGTTTACAAAGAATATTTTCAAAATTATGAGATAAGATGATGATGCGATTATATATACAGTAGGTATTTATACTTGAAAAACTAACACTATCCCAATCTCAATGGGAATCAGTATAAAGAACTCGATTATTCAAGTCGAAAATGGAAAAAACTAAAAAGGTAATGTCTAAAAGAAGTAATATATAAAGAATAATGGAGGATGTAAATAAAAAATCAAAGAAATTAGTGGATTAGTGAGGTGAAATCTTTCACGTAGGTCTTGAAGATGTGACAACAAATTATTAAAGATGCTTCTGGTGGAAACAAACAAATGGTAAGTTTAGAATGAGGGTGCCAAACAGGGGTACCAAGCAAACCTGGGTCCATTCGAGAAGAAGTGGATGTAAATGTGAATGTATGCTAGAGCTCTCAACCTTTCGACGCCAACATTGCCAAGTTGGAGGTCAGCTTAGTCACAACCGAGCAAGCACGTGAGGGATTGAGTCATCGGCAAAGCATAAGTCAAGTCAGCACTCGACTACTAAGAGATATGTAGTTACTCAACTTAGAATAAGGAATTGGTCAGTAATGATGATCAACTTGACCTTAGCAAGAGCTGGTCGAAACATGGAAATTTGCCTCATTAATTCTTTTAGACCTTGAGTTTGGCTTTGGGTTAAAGATTCGGCGATCCAATTCCTATCACCTTCCACCACCTATCCAACTCACCTCATCCCCTATTACTCTCTCTCTCTCTCTCTCGTTTCCTCTTGTCACAGTTTTAAGCCCTTAAAAGTTTAATTTTTATATACTAATATATTAGAGATGGAAAAAAAGAACAGGAAATCACAACAGAAGTTTGATAATTGCATGAGAAAGGTCATTTTATTAAACTTTTTTCTTTTAATGATATAAATATATAGACTTGGACAATTTTTGTTTTATTACACCTACGAGGCTAACCAGAAAGTGTAAGAGAGAAACCCAACCCTAATATTTCTCTCCTGTATTTTTTTTCTTCGGAATGATCTCAAATCTCTAACCAATAGATATTGTGTTTATTTTGCAAGGTGTAAAAAAAAGGAGAAAAGCATAATAGCCTATTCAAGATGTCCAGTCTCCAATGATATACAAGACACAAGTTTGGAGTTGTAATGATATATCCCCTTTTCTTTTCTTTCTACTATTTATAATCTGTTGTTCCATACATATTTCTGTTATGATTCTATTATTTCTCTCGTAAAATTGTATTTGAAAATTACAAAATTACACACCATTTGTATCGAATGTGATAATCTCATTGCCAAGCCGGCTTCTTTGTGACACGCCCTACTCCTTATTTAAGTGGCATTATAAAAAAAAAAAAATTGTTGAAAGAAAAAATGTTCTACAATATAAAGGCCCCATTTGTCTTGTGTTAAAAATCACAATAGGAATAGAGTCGGATATACATGAGACGATAGAATTAGCTATAATATGAAGGATAGAGAACGTAAATTTTAATATAATATATATATATATGCTTATATCCGGAATATGGTCTATAAAGGTTCATTTTCTTCCCTTCATCAATATGCTACTTTTTCCAATACATAAAACACAATATAGTATCATTCGAGTCATATTCTTTTATTGAAATCTATATATGACGAATCGTATTCTTTTATTGACATCTATACACGATGTGTAATTTAAAATTGGCGTAATAATTTATATTAATCCATTGTGTTTATATTTTATTTTTATCGGATTTTTATCCATTGTTAAATGTACATAAAATTAAATAAAGATCGCTATTAATTTGTTTATGACATGCATATGCTTATTCTTATCATAATTAGATCACATATCATGTTAGATTTGTGTATTTCTTATAATTGTATTTCCAACTGGCCCCACCTTAAATCCTTGAAGGTGTCGATTGAATATTGTATATGCTAAACGGATTGTAAATGAAAAAATAATACTAAGTCCAGAATGGTAAACACTAAGTTAGTGACTATTCCAACAAATAAAAAGGCTTTTCTAAGTTGCCCCTTACCATTGGATGCATAACAGGTGCAAGCTAGTCATATGACACCGTGAACGAAGTTTGATATACCCCTTTTTCCTTTTTCTTTTTTTTTTTTTGCAGTCTTTTATCGTTTCCTAATATATAACTTAATTAACTACTAATAATAATAGTTTATTAAATAATTAATTTTCGTGAACCAATCAAAAAGCAATTAATGTCTATTCTTAATGGAATATTAATGAAATAACTAAATAAACAAAAGGATTTGTTCCATCTGTTTTTATAAGTTCAGAAACTTCAATAAAAGAAGAAAAAATTCAAAAAAATTCAAATAGAATAGCAATCAAACATGAAGATCTGGCTCTAAAACTTTCGCACATTTTCATTTTTCTTTTCTACTTTTTGGTTAAGGGCATGTCAACTTCTGTATAAAAATTTATTATCAAATACAGCCTTTTATCACCCCATTGCACATGGAATGTTATATTTATTTATTTTTCTATGAATAGCATTTATTTCTTAGGAGGGAAAAACAAGAAAATAGCATTTCATCGTTTGAAACAGGTGGAGGCTACGAAGTACTAACTACTAACCCACTTTATTGGGAGATTTTTACGTGACTTTTCAGTCGGTTTTTTTCTTTTATTTTGTGATAATATTATGTTTTATTTTGTAATAATTGTGTTTTCTTTATACTAACTGTGATAAAATGTTGGTATCTACCCATATTTTTGAAACTTTTTATTAACAATATATTTTCTTATTTTTTTTATGGTAGTTATAATAAAAATGTGATAAAAAATTAAGATATATCAATTTTTTTACAGCTTTTTAAATAACACATATTTTTTTCAATTGCTAAAAAATACGCGCGTACTGGACAACTGACTGTAATACCACCCCCAATTTATTTCCATCTCATCGATGTGATTTATCATGCACGTCATGTTTGTATCTCGGTAAGCCGACATGATAATTAATTATGTGGAATTGGAAGTCACTATTCAGTTAAAATAAACTATTGTAATATTATCCAAACGTGGCACTCCATAGTCAATAGCACAAATTGACACCTGCAGATCTAAACTTTATCTTAATATTATTAAAACTGATAACATATAGTATCACGAGATGGCTACTGGCCCAACCTTACCCCTCAAATTTCATAGGCCCAACTCGAAGGCCTTCCTATTGTATATCAAATTTTGGAAAAATCAAAGATTCCATACATTATCCTCCAAAAATACTCATATTTCAAATTATTATGTGGCACATCATTGTGAAAGCCCCAGCTCGTGCCACCCCTTATGACATCACATGCTTCGTTCCGTGATGCTATCCCAATCACATTCAATGACCGTAATAAATTATACAGAAACTCCATAAAAGATATTAAAATAACAGATGGAAACCTCAGGATTTCAATAAATGCAATTATGTTTATGCTTAAAACATCGGGTTGGGAGTAAAATAACATATTTAAATCAGGTTATCAGCCAATGAAACAAGTCTCAATATTTCGAAAGAGTATAAAATGCGGTAATTTTTCGATTCGAGATATCATGTCATTTCAATACCTTTTTTTTTCTTTCTTTTTTTTTTAAGGTAGGAGCTAAACTTACACATCGTAAATTCTAACTCAATTCTACTACATATGGCATTATCATTCCACAAGTGGAAACTTAGGAAAAGAAAATGAGGGTTGATTTCCTGCTGGTCTCGTTCCTCTTCATCATTTTCGTCAACAACATTCTTCTCTCGGTAGCCACTCATAGACCATCCAAACATTTGAAGAGTAAACAACACAGGTTACACAATGAAACCATACACAGTGCCTCAAAGCCACAATGCAGGAATTGCATTGGTGGGGAGTCGCTACAATTTTTATACGCACACAACGTTGTAAGAGCGGCCAAATGGGAGAAACCCTTTACATGGAGTTTTGAACTCGAAAACTACGCGAGATGGTGGGCTAATCAAAGGAGATATGATTGTAGATTGATGCATTCTTTTACAGATGGTGATTTCAAGCTAGGAGAAAACATATACCGGGGCAGTGGTTCAAGGTGGACACCAAATGATGCAGTGGGTGCTTGGGCAGGTGAAGAAAAGTACTATGATTATGGACATAATTCTTGCAAGGCTGGTCAAATGTGTGGGCATTATACACAAATTGTGTGGAAGGATACCAGGGAGGTTGGATGTGCTAGAGTAGTGTGTGATGCTGGAGATGTGTTTATGACATGTAATTACTACCCTCCGGGGAATTATGTTGGTGAGAGACCGTATTGACGTTTGCTATGTGTGTAAGTGTGGCTTGCGAGCATCATTTGTGTTGATCATTGGGCATGACATGTTTTTATCTTTCTGAAGATTAATGCAGACTGATTTATCATTGAAACTGGAAATTCTTCTGGCTATATAGTTGTACTGTGCCAAAATATGTTGTTCCCTCTTTTTCCAAAGTATTGTGTTATATCTCGTATACGTGAATAAGGTGTATTAGAAAATTGCATGGTTCTTTTGGTAGATATTATGCTATAATTACACGAGTACTCTGTTAGCAAACTCTGATATCTTAATGCGCTAGTATTAAGATGATAACGTAATTCATTAGTAGATTAGAATGGCAGTTTTGACACTTTTTTTAAGTTTTTATTCTTTTATATTTTACTATATTGAATAATTTGGTCAGGTTCGATGTAGCATTCATTATATATTCTTTTTACTATATACACCATAGATGAAGTAGAGGGATTATTGTATTTAAACTAAATCTGGTTGGATGAGTACTCACACCATATATTCGCTGTTTTACGGAATGAGTATTTCAAGAGACGAAATTTTCATGCAATACTCCCTGCTTCCATGGGGTAATATACAGAGCAGTTTTGTCCATTACAACCAACAGAGGTCTGGCTAACTACTCGTTCTCTGCCACGGTTATTACAATTAATCATAGGAACCACTGCACCAACATCTTACGTATTGGCAAATCAGGGTTGGACGCGTAGGTGACCACGTAAGTGATACCATGTGACCATAATTTGATCTGGTGGAAAAAAAAAGAAAACAAAAAAGTGGACCTATCTATTTTTATCAATATCCTTACAAAAGAAATAGCATATAAGACAATATTTCATAAAGTTTTATTATTTTTATGTGTTACACTCTTAATAAAGATATTGTTAAAATAATTACATTAGCAGTTTATTTTGAATTTTGCTGATTTTTTAAATTAAAGAAGGTTTTCTTGATCGAAGAGAATCACTTATTAAATCAAAGATGAGAGCCTTGTCAATGAGAATTATATTCCACATACAACAATGTAACTAAAAAGGATGGGCTTTAACAAATCAATAACTGTAATAGTGTTTCTTGATTTGCCTTCATTAGCTACCCCGTCAAAATACATTAAAAAAAAAAAAAATAACTAATGATGGAGCTTCATCAATCGGTTAGTGTTGGTATAAGTCATCACAATGCAATCTCAACATAAATCATCCATGTTGACCTATAATAACCGATCATTCGATCATCAAACAAGTGTAACACAATTGGACGGGGTTTATCAGAAGTAGAAGGTTTTACGAAAAATTTAATAATAATTACAAATTTGACATTGAAATTCACCAAATTCCATTTTACTGAACTAGACAAAAAGTTGTTAATAAATGATAAATTTGATAATTTACCAAAACCAAACAACTTTACCATACATAAAGCATTTTTATAAAATTGGACAAAAAAAAAAATAATAGATAATAAATTTGACATTTATTATACATAAAAAAATTTGCCAAACATACAACTATTTTACCAAATTAGTTTATGAGTTGATAATAGATGAAAATTTTGATAATCTGCTAGAATCAAATGATAATTTTTAGGGTATAAAACATTTTATCACATCAAACAATAATTGGTAATAGATTCCAAGTTCAACATTTACCACTATAAAAAAAGCTTACTGAATATATAATTATTTTATCCAATCAAACAAAAAGTTAATCATAGATGATAAATTTGAGAGACATTGCTTCTACTACATAAACTTTATTGGTTTTTATAATTTTATACCTCAACTTAACCTATCAAGTTATATTCCCAATCAAAAGTTTATTTATTACAATTGTAACTTATCTTCATTCATTATCCCTATTATCATTTATAGTAGAAAAGATGGTGACGTATATTCTTTGAATTCATAATACAAACTTAGCCATTTAAATGTCATGTCGCACACTCATTTCATGCATTCTACCAAAATTTCTAATCCACATCACCTAAATCTATTATAGCCACAAAGTAGCTATTTAATCTACTTCTATCCTATAAGTACCATAATCTCAAGATCATAAATACACTCGAACCTACACTCATCATATCAACTACCACCAATTGAATGAAACTGAGAATAACTTGAAACATTTCCAGCATCCAAGAAGCATATACTCTCATTCAACATAGATTCACTTTTTACCATCCCTTATTCTAAATTTGTTACTTCAAAGATTATATTTAATTTTGATGAGACAAAACTTTAGCTAAAAATCTAACCAAAACTAAGCTTATCTTGAAATGAATATTTCAAGTTTCAACTAATGAATGTCAAACTCAATTGGACTTGTCCTTATATGTGTTGAACTTGAATTTAAAATTGAAAGAACTGTAAGAAATGTTGGTTGTATGTATTTTTTATTCACACTTGGCTCTATGTTTGTTTTTGTAGAGGTGAAGTTGAATAGGGTATGGCATCCAAATGCCATAGGTTTTAAAGTTTGAATGCTAAGTACATCAAAGCTTCTGGCCATTTTTTACTTGCTTAAGGTCTAGATGCTAGATGTAATGGAGCCTCGATGCCATTTGATTTTCTCAAACCCTAAGTGCTAAAGTCCGGATGCCAGAAGAAATGGAGTCCGAATGCCGTGACCAAAAATTGCAGTTAGATTGCATTTAATGTGCTCAAATGGGAAGAAATTGAAGAGAGGTTATAAATACTCAACTATTTGTCAAAGATGGGTGATGAACCAATATTTTATTGCAATTTTCTTACATTATCTTATACCATTTGTCTCATTTAATCTCATTTTCTCCAAACACTCAAATCTACAATTTATTGAGAGAGATATGAAGTGTAACGCTTATGAGCTATTTTTTTGCCAAGTGCCAGGAGTTAAAAACTCTACACTTGTGATTGTGATTTGTGTCGTGGGGTATTATGGAACCCGTGTAGCTTTTGCAGCATTACATTCTAGTGATTAATAAAAATGTCTATAAAGTCCTTAGTTGGAAATATTGTGTATTGTGTAGAGTAAAGGATAGTCTCAACTCCATGCTATATCCAAGCTCGATCTTTTTTGTCCTCATCTCTTTTAATTGATCATTCATTTCAAAATGATTTTAAAATTTGCCATTAATATTTAATTGTTCCCATCCCCTTCTCTCTTGAGTATAACTTAGTATTTCAATTAGTATTAAAGGTAGTTTTTAATCACTTGCTTAATCTCATACTAGTGTAAAGATTATGGCACCTAATGCACCAGGCTTTTTAGAAGAACAAGCAATCAATAGGTTTCCTCTTCTAAATGGTAGTACTAATCAATATAGGAAATGTAAGATGACCATATTCTTAAAGGCACAAGATAAGTTGTTTTATAAAGTAGTTGGTAGAGGACTATTTAAAATAGTAGACAAAGAATAAAAGAGCTATTTAGATGATGATTAGAAATTACTTGACTTAAATGAAGTAGCTATGAATATTTTGTATTGTGCCACAAAAGAAAAATGATAATAGAATATGTACATGTAAAAGTACTAAGGAAATATGTGATGAAGTAAAAAAAAATGTGAAAGAACTAGTCATGTTAGAGACATTAAAATAAGCTTAGTTTGTGGACAATTTGAAAACACCAAAATGGATCTTAATGAGAATAATGATGAAATGCATAATAGATTGATCATTATTATTAATCCATTAGTGTACTTGGTAAGGCGTTCACTAGTTTTAAAATAGACTCTAAAATTCTTAGGTCTCTATGAAAGGATTAGCAGGCCAAAAGGATCGTAATTAAAGAGACATACGATCTCAACACAATACTAAAATAACTTCTTAAAACTCCCAAGACACATGAAATGGTCAAGAGGGAGGAGAAGAATTCTAAGAAGAAAGCTATTGCATTAAAGGCTGGTGATGAGAGTGAACATGATGATGAAGTGGCAATAATAGTAAGAAAGTTTAAGAAATTCATGAGTTTAACATGAAGTTGAAAAAGGATAAGGATAATAGTGGCAATGAATTGAAATTTAAGAAAGAGAAGAAAGAGGTTCTCAAGTGTGACAATTATAAAAAACCAAACCATATTCAACAATTATTTCCCATTGCTAAAGAAAGCCAATAAAGAGCCTAGAAAAAAGACCATAGTTACCACTTAAAGCAATGCCAATTTAAGTGACTCGGATAATGAAGTTTGCATCATGGCGTTACACAATAAAGTATGTTTAACCTCTGATAATTCTTCTTTTGATGAGTTGAAAAATATGTATGATGAATTACTTAATGAATTCATTAAAGTTCAAAAGAAGAATGAAATGTTGAAGCACATAATGAATGAGGTTGGAAATGAGTTTGATATGTTTAGAAGTGAATACAATAAAGTAAACAATGTAAAAGAAGGCTTAGAAGAAGACAATGAGTATTTGATGTTCAAGGTTGATAAGTCAACTAGTAAAAAAAAAAAAAATTGAATTAAGCTTAAAAATTAAGGACCTAGTCAAAGAGAATGTTGAATTGAAGAAAAGAAATGACTCTCTTGAAAATAATATAGAAAGAATACCCATTTTGGCCCTCCTTATAGTTTTATTATCTTTTAGAGTAAAGGAAAAGGGTCTTATTTCAAATAAAAATAAAAATTTAAAAAATTCAGCAAAAACAAAAAAAAATCTTTTTGAAAAATAAAAACATTAGGAAAAATATAATTTTAGGGAAAATAAAAGTTTTAAGTTGATATTAAGGTTATGGAGTGGGTAATTTCATTTTTAAGGATGGATGTGTGTACATGATTTAATATTAGATTACATTGCATTTTCTTTAATTTTAGAGCTGAACAATTTAGGTTTAAGTTTAGCATGGTAAATAAATAAATAAAACAACAAGCAAGAGAAAAAGATATAATTGGACTAGACTAGGTACAGGACTTAGCCCGTGTATTATATTAAGGCTATAACACCCCATGAGGAGGCCTGATAGTTTTATTTAAAATCTTCATATCATGTGTATACTCATGATATAAAACTATCTTGTAAATCAAAAGTTGCAAGGCTCTAACTAGTAAATTTCTAAGGGTACTTATTCAATTTACATGCATTTACTTAACTCTATATATATCTATAAGTGATCCAATAATCCACAACTACTAGAACCGCAGAGAGTCAAAATCACCTACTAAACAATAAGAAAGGGGTATCTATATCTCGACAATCATAATACCACTAAATACCTTAAAAGTTTAATTCGACTATACCACTTACTTTCCTAGACTTATATTTTACTTTCTCAGCCCAATAGAGCACTCTATACTCAGCACTCGAATCCTAGCCTAGCCTCAACTTTGTAAGACCTGCAAAAGAAACTATTAAGGGTAAGCTATATCCAACTTAGTGAGTAACCTTCTTACTATACCATCAGACAATAACAAGTAAGTTATTTATCAAACATATGAATACATGTACAAGCATATATAATGCAAACAGTATATACAGTTAGTCGACAACTGTATATAGTACGGTTTTAACACCCACTGTTGCCCGAGTTAGGAAGTATTTAGGCACATTAGGACCTAAGTATCCATGTCCAATACAAAATCTCTTAACAATATAACCACCATTAGTAATAGGCACAACTTAGCCTCAAGTAAAAGGCAGTATTCCCTGGAGCTAAGTAGTTCCCAAAGGTCGAAGCAAGAACATATCACACAAAATACATCGTACGATAAACAATCACAATATGTAATATCAATATGGATTCATTTGAGCATGATCTCCCATTCTACTGCATAGTATTGATGCCCTTTGGACTTATGCTATTAGATGTAATGCATATCTAGTTTAATTAGAGGTTGAATATTTATTAATTCAAGGTTCATAGGTGGTCAAGCAGGTATATTTCAAACACTCCAATATCCTACGTTCTAATGTAGCAATAAGGGTGTTGAAAATATCTTAAGATATTTTGTAAGCATAGGTTAACCATAACAAGCACACACAAGTTCCCATACACCCTAACATGCATCAAGTTCAACTATCATATATAATTAGATAGTGCACTACAAGCACAAAACAGAGCAAAGTAAGGGGCGATATACTCACTCAGCCTTGAAGTCTAGTGTTCCCAATAATCCTTGGTATCCCGAACTTGATATCCCAAATCACCTAAGTAAGGTAATTAAAGTAAATAAAACTCATCTTAAACTTAATCTATTTACTAACCTCACTATAATTTTCTTATTTTTACTTATTTCGTATTTTAGTCACAACTTTCTCGTTTTAAGTCAGAATTTCGCATTCTTATAGTCAATTTTCATTGTTTCCGAATGTTCTTTTATTTAGCAAGGTTATTTTTAGGCTTTTGGGTCAACAAAGTTTTATTTTGGACCTTACAAGTTCACGGACCCAAAGAGTGAGTTTGATCACTTTAAGGTTTGGGCTTAATTTTAGGCTTTAGGTTTAGCTATTGATCTTAGACCTTGCAATTAATATTTTGGGCTTCCTTTTAATTATTTTAAGTGTACTTTTCTACCCAACAATTTAAATTTGCACCTTGAGCCTTGGTGTTGCTCTTGTAGGTCTAAATAGGCCATTTTTACTAATTTAAGGTCTGTGCCTACTAGGGCACCTATAGGGGATGGCTTTAATGTGCTTTTAGACTTAGTACACCTTTTATATTTTATTTTATGAGACTTTTAATTTTGGATTCAAATCTAGCCACTAAGTTATATTCTTTGTTCTTTCAAGGGCTTTTAAGCTTATCTTACATTTTAAAGCCTTAAGCCCTCTACTTATGATTTTGGGCTTGAGCCTACTAAAGGTCTTGAGATAAATTCATTTTCTATTAGGATTCAAATCTAGTTCTTTTTATTTATTAGGCTCCTAATCATATTTCTATGGCTTTAATAACTAACTAAGCTAGTTTAGGCTTAATTTACATTCTATGATCCTAAACTTAATTCTAACTTATTCCAATGAACCAAATATCCTAATGAGTCCACTAAATAACCTATTTTACTAAGTGTTCTAGATCTAGTTCAATTCATCAACGAGGCTTTTAACACTATTCCTAAGGCCTTAATTGTCAACTTAACTAATTTAGGCCATTAACTCATCGTTACCCTATTTAACTTGGTTAATTACATCTTAAATCATACCTAACACTAACTAAACATATTATTAAGGCAATAAATCAAAATTACAAATTTGAAACTTTCATGAAAGTGGTGGCTAAGTAAGGTTCTTCTAGGCTTTCCTTCAACAAATTCCATCCAATACTTATTTTAGTGTATTTCTTTATTTTAATTACATTTCTACTTGTTTTAAGCTAATAATATCACATAACATAGTGAAAACAAAATGGATACATATTATAGAGGAGGTAGCATGGATGGTACTTAGGGTTTCATAGAGTTTTATTAATATCTTTTCAAGTTATCTACATAAAATTGTCTCCTATATTTCTAGTGTGTAAGTAACAAACTAGCTAAGTACATGAATTAAGGTATGATTATACAACTCTAAAATGACATGTACAAGATTATAACATGTTTATCTAGTATTTTTAATCCTAATCTCTTAAGATGTCATAGGTATAACTTACATGAACAAGAAAGTTAAGCTCGATGAGTTTCATCTCAGGCTAGCCTACACAAGTTTTAACTTTTCTACTAAAAAACGAAGTCGAAACTTACTCCTTTGAAGGTAAATGTTTGTCAGCAAGAAAGTAGGGTGTGTGTGTCTAATTTTTTGGTGATGGTAGCTTGTCATTTAGTGGTGGTAAGGCCAAAAGGCGCTAAGTTACACAGAGGGGTCCAATAGCTCCTTTTGTTTTCTTCCTTTTTTCCTTTGGTTTTTGTTTAGCTTTCTTGAGAATATTTCCTAGGGTTTTCTATACATGAAGAATGGTGTCAAATGAGGGTTTTTGAGGGGTGAAATGGTAGATATTGAAGGAGAACTAAGGAAGAAAAGAGGTGGCTATCTTGAGATAAGGGTACATAATCCCTTCTTAATAGTATTATACCTTGTTTGCTTTTTGCCAAATGAAGGGAGATTTTGTCTCCTTAAGGATAATTGTCCTTTAATTCCCAATTAATCCTTTGTCTTTTGTTCTTAATTGAGTTTGACTTGCTACCAATTAAGATGTAATGAGAGTTGGTAAATGAATTAAAGGGTAATTAAGCTAATTAATTGCAATTGTACTTAATTAAGCAATTTAGGCCTAATTAGGGTGTAACTTGGATCTTGCCATATTTTATCACTTTAATTAAGTTCATTGACCTATATTACTTTATTTGTTAAGTCCTTTATTATTCAAGACCGATTAGGGTTTTCAGATCCCATACGAGGCTAGTGATTTAAGGTTTCCTAGAGAAATTATTTGCGATTAGCGAATAATTTAGGGATATACTTAGGGTTTATTAGTTAAATTTAGGTTTTAGACTTCCAATTAAGGTTTTACTCAATCTATTGATATTTTCCAATCATTTTAAGGTTTCCCACATATTAAGGTTTTTAAGGCTTTACACATACGATTAAGGTTTTAGGGTTTTACTCTCTTTAGGGTTTTTCAACTTATTACTTAAAGTTTGTGACTTATTATTTAGGGTTGAATCTTTTTATTTATGAATTTTATTATTATATATTGAGCATTTATAGGAATTACTTATTAACTCTTACATCTAACTCCAAGTTCGGATCCAAAAGTTTACGAGGTTCATATTATCTCTCTAAGTATAAGTTTGATATTATTACAGAGATATTTTCATATAATTCCTTTGGCTTTATATGATTAATCGCTCTTAACTTATAATTAATTATGATGTAAAACCTCGATTAGCAAATTAAGGTGTAATTAATTTTCTCAATCTTAATTACTCGTACACTTGATACAAATTAGGTACATTTTAAGGCTTAATGTGTCAAATTAGATTAGTTAAGCCCATTGGGTCATCTTGTCTAATTATTTTAAGTAATTGAGACCATTTATTACTGTTTAAGTACATTTTAGAGGGTAAATTAGGGTTTTACAATTTAAAGGCTCGCATGTATTAGGGTTTCAATTAGGATTTTAATGTTCGAAGGTTCATTTAAGGCCTACAATATTCATTTTAAGGTTTTGAATTCAATGTTAAGGTTATCTATACCAATATTCATTTTTGGTTTAGCTTACCCTTTGTCATTTTCGAGGAGCTCTCTTAGACTTCAACTATCAATCTCTTTCCCATTGCTATTTGGGGTTAGTTTCGTTAGATTAAGTTGACCTTTAGAGTTAACATTAGTTATTAGCATTTGTTTATAGGATTTTAGGGCTTTTGAGTATAAGGGTCAAACTAGGGTTAAGACTATCATTTAAGGTTTTAAGGGTTTGTATTAAGGTTTTTGGGAGCAACATCTCAAGGGCTAAAGCCTTTAGAATGTTGGTTCAACCCATAACACACAGGTGTGCAAATTGCCTACCTTTTTCTTTAGCTACGTATGTGTATTGCATGTACAGGCTAGGGCACATTGCTCATGTATAAGGTAGGTGATGTGCCTATTTTCTCGATCATTTTCCTCACTTTCTTTTGCATTCTCTAGTTATTTTCCTTATGCATACTAGTGCAGGGTCTCGTGTTTAAGCACCATTTTCATGTGTTTTTCACATGATTTCACCCGAATTCTTTGTGGAATCATGTGCTAGGCATGACTTAGTTTTGAATTTGGCCACTTATTTGTCTGAATTCATCCAATTATGTAACCAAATCGAATCAAGAAAATTCAAAAACAAATTTTCCTATGGCTCTAACTCCATTCATTTCTTCAAATCCAAGCAACATTGGAACTATTGGAAGCTTTTACTTGATTTCTAAGGCAAGAATACCATTCATTAGTCACTCAAATGACTCAAAATCAAGCTTTTTCCCTTTGATTTTAAGATTACTTGAGCTTGACCATTCATGGCTAATCTAACCATTAATGAGCTTTCCAAGCTCATTTGAGCCCGAGTAAGTATAAAAAGGCTATCCTTCTCACCATTTCGTCATCAAATCTCAACTTGAAATACTTCCTTCACACACTCACATGAGCTTTTTCTCTCTACCATGCAGTCCTCTCTCTCTCTAGTTTATCTTACTCTACTACCACCATTGAAGCAAACAAACACTGTAGTGGTGTCTCTAAAGTTCTATGCTTCATATAGCCACTACCCACTCTCTTTGTCGCGCACTAAAGCCCTTTCACTAAGTACCACCACTACTCACTACCATCAACCACCACTCCACAAGTAAAATTACCTACACTATGATGCTCATCACCCTTAAAAACCTCAAATATAGATCTTAACACATGTTGAAAACAATCGTGTCGAAAACACCTAGCTGAGACCAACCAATAACCACTACTAATAGCATGGTTTTTGAAATCACTAAAACCATCACGAAATCATAAGGAGTTGATCTCGATCAAAGATTTGCCAATAAATTACTTATGAAAGTGCAATTTTTCCCCTCTAAAAATCTCATCAAAAACCATCATTAAGAGTTATCAAAGCCACTATTGTATCTCCTAATTGGTGACCCGACTGTTGTACCCTATATTTAAAGGTCAATGCTTCTATAAGTTGCCTAGTTTAATATGCTACAATTGTTCTATTTCTATAATTACAAAGGCTTTAACTTAACTCACAGTACACTAGATGTTGTATAAAATAAAAATATATATAAAAATAGGTGTTTTTATTAAAAAATCATGGGGCTTCCTTTTCTCATACAAACCTTCAAGACCATAAAGAATCAGAATCCCTCATTAAATGGTAAAATATGTAGTAAAAGCATTCTAAAGCTAGCTCCTTCTATAATGACCTAAATTTACATCCTAGCATAAGTCCTATTGGATTTACAAAAAAAAATAAAAAAAATAAAAAAAAAACTCTCATGCACTCAAGATCTTAGCCCATCTAATGCTTTTTCTTCATTAACCTACAAAAAACTATAAGGGAATGAGTTAAAGAACAACGGGCTCAGTAAGGGGCAAGAGACAAAAAGTATATACAAGCTAAGCAAATCAACTAAGTTATCAATCAATTATTACATGCAATGCATAAACAAGCAATGTGTCATCCATACGATGTTATCCAATCTGTCATGAAGTTAGAGAAATTACACTCGCTCTAATCCAAGTTGAAGAATTGCAATATAATGGCTACAATGCCAGTCATAAAGGCCACAATGCCTTCTTACAGCTAATTTCGAGCTTGTGTAATAGAGACCCTTACTCCTCTCACGACTACCCTCAAACTAACATCCCTAACCTCGCCGCAACTCCCTCACCTATCATTGAGTTCAACCAAGGTTAAGGAAAGGCCAATTCAATATAGCCTCGTCAAAGGCATCAGAATTTAGTTGGAGAAACCTAACCATTCCCTAGTAAGATATGATGCATGTCCGTTTATAATTTTAATTCATATTTCAATTAGTCTGGTTAAAGGTGATCAGCAATTCATAACACACTAAACAAGGTCAATCAACATAACAAAGCATATAGCTCAACTACCAATCAGCATTTCAATAACCAAGTATAAGCATAGCATGCACAATCAACTACTTACAACCACAAGCAAGCATATACTTCAGTCTCCACAAATCCCACTTACCTATAATTTCTATTACTTACACAAATTTCTATTTTCAAAATCCTTCTCACTTGCGTCTCCTATACAACAAAATGGAAGTTAAGGATTTGCATGGTTTTCATGAAGGCTAAAATTTATTTAATTATATTTGTTTTATGACTACATGGTCATTGTCGAGTGATATCTTGTTATACATGGTCTAAAATACCTTCAAGTATACATACCCTATAAGATTTACGGTATATAACACTTACATATACATATAGAAAAATTATAAATTAGATAATAATTACATACAACATATTATAGCTAGAGCCTGCCTTATATTTAAATATATATATATATATATATATATGTAATGGTTATATTACTAAACCTATATTTAATAAAGTAAAATATATAAATACGAGAAGCACATATATAATTAATAGCACTCTATAACCTACACATAGAAGAAGTAGTTAAACATTACCCATTCTCTAAATGTAATAGGGTAGTCGATTCAATAGGGATATAGATCAATAGATGGCTAAGCATCTTCCCTAAATTTTGCTTTTACTTTCCCATTTTCTCAACTAACTACATGTTTTATGCTTAACTAAGGTTATTGTCTCTACCTTTAGGTTAATCCTATATACTTATACCTATGTTCATTGATCAGGCTAGATAGTTTGATTTTCTTTGAAGTTAAATTAAATGTGACCATTTCTTTTTCAAAAGATAGTTTTACCAATTATTAATACCTACAATACAAGGTCTATGTTTTCTATTGAATTTCTAATGCACAAATGGAATCTCATTGATTAACAAAATGTAACATTTAATCATGAAAGAGAATTTATTGCTTGTAAAACTAAAGTTTCCATATTGTTTGTTTGCAAGCATGAGATATAAATGCCAGGTTAATAGCCTATCACATGTCATAGCAAGTCAAACAAGGTGGAAATAAAGACTACTCTGTTTTCTATATGTCATGATAAAATATATATTGACTCTTTATACCTATTTTTGTTCTTATTTATCCTCTTTCAATTTTTGATATTACTATTTTGATCATATAATATATCTATAGTATCATTTATTGGTTTTATTACCGTTGTTATTTTAATTACCTTGTTTCTATGATTATATTTTTCTTTATCTAATACTTAACAATTAGAAGATAATTTTATAAGGGTCAAATTCGATATGAAGTTAGGTAGAGAAGATCATGTAGTACATATATCCATATATAATTATGTTAATTTCATGTACTTGTTGGTGTAACATATCTATCTTTTATAAATATTAACAATTGATAAATATGTGTACATGGTACTTACAAAGGACTATTAGTGTGTACATACTACTTTATAATCTAATCTATCATAATAAAGATCCCTATAGTAAAAATTATTAGTCATAGTTAAATCATTTTTTTATTTCTATTTTTTTTTTGTTATTTTATTTTGTTTATTTTAATTGTAGATATGTCTTTCCTAATACTACTGAATGTAAAAGAAAAACAACACGTAAAAATTATAAAATCACCTGAAATTGTTGAATACAAAAACTTGATTGAATTATTAAATTTGAATTCTTCTTTTTTGTTTTCACCCTCTTCTTTCTTTTCTCTCTCTCTCTCTCTCTCTCTCTCTCTCTTCCTCTATCTGTCAATCTCTTCCCTCTCTTTCTCTCTCTCTCAATGCAATTGCTTGGAAATGGCTTCCAAGAGCCTTTTATATGTCATCTTTCATCGCCTTAATGAGGCAATTAGTATATTTATATTATATTAATGCACATCCTTACACAATTCCTTAATATATATATGTGTGTGTATAGTTAGCTATATGGAATAAAGTGTGTGTATGTGTGTGTGTGTGTATATATATATATAAACATACATAAATATGTATATTGATAAGATATAATATAATTATCTCCTATTTATCTAAATAGATATATAGATATAGATATTTTTGTTCTTAGTACAATCATTTGAGTAGTTAGAATATACATTCGAATATAATATATCTATTTCATGGTTCTGTAAAATAATAAATGATAACAATGTATTTAATCATTTAATTACATTGTACTTTATCAATCAATTTCCGAAATCCAATTTACAAAGTCACTTCGATTAATTTTTTATGCCTTGTCATAAACTTTGATCTATAAGAAGAACTTTTGCGTATGCCCTACATTTAGGTATTAGTGCCCTAAATGCCAATTTGTAGTGGTTACTTTCTCTTTTTTTTTTTCTTCTTTCTTTTTTTTCCTTACCGTTTATTTATTTATTTATTTTACCTCCACTGTGAAGGAGTGAGCACAATGCTATTATCAATTTACAATAGTTATATTTTGTTGGTTTAATCTAGTTTTACATAAGCTTTGTTAATAACAACCTCATAAGATTAAGGCAAGTATCTATTAGGTATCATTTTGATTTCTATTAACGCTTACATCCTTGTTTTATCGAAGGACAGTTTATTATTATTATTATTTTTTTTTTTTGGGCAATTCATTTGCTACTATCCCTTGATTCAATGTGTTTACCAATTTTATAATTGCAGTAATTTAAGATATCTTTTGTACTTAGTAACTACATAGATATGCACACATACGTCCATTTATATATACAATGTTTTTTTGATGTGTTTTCTTTTTTTTTGTACTTTAGTTATATTTTTATTTCTTCTTATAAGTTAAATAAGTTATTTTTAACATTACTAGTAGACATTATCCTTTTTTTTATATACTTAACATATGTTAAACTGATCTTATTATTGTTATTATTATTATTATTAAATTTCAAGCAATTAGATGAGCAAAACACTTTATAGGTCCAAATTTACTGCTATGGAAATTGTAACTCCTTTCATTAGTCCAATTAAGCAATACTAACTATAAGCTTAATCCTTATTTGGTAAGTATATCTTGTTTTTAGGTTATTCCTCCTCCAACTACAATTTATAGGAAACATCTCAAATATCTAGGTGTCGATTTTCCTTACTATATACTCAAGTACATTAAATATCGATTACAACTATTATTACTATTTAGGTTATTGCCCTTTCTAGTGAGAATAAATATATTAGATTTTTACTCATTTGTAATTATTATTTAAACAGATTATGGCATAGATAAGTGCATATATATAGATATATATATACAGATACATAATACTATAGTTTCATTTAAATAAAACTATTTTAAGTATTCCATTGGGTATATTTCTTTCCTATAATGATAGACTATCACTATGTGTTATGTCGTATCCTAAGGTTTGAAGTTCAAGTTTGCAATAGATAACGTATTACATCATTCCCTAACCATAAGTTTATATGATATAGATAATAAACTAACCTATTTAAATAATATAAATTTACAACACTGCTTCATATAATCTATAGTGATGCATCGTAGGGTTTACGTTATCCCAAAGCAACACTTTACTGATCTAACTCATTTTAAAATTCTATTTCTCGTAATTGGTCTTAATCAAGGAACCTTTTTCTTTTTCTCCTCCTTTCTCCTTTTTTTTAACTCTAAGCAAAAGTCTTAAATATACTTTTGTTAATATTTTTAAATTTAAAATGCACTAAAAAATATTAAAATTTGTAGGGTCAAATATGTCTTGCTTTTGGTAAATTCAAAAGATTATTAGTCCAAACTATAAGGTATTACAGCAACCCCGATCCATTGGAGTGCCCTAAACTCAACCTAAGTCCATCGTCGAACCAACCCACATCCGATCTTGACCATGACTTATATTGCTAGGTTACTTTTTTTTTCTCTCTCTCTCTTCTTCCTTTCTTTTTTATTTTATTTTAGGAAAAAAAAACCATAAAATGGTTTAAAAAAGGAAAATCTCTTTTCAAAATAATTTTTTTTTTCTCTCTAGCATGGAAATTATTTTTTAAGAAAAATTATTTTATTTTATAAGCTTAAAAAAAAATCTCTTCTTCTTTGAAAGAAAGAAAAAGTATTTGGTAAATAATTGTCACCACTTTGAAATTTTTGCATTTAAAAAAAAAAAAGGGAAAAAAACTTCTTTTTCAAAATTAGGGCATTTAGAATTTTCAAGAAAATCATGACCTAAAGTTAGGAATTTTTTTCCTTAAAATTTTCTTAAAATAATATAAAAGTGTAAAAGACATAAACCTAACTTATTAAAAAAATAAAATAAACCAACCCACTAAAATTTTTTAAAGCTACGACTGTCTGATCTTGAATAGGTAAGTACGTAGGCACATGTAAGTAACTATAAGGTGACTTAAAATATGAAATAATTTTTTTTCCCCTTCTTTAATAATTTTTTGATTTCTTTTCTTTGCATATTATTATAATTTTATTATTTCTTTTATTTGTAAATATGAGCTACTTTCCTTAAATTAGAAGGGTATTTTGAAATATAAGTTTAAATTCGAAAGGTTATAGCGATACCCACATAAGGTTTAATAAGATAGCTCCCAACTCATAAATCTAGTTTCTAGAAAAATTTTAAAAAATTTTCAAACACGTAGGTTAATGGCTAAATTAGAACTAATCCGCCTAATTGGTTCTAATTTATTCACCTTTCCTAATTCTACTAGGTAGCGATTCCAAAATATTTTCAAAAATAAAGAAACTAAGTTTTCCTTAACTTTAGTCAAGAGTTTAAACTAAATAGGTATGGGGTTTAATTTAAATTAAGTTAAAGAAAATGAAAAATCAAAAAATTAAGCTTGATAAAAATGAATTGTGTGCATGAAAAAGATGATGGTATGATTGATAAGCTAGGAAAGCTTGACATTGGAAATGCAATTTTGAAATCCAGCCTAGATAGTTCAAAACAAACTATAATCAAGTTCATAGATGGAAAACTGAATTTAGAAAAACTTCCTGGCTTACAAAGGTAGGGATTAGACAAAACTAGAGTTGGCTATAATAAGCAAGACGTTTACAAGTCTTATAATAGTTATTTTGTGAAAGTTTCAAGCAAGACTTGTAACCGTTGTAATAGATATGGTTATATTGCATATATATGTACAATAAGGCATGATCTCAATTTGAATCATAAAGGAAAGATAGTATGGGTCCTTGAGGGACAAGTTTACACATTAGCAACAAATCCCAAAAGACCCAAACTTAAGTAAGTATCACAAAAAGTCTACAAACACAACTACTTAGATAAGAGTGCAATAGCTCGGCACATGGTTTAGATGGAACCCTTAGGAGTAGTTTAGCTTGTCTTCGATAGGCTAGTCACTTATGATCCTCATAAATACAAAATTAAACATAATGAGAACACTTTAACTAGGGATAAGTAAGTTAATGTTATGCCTATTATGTTCCAAAAATAGATGTATTTATATGCAGTGTTTTATTGCCTTCATAAAGTAAATAAAAATATATATGGTTCCATTGAAAAGTGAAGATGGAACAAAATCTAATGCTATTGAAGTTTATCATGAGAATACATCAAAATGGAACCCAAAAAATTTGGCACTGCAAGTACTTAATATTAAGGTAGGGGCTATTCCTATTTGTCATTTTCTCACTAAGGGCTATGTTATGCGGAGCTAGAAATAAAAGTAGATAATAGTAGGCATGTAAGGAAAACATAACTCTAGTGAAGGGTCATCTTGGCTTTTAACTCCATCCTAGTTATTCTCGTATGCCAACATACCATGTTACCCTTTATTTCCATGAAAAAGACTTAGTCCTTTTCTTGGTCATCTTGCCAGGTTAACTCTAGCACATGTTACACAAGCAAAATGTTCAACTTGCAGTTTACAAACACCGCCAATCCAATCTCCTTTTCACCACGCAAAATGGCCGATCTATGACCCTATCCTCTAATAACTTAAAAAATATCCTTAACCAATTTTCGATCAAGACTAGATCCAAAGAAGCCAACAATATCAAAAGGACTGTAACAAAATATGAAGATTCAAGGATTCCATGAGAACAAAGATATCATGTAACTTCTTTGAAATCTACAATTGACTTCTCTACCAAAATCATAAAAGAAAAAAAAAATCAAAGCAGTATCAATAGAATGTATGGATGGCACACTAACTAATAAATACAGAACGGAACATAGTGTGAACAATTTAACTAAGGATAAGGAAGCTAGTACCCCATCTATTGTGTGCCAAAAATAGAAGTATTCATATGCAGTGTTTTATTGCCACTTCATAAATTCAACAAAAATATATATGGTTCCATTGAAAAGTGAAGATGGAACAAAAGCTAATGCTACCGCAACTTGTCATGACAATACATCAAAATGGAAACCAAAGCGTTTGGCATTGTAAGTACTTAAGGTTAAGCTTAGGGTTGTTCCAATTCGCCATTTTCTCATTAAGGACTATGTTATGTGGAGCTGGAACTAAAAGTCGATAATAATGGACATGTTAGGAAGATATAGCTCTAGTGAAAGGCTGTCTTGGATTTTAATTTGGGTTTATAGGGATAAAGACACCATGGAGAATAGTTTCATAAATTATGTGGAATATATTACTGTGTGATAAATGAATGTGGATTGTTATTAGTAGTAAACATGTTTTATGTTCGATAAGTTTTGAAAAGATTACATGTTTACTCCCCTATCTTCGTTACTCAAAAATTTTTTCCCAAGTATATTTTCAAAGTGTTGTAAAGATATGTAATAAATAAGTAAAATCGAAATTAGACAATAATGTTACAAAATACGTCAACTTTTTGTACTTAGATAATGTTGGATATGGATGCTCTAGGCTCAGGAAGTCTTTTTATAATTCAAACACTAATATGGCTAGTATGCTGCTAACTAGTGGTGGTTAATCCACTTATTTGGTCTTGTACATATTTTATGTTAATGAATTAATCATCATTTACCAAGCCTATTGTTTTCATAGACATGGAAACTGCCGAAGCTGAAGCTATACGTGAGGGTTTTAAGACTTCCAAAGCTACTGGTTGGTTGAAGTTACAAGTGAAGACGGATGACTTGCTTCTTTACAATTGTCTAACGAAAAAAGTTTTCTATACCTTTGAAACATAGGATGACAGTTGATCATATTTTTTCTTTGAAAAACTCTTTTTCTATTACTTCTTTACTTTTAATAAATTGAAAAGCTAATCCATGCATAGATTGGGTTACATCTCATGCAAAAATGGGGATGTAGAAAGATTTTCGAGACCTTAATCTCCTATTCCCTTTGGCTCAGCTCTTGTTTCTTGATTGTGGTTTTAGATCACCTGACATTTCTTTTGATATTGAAGAATAGTTTCTTTCTTTGGCCCAACAAAAAAAGAAAAGAAAACCCTCCAAGTTAGATGAGGAATCAAGTGTTGGAAAAGTTTCTAATTTATATAATTTGATGAAATATTTTAGTTGTGCTAAATTAGTTATTCGATCAATTTATCTAAAGCAACTTATTCTATACCTTAAGCTAATAGTTAGCTCATAATGGGATGACCTTATTAAATTATTAGGGGAAATGTCACATTTTACACCTCAACTTTACTACTTTTGGCAATTATACAACTAAATTTTTAACTTATCTAATTATATACCCGATTAAAGGTTTAGTTATCATTATCTATATATTTATTAACTCTAATTCACATTGTTGGTTTGATAAACACAATTAACTAATGAGGCAGGCGCCCTAGACCTTAGGAGGTAATGCAACTTCACTAGGGCTGTAAGCAACTACCTATGGTAGCTAATGGGTCTCATGACCTATATTTTTAAAATGAGTCACAACCCACTATTTTGTAGAGAGTGGCCAATGGCCACATATGGGGGGTTACGCTATCCTTCCCCCCCCCAATGGTAATGGGAAGCCATCTTATTGGCTTATTATGCTGACTAGATTAATAATATAAATTAGAGTTAATTAAAATATAGAATATGACAACTAAATTTTCAATGAGAATATAATTAAATAACTCAAAACTCCAGATGTATAATTATAAGAAGTAGCAAAGTTAAGGTGTTAACCCAAGTTATTATAAACAAGATAGGTCTATTCTATACTCTTTATGTCTTAACAAAATCCTAACTAGCTAATCCTATTATGAGTCGTCAACTAAAAAAGAAGAAGGGAAAGAAAAACTAATGACAAGCATCTAACAACAATTTAGAAATTAATCATGGTTCCAATTAATGTTAGGTATGCGTTACATAATTATAGTTATTATATTGAAGGGGTTGGGGTGGGTTTGGTGTCTGAGATATATATAAAAATATTATCTTTCATTTTATGAGTAACCACCTCATGCTACTTCCCAAAATATTTGTTAAATCAAAATAACTCCCTATTCCACTCCTCCAATGTCTTTTGCCTTAACTCCACTTTTTCATGCTATGTCCTTATCTCTCTTAAAAATTATGAACCTAAAAATATTGATTTAGTGTAATCAACTACTTGTTATCAATATTTGTAAAGTTTCACATAAGTGGTCTTGATTTAAAAAAAGGAAAATTACAAATAACCTTCCTAAACTTTAATTTATGTGCAAATTGACCTCCTAAATTTTAAAAATATATTTTAAAATCCCCTAAATTTTAATAAATTGATAACATAAAAGACATTTCCTTTTTTAGTGAGAAAAATCGCTATTATGAAAGTTTAAAGGATCTTAAAGCATATTTAATAAGTTTAGAGGGTGTTTATATACTAAAATCAAAATTTAAGAAGGTTATTTTCAACATTTGACAATTATTTACCACTATCAAAGTTTAGGAATCTAAAAACACATTTTGAAAATTCAAAGGATAAATCCACACTTAATTCAAAGTTGAGGAGGGTTATTAGTATTTTTTTTTAAAAAAAATGTAATTGTAAATCTAGAAGGAATTTGATGTTATACATTTATGTTTTAGAATAAGATCATATTTTCGGGGCTATACAAAAGAAAAAAATAATGGAAAGAGATTATTTATGATGGTTATATAAATATATACATACTCACTCTTCCTTAAAAAAAAAATACAATTTATAATTTTTAGCACCCATAAAATGAGTGCAAGCATATGTCTATAAGGATCTAAGTTCACATATGTAATATAAAGAAATCCTACCATATAGTATTATAGTGTAAGGCATAGATTTGAAACCCTAATTATTTTTGGTGAGCAAACTTCCGCTTCATGGATTGATTGCAAACCTATTTTAGTCGTAGCCATATGATCATGGCTTATCCAACAACTTCTAATTTCGAGATCGCAATTTAAGAAGACCTCGAATAGTTTTTATTCATAAATATAGGGAGAAACCGATTACTGTATACTAGTTAGAGTATATTCTATCAGCTTCTTGTGTTGACTTTAATTAGCATCCCAGACTTTCAAACATGGTGCGATCTCTTATGGTCTTGCATGTACATATATTACTGAGTTTCTAGATCGAAAAGTTAATCTAGAGATAAGAAGGCATTAAGAGTCGAGAGGGTTAAATCGAGTTCAATAAAAATATCATAATATAATTTATATTTATTTATAATATAATATAATTTATCTACATCTTTGATAATAGAAAATTAAAAGTTTTTTTACGGTTTATTTTTTGTTTTTTTTTTTATCCACATTCATTCTCTTAGCAAATTGGTGTATTTCATAGAATATATAAAAATAATAATAAATTTTAACTTATAAAAACCCAGTGGGTTCTTATAGGAATCAAATTGGACTATTCGAATCAATATGAATCAAATAAGGATCACCGTCAATAAAGAACGGAGGGGTAATTTGAACTGGTTTTATGAAAGGATTAAGTTGAATCGAGTTAGACCAAGTTGGATCGAGTGGACTAAGTGGGTCAACTTAGATTTTACAACACTTAGTTTCACGTGCTGCTAACAATATTAACTTATGACTCATGATTGTTTACACTTGCCAAAAGTTACGATGCTTTGAACCCACGAACTCTTCAATTTGCTAGCCCCAAAAAACCTAAAGAAAGCCATAGAATTTTTCTTTTAGATCCATCTTCTTTTTGGTTTTTCAAATATTTTAATTGTTGGTTCATAAAATATATATATATAGACATGTATTATGCGTGAGTCTCAACTTGTGATAGGAATGTAATCAAATTTGAAAGCACATATGATCGTAAAGAGACTATTTCAAGTACATATATGTGTTTAAATATATTACGTGATATGAGCAAATTTTATTTTATAGATAACTTTATAGATTGATGTGATGATTGCCACCAAAGTGGTTCTTATTCATTTAAACTTATAAAATTATCTTGTGATTTATATATATAATGACTTCTCTTAAAATTGTTATATGATTATCTATCCAAATGAGGTATTTATTTAGTTAACTTTTAGAAATAAAGTGGGGCATTACTACACACAATCATAGAGAATGTACCTCCCTAAGGAGGAACTTTCAATAGTTTTCATATTTTCATTGGTTCACTTCACATAGGAAAATCCTTATGCATATTTAGGGATATAAACACGGTGAGTTTGGAATAAGTCACAGGAACCTAGAATCTACATCGCTACAATGACAGGATTCTTAGACCCATCCTAAAACCTTATCAGGTTTTTGACCCTATACCCATAACTCGCCCACTACACTAGTAAGGTACTCACTTCCTGTGCAGCTAGACCTATTTACAATTTTTCTTAACTAAATATCTATTTCTTTCTTCGTTGGTCATTACATGATGTTGTTGGTTGAAATCTATACTAAATGTGGATTTTTGAAAGAGAGAAAGAAGATAGGTTAAAGGGGGTACCAAGGCTAATTCGGTGTAACCACTCTTATACCTAAGTTAAAGTTTGTGTGAGCGAAGTTAAGAAAGTAAGTAAGCGAATGAGTATTGAGAGTGTATAGGGAGTTCTTACAGTAGTGATGTCCCCATATTTATAGGTACATGACTGATAACTAAAATAGTAGGGAATTCGCTTAAACTATATATATTTATATAAAAATAAATTGCAAATATTCCAGTAAATATACTAAGTCGGAATCAAGTAATAAAGAGCAAGTAAGGTTGTTGATCCCTCGAAAATAATAATATTACTAAACCTACGATAGTTTTTATCGATAATCAAGCAATCAAAAATAAATTAACTAATCTAATAATTATACTAAAACTATTAAAAAGAAAATAACTATAAAATTTATAAAACTAAGCAATCAATTGAAAATTGTAAGAAAAAACAGAATCTACCCTAGATTATACAAATCAAATTGTTATCATGTTATATAAATTATTAGCTATATGGTTATTCAAGTGAGATTATTATGCCTTAAAACTTAAGGATTTAAACCCCTAATTAATTAGTTAGCTCCTGTATCTCCAATTAATAGTGGACTCTAAATTACAATCATATATCTCCCGATACTATGATTGTCTAATGTCCTAAATCAATTATTCCTAATGTCTTAGTAAATAATCAATTGCCAAACATCGCATTCTATAATTAACACTGCTTCCACATTAATTAATCAAATTAACTAAGAATTTCTAACAAACCCTATATCAACTCTCGTATCATTAGGGTTTCTAACAATTATAATCAATTAAACAACTATAATTGAAATCATAGAAATTACAATCATGAATCATTCTTATATTTATTAATCCTATAACACGAACACAATCATCATCTTAACTATCTAGGGTTTCATCAATTCTTACAAATAAATTTAGCTAACCATGGAATTTGAAACAAAAGTACAACTACTAATTGAAATTGTAAGGAAATTCATAATTGAAAGTATAAATAATTAAAAGAATTGCATAAATATAATTAAAATAGATGTCATAAATTCTGTAATTGGAAAAGCTAAACTTTAATTGCAACTCCAAAACTTAGTCTCCAAAGCAAAATCTTCTCAATGATCCAAGCGATTCTACAAAAGAATTCTTCAAGAACTATCTAGTGACTGTTATACGACTCTTTAAGTCTAAGGAAAGTGTATGTGTCTCAAAATAAGTCTCTCAAACAATGAAACATAAGACTATTTATAAGAAAAATTAAAGTTAGCTCAGTAAGACTTCTTTTTTAATGTAGGCCGACTGATAGGCCGACGGTATAAGCTTTAAGGCGGCAACGTAGACTTCAAAGGCCACCGGTGTAAGTGTAGGCCGGCTAATAGGCTAGCTGTATTGAATTCCAATCGTGCTATAGCTCATTTCGGGCTTCTTTGTTTGCGTAAAGCTCCTCTAAATAGTTCGTATTTCCACTTTGAATCCTCCAATTCCTAAATTGTTCAAATGAAAATAATTAGATACCATTTCTTAATGATTTCTATAAAATCAATAATAATTCTATCTAATTTGCACATTAAAACATGAAAAACATGCCTTTATCAGTAGGCAATTCAACTACCTATGATACATGGCAACTCCTTAATTTAATCACATGCCAAAAGTCTTAGGAAGTAGGTAGTTGCGCAGTTAAGGTTAGCAATCACCAAAACTGTTCGTGCGTTCCAATCAAATTCAAAGTGTCTAGTCAAGACAAGCCGAGCTTTCTAGCCCATCAGATGGCTAAGACTAAAGTCCTCTTGGTCTTTAGATTAGGTCAGTAGTGCAACCATAGCGAGACGAAACAGGTTAGCAACAAACGTGCCGAGTAGTAACTAAAGAGGACAAAAATCCACTATCATCATTTGCCCCTCAATACCCATGGTCAAAGATTCGAGTATGGGAGTAAGTAGATTAAAAAAGGTGTCTTTCAACTCATTCAATTAACATGAAAGCATTCATGCATGTACTCTTTATTGTCTTATAGCTGGTGAGCAACGTCGTTGAGCTTTTCACAAACACTTCAACCTTTTGCCCAATATTCGCTATTAGGTGCTACATAAACTTCTAATTCAAGGGTGACAACTTTTTATTTCCCTACTTACTTATATACTATGTGCATGTACATAACAATTGTCAGTTCAACCATCATTGCCTTACGTGCCTCTATAACTACTGACTACATCACGTCTGTATGATTTCTATCAGTAGATACGTATCCTTCATCAAATCTTCGTATTCAAATCACAATCTCAATAACTTCTTTTAATTCCCAAGAAAGATGACACTTATAAAAACCCTCGAAGACTACATCATACACTTTTTCAATTACTTATCATCACAACCAACTATTGCACTTTAGTGCTCTGTTCTTCTTGCTCTCAAACTATTCTCCTAAAAATTCTCAAATTCTCTAGTTCTTCCAAGTTCCCAACATCATTAGGTATGGCTAGAAGTAAGATCCACTCCACTACTTTGGATGACTTTGAGGCTACTCCCTCTCCCCCTAATGAAGTAACTAGATCAACTTTGATATCCAGTAGCATAGTTGACAACACAATTGAAAGGTAGGAGAAGCTTGCTATCATAGATACATTACCAATAGATGTCTAACTCAATGATGGAGAAGATAGGATGATAGACAGGTATTCGTATAATAACATTGTGTATAATATTGATTCTTCGAATGAAATGGAGAGTAATGCCATTAGGGTGCTTATGTCTAAATATAGTAAGTATTTAGAGGATCTCCTAGTAGAGTAGAAGCTCCATAAGCCTATAAAGGATGATAGGGTGTGTTTTCTCATCAACTATGAGTTTCATGTTTCTTTGAAGTACTTTGAGTTTGATTTTTCATCTGCATTCTTCTGATTTCTAGAAGGCTTTTTTTCAATTATTTTCGTGTTTCATCGAGCATGTTCTCCCCAAACACTTATAAGATTCTTATTGCTTTTAAAATAATTTGTGAAGAACTCAAGGTTAGGCCTACTGTACAACTGTTTAGATTTTCCTTTACAATTAAACGGCAAGTAGATAGGTAATTTTATGTAGTTGCAAGACATGGCCAAAAATTCATGGATGGTTTGGAATCCAAAATCCATAATTGGCATGACAAGTATATATCAATTAGGTCTAAAGTGGACCTTGATTTTTGGAATATCTAGTTAAAAACTACTAGGACCAAGCATATAAAGCTATTGTCAAACAATGCTGTTGCTGCAAAAATGATCCAGGATAGGCGGTGCAATTTGATGTTTTACTAGGATGCTAAGAGTATCATTCAGCGTTATGAAAATAAAGAACCAATATTTTTTTACTAAGAAGGTACAACGCATTCTTCTTACCAAACCAAGTCAAGTTACTAGAGAGGAGCCGATCTTTGCAATTCATGGGAAGACCTTTAGCCTTTGAGCTTCTCTCGGTACAGATTAATAAGTTTTATATGGGTACAGGAGAGGTGGATCATAAGAAATTGCTGGCCTAAGCTAAGGCTAAAAAGTAGAAGCTCGACAAGCATGCCACTTCTAATTAAGGAGAATCTCTAATATTTTGAATTCTAATGTTCTTTTTTGAAAAATCTGGGTACGAGAGAGGTAGATCCTAAGAAACTGCTGGCCCAAGCTAAGGCTAAAAAGTAGAAGCTCGATAAGGATGCCACTTCTGATCAGGGAGAAGCATTGAAGCAAGTTGTGAAGAAGTAGGCTATAAAAAAAGACAGCATAGCAAGGGAATGTTCCTAAAGTTGTACAAGATAAAGTATTGCCCTTGCCGAAGAAGACCATTGTCGAGAAACCAACTAATGAATGTAGTCAAACAACTATTCCCGATGCTGCTACTGAAACTGCCTTACCAAACACAATTGCTACTATCTCAGCATCACCAAAGCCAATTTCTTTGACAAACCCCAAGAAGAGGAAAGGGAAGGAGTTTGTAGCAGACCCTCTAACTAAGAAAACTAAGGGCCTAGAGGATGGTGACAAGAAGGCTCCCCATAGGAAAGCCCTCAAGATTACTTCCGTCAAGTTTACTCCACCGATTAAAGAAAGCTACTATTATGTGTCATGCTAGAGCCAAAACATTCCAAACACGGACTCTGCCTTTGGAGATAAGACGAAGTCCCTAGCTTTGTTAGAGGGGATCATCCTCCCCAAAGACAAAAATATTTTGAAAAGAGATATTAGTAGGACCAATAGGAATACAAAAGCCCAAATTGCTGTTAAACTGTACAATGTAAGTTTCAAGCTAACTAAAGTGGTTTCAATTTGCAATGCTAATGTAGTTGACAATCCTTTATCTTTGCTTCTACATATCAATAGTCATGTCTTAACAGCCATCAATGAGGCCAAAGAGGATATGAGGAAGGTAAGTATATTGTATTCCCTCTTCTTAGGTAAGTATATTGTATTCCCTCTTCCTTATATATAGCATTTGAAAATCAATAACTCTATGGCTTTATTATTTCCATGTAGAAGGTAGAGGATGTTTACAACTCCTCAAAAGCATAAACTATAGTGGTCAAGAGCACAAGAATAAAGGCCAAAATGGAAGCTAAGAAGTTGAAAGGAGAACTCGCGTTTCAGCAAAGGGCTGATAGAGAGGTGTTTAAGGAAGTGTTAATTCTAAAGAAACAAAATGATGAGCCTTTCAAGGCAAGTTAGGAGTTGAAGGATCAAGTGCAAAAAAGAAAGCAAAAATATAGGAGCTTAAGGCAAACCATCGCCTTAATGAGTAAGGAGGAGAACAAGTTAAGGGCCTAAGTCAAGGGAGATTAAAAATTGCAAACTTAAAACCTAGGTGACCAAACTAGAGCAAGCTTCCAAGGCAAAGGCTTCTATGGAAGAAGCATCAAAGATCGTCACACCTAGTTAGCAATACAAGAAGTCACTCCAAAAGAAGCTATCGGAAGGGGTACCATTGGCTAAGGAGGAGATATTAAAGGTTCATCCTAAATACAAGCTTTCCTACATCAACTTTGCTGATGTCAACAATAATGAAGATGAAAGTAACGATGATGAAGAGGTCAGCATTGAGGAGGGAGTTGAAAGTCAAGAACAAAATGATGACCAACCTGCCATTGCTGAGACCCCTTTACCTGTCGAGGAACTTGCTCCAAAAGACGTCCTCCTTGCTCTAAAAGATGTCCCCCCTACTCCAAAGGATGTTCCCAATGCTCCATTTGAAATAAGCAACACTAGTCAAGATCCCAACTTAGTCAATATCAAGTAGAATGTTGCCAATTAGGACCACAACTCTACAAATTCCACTAACGAGAATGTTGTAAACCAACCATCTAACTAATTCATTTGTTTATGGTCCAACCCTTTATCAAGTCGGGAAGCTGACCTTTCTAGTTGTAATTTTTTAAACTTGAACTATTCTATTGATGTTTTTATACGTTTAACTAAGGTACATTTTATTGCACGTACCTAAGAATTTGCAATTTTAGAATTTTCCCAAATAGGCTCTTAAATCTATATTGCTGTTTTGATTAGAGAGATGGTTACTTATCCTTTCATCCTTATATATGGATGAGAAAAGTTCATTAATCGTTTTAAATTGAAACTTATTTGGGACGTTTAAGTTTGTTAATCAAACTAAATTAACACTTATCAAGGATAGTTAAGTTCATTAACCATATTAAGTTGAAACTCTTTCAAACTAATCAAGCTCATTGGCCGTTTAAGGTCAAAATTTAAGCCTATTAACTGTAACAAGTTAGAACTTTATTGATATTAGGTCATTCAATGTGTAGGTTTGAACTTTATTATTTGTTAATCACAGTTTGATCAAGATTAATTAAGAACATCAATAAGCATCTATATGACAAATTGAAAAATGGACATTTCATTTTAGCATAAATGAGGCTATTACCTAACATAGTTCTTGAAACAATTGTTGAGTACTAAAGTATGAAAACATTATATTTTGAACAAGGAATAAAACATAACTGCTCGAGATATAACTTCAAATTTTCAACATTCCATGCCCGTGGAATGATTTATCCATCCAACCTCTCTAGTCTATAGGCTCCATTCCTTATCAAACTTGTACTAGATCTTCCCAATTAGCAACGAGTTTCCCTTAATTATCTTATACGCCCATTACTTCCATCTTCCTATAAACCAAATCCCCTGGTTGGAAGACTTTATGCTTGACTTTTTTATTATAACACCATGCTATACCAAGTTGATAGGCAGCAACTCTTACCCTTGCAATGTCTTGAATTTCTTCGATAATATCTAGATTAACTATTAGGTTGACCTGATTCGGCATGATGTCAAGCCTTTATGCACGCAAATTAGGCAATTCCAACTTAATCGGCAAGATATCTTCAGATCCAAAGGCTAGTTTGAAAGGAGTTTTCCTTGTTGACGTTTCTTAGGTAGTCTTATATCCCTATAAGATATTAAGGAGCTTGTTAGCCCATTTCCCCTTAGCTTGATCAACTCTTTGCTTCAAGTTGTACAACTAGTCTTATTAATGACCTCCACTTGCCCATTTGTTTGGGGATGTGCCATTGAAGTATAATTCAATTGAATGTCATGCTTTTTGTAGAAGGCTCAAAATTTATCATTATCAAACTATAGATCATTATTAGTGATTATCATATGAAGGACTCCAAACCTTGATAGAATCAAGTTTGACACAAACGAATCTACTTTCTGCTCAATTATCTTCACCATTGCATCGACTTCCACCCATTTGGTGAAATAATCTACCCCAACTATTATAAATGCTACTGTATAGTGGCTTTAGGGAAAGGCCCAAGAATATCCAACCCCCATTGAGCATAAGGTCAAGGGTTGTTTAAACTATGCAGCTCCTTGAAGGCATATGGCTTAAAATAGTATGCTTTTGATACTATGGACATTGCCAAACTATGTCCTTAGCATCCTCTTTCATAGTCAGCCAATAATAGTCGAGCCTTAAAGCTCGAACATACTGCATCTAAGCTTCAACGTAGTTACTACACACTCCTGCATGCAGATAAAAAAGAACTTATTGAGCATTCCTAGGTGTGAGGCAATGAAGCTATGGCTGAGTAAAGCCATGCTTATAGAGCTCGCCATCAATCATGGTCTAATTCACAGCATAGTACATAAGCATCCAAGCTTCCTTCTTATTTGGGGGTAACGCCCCGTCTCCTAAATATTCAATAATCAAGTCCATCCAAGATCTCTCTTTTGGACAAGACTGCACATCATAACATTGTTCCTTCACTTCTAGGCTCTTGCTTAGCAAATACTCAATAAAAGGTTTGTCATTCAGGTCTAGAATCAATGTATTAGCCAATTTTGATAGCTTATCAACAGCCATATTCTGTGTTCTTGGAATCTTCACAATTGTAAAGGACCGAAATTCCTCTATGAATGTTCATGTCGCGGCTAAGTACTTACTAATTATTTCTTCCTTTGTTGCATGGTCTCCCTTGACTTAATTAACAATCAATAGTGAATTCAAAAATGGTTCAACTTTCTTGATTTGAACATCCTTTGCTAACTTCAATCCAGCAATTAAGGCTTCACTTTCAGCCTCATTATTGCTTACTAAAAATCCAAATTTCAATGCACATTGTATTTTTACATTGTATGGCCCTTATAGAACAAGTCCTGCCCCACCAACTTCTCATATGGAAGAGCCATCTACATACAAGTTCTAAATAAGTTTTTCAACCATCTCAATGCTATCCTCTTCTCTAGTAAATTCAATCACAAAGTTTGCCAATACTTAATCCTTCAGTTCCACTCTCGATTTGTATTACATGCCATAGGCACTCAATTCAAGAGCATATTTCATCATCTTTCCTAAAGTATCAGGTCATTGCATGGCCTACTGCAGTGGTTGATCCATGAGAACTATGATCTGATGAGCTTCAAAATATGGCTTGAGCTTTCTTATCGAAATCACCATAGCTAACGCGAAATTTTTAATCTTAGTATATTGCTGTTCCAAGCCATACAAGACGTAGCTTACATAATAGATCGACTGGTGCTCCTTTTTCTCTATGTGAACCAAAACAGAGAAACAAGCTTGGCTATTGACAAATAAATACAAAAACAAATCCTCTTCAAGAACAGGTTTCAAGAGCACTAGTGGAGATGGTAGAAAATCCTCTAATTCTTTGAATGTAGCCTCGCATTCATCAGTCCACCTTCAAAATCTTAAAAAAATTAATGCATCTATCCATGCTCCTTAAAACAAAACTATTCAAGGCGACAATTTGACCTATCAATTCCTAAACTTCATTAGTCGTGCTTCAAGACTTCATGTTCTTTATAGCATCAATCTTTCTTGGATTTGCCTCAATGCTCCACTAGGTCACCATGTAACCTAAAAACTTAACTTGCCTAACGTAGTTTCAAAAACACATATCTACGATTTCAACATCATGTAGTATCTTCTCAGTGTATCAAATGTCTTGTATAGGTTGGCAAGATGCTAATCTTCTTACTCTTGACTATCATATCATCAACATACACTTCAACACTACAATGGATCTAAAGCTTACACATCTTTATCACGAGCCTTTGATAGATCGTACCAACATTTTTTAGCCCAAAGGGCATAACTGTATAGCAATACATTTCAAAGTTTGTGACAAATGAGGGTGTACCTAATATGCCTCTTCCATCCTAATTTGATTATATCTAAAAAATACATCCATAAAAGAAAGCAAGGCATGCCCAGTAGTTGAGTTCACCATGTAGTCGATTCTCAATAGGGGAAAGCAGTCTTTAGGGTAAACATTATTCAAATATGTGAAGTCTATGTACATACACCACTTGCCGTTTGACTTCCTGACTAGTATGCAATTGGCTAGCCATGTTAGGTAAAGCTCTTCCCTTATAAACCCTGTGTTCAGAAGCTTTTAGACTTCCTCCTCAATTGATGCCTACTATTTAGAAGCAAAATGCCTCTTCTTCTACTAAATGGCTTTTGCATTATGATTAATCTTTAACTTTGCGTCTTAACCTCTCTTGGGATGCCCAACATATTTGAGGGAACCCATGCAAACACATTAACATTATCTTAAAGGAACTTTATCAAGTCTTCTCTAATCTTTGTCAACAAAGGCTTCCCAATCTTAGTTTTTTTTATTAGGATCACCTCTAATGTGAATTTCTTTGACCTCTTCCTCGACACTTTACATACTACTAGACTTACTCTCCAAATTTTCTTCAATGTAGAAAACTTCCTCACACTTGACTGCTCTCAAGTATAATGACTTAGCCAACTATTGATCTCCTTTACAAACCCTAACTCCAATAGAAGCGAGAATTTAGACTTTAAGTATGCTATTGAAGGGACTATGCCAAACAAGTTCTAACACGGTTAACCCATAATCATATTGTAAGGTAACCAACACTTGATGATGACTCCAAACAAGTTCTAACATGGCCCACCTTATCTTTTATGGCATTTTCATCATCTCCAATCTAGATTGGGAAGGTGATCACTCCAGTTACTTATATAGGTTGAATGTTGAAGGCATATAAGTCGTAATAGCAGGATCTCAACTATGCCTTAATCTTTGGTTTCATTTGATCCATGGCATGTTGAAATATAATATCAACTGAACTTCCAATGTCAATTAAAATTTTCTTAACCTCAAAGTTGATAATCCTTGCGCCGATCACCAACGCATCATCATAAGGCCTTTACATGCCTTCAAAATCCTTCTCTGTAAAGGAAATTGAGTTGTCATCCATTGTCTTGTCACTTGACATGTTGCAAATATAATTTATGGCATTAGTTGAGCTTGAAGAGTAAGACTAGCCTAAATTAGAGGGTCCACTGACAATGTTATTTATGACACCATTTAGGGCCCTATTGTTGTTACCTCCTTTTTGCCTCCCTTCTAGCGTGAAGAGGCTTATCATCGTAGTCTTACTCATCTCTCTTCTTTTTGTCGGTTGCTTAATGTTCTTGACGTCACGAGCCAAAAACTTGCTTAAATAGTCCCTTTAGATTGCATCCTCAATAACATTTTTGAGTTGTATGTGTCATGCCCCAAAGTGGTGAAGTCGTACCAATCCTACCAAATGAACTATCCTAAGATAGAAATTAGCCTCACAGTTGTTACCATAGACCTAGTCTACACCAAACGTACCTAGCTCAACTGCTTTGAAGCATTGAATTTGGTAACTATTTAACATAAACTTGTGATATATTCCTTTTTAAAATAATTACTGAACTAAGTTTATAAATAAATTCTTGATTAAATTAAACTTCATAAAAGATAGGTGAATCAATTTTGCTTGAAAGTTGATAAGTATTTACAAAGTTGAATTTACAAATAGAGATATATATTTAAAAGAGAGTTTATACGAGTCCACAAGTTTACATTATTCAATATATATAATAGAAGATGAAAACTATAGGGTCACCGAAGGAGACCCGAAAAGTTTTTCTAAAAGGTTAGAGACATTAGCATTAAAAACAAGAATTCAATCAATTCATCTTGAATCTCACACCCTATCCTTGTGCTCCATCTTTGGAGATGCATGTTGTGCTTGTTGATTGACTTCAAACCTACAAAAGAACTATAGGGAAGTGAGCATCAACTTACTTAGGAAGTAGGATGGAGACAATAATAGGTATTCGATATATCATAAGCAGGTTTTTTAACAATGTTAGTTAGACGCAACGCATGTATAAGCAAATGCCATCACACAATGTTAACCGGTCCATCGTGAAATTAGAGAAATTATGCCAGCTCTAATTCAAGTTGAGGAGTTTGACGCTATGCATTCGCAAATCGAAACCAAACTGAGGCTTTTGTAATGTAGAACACCCTTTACCTAAAACTCTCTTCGAACCATGACCCCCAACCTTACCACAACCTCTTCTCCTGTCACTTAATTCGACTAAATATGAGGATTTTTAGCTATCCTCATCAAAAAGGTCGTATTTGGCCCAAGAATCTTAATCGCTACCCCTAGTAAGTTGCAATGCATGTTAGATTAGAAACTAGGTTAAGTTTGAGTTAATTCATTTTAAGGGTATCAATCAAACTCAAATAATTCAAGCAGAACAATACTCATAAATTAAACAAAACATGAAGCACAACTCCCACCATAACAAATCAAGTCTCAAACACATGTACTACAAATGTACAAACAACTATCTACAATCACATGCACGTACATACTAATGTCTCCAAGTATCCTAAAATAATAATTTGAAGTGTGGTAAAGCACTAATCCCACTTACCTACAACTCGACTGCTCACTAACTAAGCTTACTAACTAGTCCTTGTTGGTGATCTCTCGATATTTAACCTGATGCATACTTTATTTTGCATGTAAATTATGAAGTATTGCTAATTTACTCATCTATATTAGAATTAAGTTGGTTAGTTGTTAGTTTATTATCCTATGCCTTAAGCATTGAAATTTTAGAACGGTGATATAAGTTTATTCTACCTTTGTTACCTTCTGAGCCATACCTTGAGTCAAGGCACCCTTGAAGTATTTAACTAGATAAGCTTATGAGCTACCCTCTAAGCCATATGGATATTGAAGTTCACAATAGATACAACTTCTAAGTCAACATCTAAGTTTAGTGAATACTTAGGATTTTTCAAGGAACACTCTCTGATACAGCTTCTGAGTGTTCACATATCTATAGTTACTCCAAATACTCTCTTTGAGTTACCTTCAGAATAAGTTGTTGAGTCTACTAGAAGTTAAGTTTCTTAATAGAACACTCTCTAAGCTATCTTCTAAGTTTAATCAACTTTATAATTTCAAGGAATTTACCCTCCAAACTATCTTATGAGACCAGCAAACTTCAAATTTCTTGGGAATATACCTTCTGACTTAGTCTATAAAATTCTCTTATTTACAATTCCTTCATAAATTTGCCTCTAGCCTAACTTCTTAGTATATTGTCTAGTATAATACTCACCCAAAATCCTCTTAGTTATCCTCTACATTTTACCAACTTCCTACAACTAATTGATTTGTTCATTTTTCCCCTTAATTTCAGTTAGAGAAACCAATCCAACAATTTATTTAACATTTCACAATTTATTTACTCTCCAAAAATCTCTTTCAACAAAACATTATTCACAAATCATCAACCTTACATATTACTAGCATACCAATATAAGTGGCATAGCCATGATCCATGTAATTCCTACCCAAAAAATTTAATCCAACAACATCAATAGATGACAATTTACTCCAATAATTAGCTTACTATAGATTCCAAGTGATGTCCATAGGAAAATATACTAATTTTTACAAAAGTTACTATTTTAATCATAATTTAGGTCTCAAAAATTCATAAAAATATAGAAAATAGTTTTGTGGAAAATCTTCTCATAGCATTTTAGTATAAGTATCAGAAAGTTCGTAGAAAAATTTAGGGGTTGAAACTACGTCGTTAAGGTAATTTAATTTAGTGTCGAAAATAGCTCGATTTTGTCGAATTCTTAAGGACATACTGTATACCTACTAAATTAATGCAAAATAATATTTTTCCTAATTTCTAAACATAAAAATACTTAGGAATAAGTTTTTCTGAAACTTTATGGGCAAATTTTATATTTTTAACAATTTAAGGAAATTTGGCCTAAAATTAAACCTCATCGGACATGGAAGCTCTAGCCACCAGTTACTCCTCCACCATTGTTGACTAATCTAGGCATGGGTTACTCCTTGTGGTGGTAGGGTCAATTCATGCCCAGCAACTACTCGTACTCATAAACCATACCTATTTTCTTCAATTTTCCTAGAAATTCTTCTTATGTAATCTCAATCTAACTTTATTTTTCCTAGATTTTAGATTTCATGTAAGAGTTTTTGGAGAGTTTCCCTGGATTTTTAGAGAGCTTAGGTTGATGAAACTAAATTTTCTCTCTCTTCAATGCAAATTTCACCTTATATACTAAGCTTACCTATGTCAACATGAGAGCCCCATACTTTAATAGCTGTCCTCTAGACCTTCCATACCTAAAATAAAGTTATTCCTAGCTATCCATTATTTTTTATTAATTTTTACTATTTTTTCTTTATTTATTTTTCCTTATTTGCACTTATTCGGGCATTTTATATAGTTATAGGTATATTTATGTGTAAAAAATACAAACAATGTATATATATATATATATATATTCTATATATTATAATAATTTTATTACACATATAATTCATTTCTAAAAATTCATTAATTATCTAAGCTTATTATATGCGATTATAGTAAATATTAAGTAATATAATAAAATTATACTATTTTGGCTTTCTTATTATTATATTATTATTATTTCGATATTCGAGTCTACAGGGTCTAGTTGACTAAGGTCTCGAGCTCACACTTAAATTTTTAACTTAATCAAATTAGTTTCACCAATACCTAAATTAGCTGCTCCATACCCAATTGCAAACATCTGAAGCTTATATTTCTACCTCCTTTCAGAAAAGTTTTGTCCTCAAAACTTTTATCCATCCATCATATAATAACTTAATCATTCATATATTTATAGTATACTATTATTAACCTGTCTCTTAGAAGAGTTCTAGTAACACTTCTCCATGGCGGCTTTTAGTTTCCATGTCGCCTCTATTATTGGGCTGTTGCTCCCTTGAATCTTTACATAATCAACTTTTTGATTCCTAAACTTTTTAATCTGTTCTTCTAAGCTTCTATTCGATTTCACCTCAACAGTAATCTTCTTGTAGATCCACTAGTTTTAACTCAACTATTGTATCTAGATCCTTCACAAATTTCTATAACATCAATATTAAACTTACTTGAGATAGTACTTATCATATCCTCATCTTACCAACTTCTATCATTCAAAACACATATACTAACTTCCTGATTTCTAAAATAGGCAAGGGTACCATTTTTGCTTCACCTCTATCACTTGTCAAGTCAACTCTGTTTAAGGCTACTTCCCCATTGTATTTTCATATACTCCCTACCTTAATTCCTTACTTTCTAAACTCAATGATACTTTATTTGGATAGATTTCTCCCTTACCATATACTTTTTGATAAGGGTTCACTAATTATAATTTCTTACTTTATTTAAGTGCCTTCTTAATCCCCATTACAATCACTATCAAATGTTGAGATTCTTCATTTAGCCAGCACATACATCAACAAAGGTGAGTCTGGCAAATCTTGATCTTTTGACAAACTTATACTTGAAGGAATTAAAGATTGACTTGACAAATAGATTTGATTTGATCTAATGGGAATTGACATAACTCTAGGGCCAACAAAACACACAAAGACATTGACCACTTTCTAGTCTTACAACTATCACGACATAAGTGAATCAACATGAAGATAGAAGACTCACATAAAAGAAAAGAATTATAACATATAAGGAATTTGATAAGAGACACATGAGAATTGTCAATTTGCCACCCTCTTTTTGCTTATTCGTACATACCTAAGATACACATATGAAGAATTCCATTTCACATTCCACTCGCAATAACATTTGTTCCCATTCCTCTTCTTATCTTCGTAATTAATGCTACATATACAACTACATAAGTTATGTCATAACCAATTTATGCTATATAAGAGTATCATTATTTTACTTCTTTGAGTTATTCCATTCATCCCGAAAATCTTTATACATACACCTCTTGTAACGTTCTCCACTATGAACTAGTTTCCATATCCCTGAACTTATTTCAACGCACCTTTGTCTTGATCTTAACCTATATGCATACTAAAATCTTCTAAGTGTTGTCTTTAGGATATGGTTTTTGTGATTTCTTCAAGATTTCCCTTTTTCATCTTTTCTACTTATTTTTCCTTACTAGTATTCACTTTTTCTAAGGACACTCTTCACTCTTACTTACCCTCTATTCCTAATAGACTTGTTCTATGCTCCTAGTCATGTCTTAAATCTCCCCTTCATGTTCATTTCTAACCACTAAAGCCACTCCACATCCTAACTCTATTCCTAACATGTTATAATATACAAGCTCATATAATAAAGAACTATCAACCTCTTTAACTATTTACTTACTAGGGCAAGTGCATATCTTAACTTCGAATAAGAGGGTTTTTATCTTTTGTATTATTACTACTCTTATTCACTACCATTGATCCAACTATCATTCTCCAAGTTATTTCAAAAGTACTCTTTTCTGCCACCATTCAAAGTTTATTGATTTATTAACCCATCAAGATTCTTTTGTTCACACATCTTATCAAAATCTAGCTCCTATATTTTTACTTATATATTGTGTTCTTCTCCTTCCATTGCTGAAAGGTTCTAAATTCATATGTCCTAACTAATCTAAGCTAGCCAATCCTTCACTATGGTAGGCTCTTTCTATTCTACCCTTAAGTATCAATCTGACTCATGGAATTTCAAAAGTCGAATGATTCCCTTAGATTCAGGTTTCTCCTAGTGCAACTTCTTATTATCTTTGACCTACAACATTTTTTCCAACAAAAGGATAACATAATAAAGCTCCTTGTCGCTAAATTGTAATATTTACATTAGTAATCATCTGTCTAAATTGTTGAGTATGTCGTGCTTGGAAGTTGTGGTAAGTTAACTCTTAATAGGTCTTGCAATATGAGAGAACCTAGAGTTAGGTTTATGTTCCCTGATCGATCCTTAAGGTGTCTAAAGACATTGTTAACCATATTTCTAACCATCGCAAATGATTGTTAACCATGTATTCACGATCCTATATAGTATGTAATTCAGTTTCAACTAATTCCTTTGACTGAAAATTTTTCCGCTCTCCTAATATTATAAAAGTTTCATAATAAATCTTCCAATCAACTTTTCAACATCCACATAATACCTATTATAAGTATATTCCTCCATATAAGTAATATTGATAAGATACCTCCTGTACATAACTTATTCATGTATTCAACGTTGTAGCTTGGTATAGAATTTAAGTCTCTAAACTATTCCTTAAGTGATTACTCCTTATTGCACTAAAGTTACGTAGTTTCTAAAAATATATCTTCTATTGACATTTCAACATTCACAAATCATTTACACTAATTACATCCTATATACATATAATGATAAAGAAATGTTCTTGTAATATCTTAGTCCCTGCTTATAGTAAACAATAGTGGATTAATCTTATGAATATCATTTCACTTATATTCAATCCTGTAATATAACATTAAATTCAATCTCATAGTATCACAATATCTTTTGTATTAAAGTAAAGGGAAAAAGTTCACTTACCATATATCATGTTTAAATACTTATTTTTCAGTACTTGACATGCTTAAGTTGATCTCCATATACATTTCAAACTCGAAGTCATTTGATGTCATTTAAGATCATATACTTTTTACCTCCATAACTTCAGATTTCAATTCCACAACCCAAAAATATACGTCAAAACTATAACTTTACATAAGAAACAAATTTACATTAGAACTTAGCTTTTCATTGAAGACGATCACATCAAAATTGAAACTTTTCATAAATGGGAACTGTACATAAATTTCCATACATATCGAGATACTACATGTTCACTTCCCGAAATACATTGATTGTAAATGCTATTTCAATGAGCTATAAAAAAGATTATATTTGTATCATCAAAAGAACTAAAACATAACAAAGAATACTAAGTACATCTAACTAGCAAGAGTTCATTTCATAAATTAGGGCTTAAACATGTCAAAGGTAACTTAGTTTCCAATCCATATCATTGTCAAAAGAGCTAAACCACCAACAGTTACATTATCCTACTAATTTTTTACTTTTTAGACCACTAGACTTTTCTAAAACCATCACAACTTCCTACAAAAATCAATTCCATACTCATTCAACTTTACCATTTTTTTTAACTTAAAATCAAAACTTAATTACCACATATTCTAAGGTCTTGGGATATTTGTAACTCCATATATTCTATCATCATCACTAACATTCTCAACACTTGGTCTCTTCTCTTAGTTTACTTCATTGACTCTTACATGACCTTCTACTTAAACCTTAGTGAAAATCTTCACCTATGGTTTTGTCTGGGGCTTAACTTCCTCTCCTATTTTATACTTCTCAATCTACATATCCATCTGTTCACTTTCATCTTATCCTAAGTTGTTGTAGTGTCTAAATTATGATCGAAGTCTTTTTCAGGTTTTCATTTAGGTTCTTATTACATACCTTTTAAAGTTCCTTCAGCCATAGGACTGGTTTTCCTTAAAGCTCAACTGGGGGGTTTGGTTATTAGATTGAAGAAAACATTTACATATACTTTCTCTTTACAAGTAAACATCTAACAAACCAATTAATGATACCAAGAGGCAATCCTTAGGAATCTAAGGTACTTTTATGGAAACTTGAGCACAACGATTGAGATAGTTCCTTCCTAACTCCACACTTGCTAGAAATGCAACCCTAAAGTTATTATAAACATGGCTTTCTTAATATGCAAGCATCCTTTCTCCAAAGTTGTATTTGTAATATAAACTCTAGCTCCCTTTTCCATTATCTCTCATTCACATATCAACTATAAGATAAATTTTGTGATATATATCTATGATCTCATCAAGAGCATAAAACATTCTCCAATTGGCCTTATCACTCCACATGAGTTAATCTTCAAGTTTACCCCATACTGCCCTACTCAATCCTCTAAATTAGATTTTGTAGTAACCTATGAGTTAAATCATGCCCCACTTATTATGATGAGCTTAACAAAATCTACATCTCATAATTCAATCACAACCATATTCTAGGTTTCAATTACACTCTAACCCTCATTATGATCCCTCTCAACATATTTCTCATCAATTACTACCAACCTCCCTCGAACTTCTTAAATTATAAGTCATTCAATTCTAAAAGTAATGCATTAGTACAATAAATAATTCTCCATCAAACTCAACTCCATGGATCTTAACAACTTACCAAATCTTCACTTTTGTCATAAATGAGGATATGATAATTAATTGTCTAAACTTAATTATTACCATATAAATATGTGATATACTCATAAGAATAAAATATGTGCTTACCAAGTAAGATTTGCTAGGTAGTCTCTCTATCATATAAAACACTACTATATCAATCACTTCTAACAACAACCTTAGAAACTACCCTCCAACTTTTATAGGCCATTCCTTTACTGGCCACTTGAGATTCAATTAGCATATAATGAGTATCTCTCTAAAATTCTATAAATAAAATTTAGAACGGTTAATCATCTTTCATAGTTCAATATTATTAATTACACTTCCTACCTTTCTCTTTACATATATTTATTTTAGTTATAAACTAAAAGTCTAAATTTTTTCCTACCCACTTATTCCCCACTCTTAATGTTCACCTATGATGTCTAGTTAATTTTATGTATGATGCTTCAAAGCAAATTCTTAAGATTCATGCTTTGAGCAAGTTCTTAAGAAAATGCTTTGATACTAACTTAAAACTATCATGCCCCAAAATGGTAAAGTTGTAACAATCCCACTATGTGAACTATCATAAGATAAAAGTTGGCCTCGTAGCTATTATTGTAAACCTAGTGCATACCAGGTGTACCCAACTCAACCGTTTTGAAGCATCTAATTCAATACCTATTTAACATAAACCTATAGTGTATTCCTTTATAAAATAATTGTTGAATTAAGTTTGTAGATAAATCCTTGAAGGAATTAAACTTCGTAAAAGATAGGTGAATCAATTTTCTTAAAATTTGATAGGTATTGATAAGGTTGTGTTTATAAAAAGAGATAATATATTTAAAAGAGAGTTTATACAAGTCCATAAGTTTACATTATTCAATATATAGACTAGAAGCTAAAAACTATAGGATCATAAGGGCAGACCCGAATAGTTTTTCTAAAAGGTTAGAGAGGTTAACATTGAAAACAAGAATTTAGTCAATTCGTCTTGAACCTCACATACCATCCCCGTGCTCTATCATTGGAGTTGCGTCTTTTGCCTATTGATTAACTTCAAACCTACGAAATAACTATAAGGAAGTGAGCATCAACTTGCTCAGTAAGTGGGGTGGAGACGGTAGTGAGCATTCAACACATCACAAGCAGGGTTTTCAACCAAGTTAGATGCAATGCATGTATAAGCAAATTCCATCGCACGACATTAAGGAGTTTGACGCCTTACACTCGTGAATCAAAACTAAACTAGAGCTTATGTAATAGAGAACACTCTGCTTAAAACTCTCTTCAAACCACAATCTCCAACCTTATCACAACCTCCTCTCTTGTCTCTTAGTTCGATTAAAAATGGGGAAATGACCATTTTAACTATCCTTGTCAAAAGGGTCTATGTTTAGCCCAAGAATCCTAGTCGTTGCCCTTAATAAGTCGCAATAGATATCGGATTAGAAGTTAGATCGAGTTTAAGTTAGTTTGTTTTTAGGGTGATCAATCAAATTCAAACAATTCAAGTAAAACAATATTCATAGATTAAACAAAACATAGAGCTCAGCTCCCACCACAACGAATCAAGTCTTAAACACATGCGCTTCACATGTACAAATAGCTATATATAATTGCAAGTACGTACATACCAATGTCTTCAAGTATCCTAAAATAATACTTCGAAGTATAGTAAAGCACTAATCCTACTCACCAAGAACTTAGTTGCTCATTAACTAAGCTTGTCGACTGGTCCTTATTAGTGATCTCTCGATATTTAACCCAATGAATACTTTATTATGCATGTAAATTATGAAGTATTGCTTATTTACTCATCTATATGAGAATTAAGTTGGTTAGTTGTTAGTTTATTACCATATGCCTTAAGTATTGAAATTTTAGAATCGTGATATAAGTTTATTTTACCTTTATTACCTTCTCAGCTATGCCCTAAGTCAAGGCACCCTTGAAGTATTTAAGTAGAGAAGTATCATGACCCTAAAGAAGGTCTAGTAGGATTACCTAAAATTTCCATAACATGTGTGCACCCATGATATGAAAATTGCTTTATAAGTCAGAGATTGCAAGACTCTAAATGATTAATCACTAAGGTTACTGATTTTTAAGTAAATAATTTACTGTAAAATACAAAGATAAATAACTATGAGTGTCTAATATCCTACAGTTCCTCAAAACCGCAGAGAATCGGTATCCCCTACCAAATAATAAGATAGGATATATCAATATTATAAAAGAAATACAAGAAAAATTAAATTATCAACAAAGGTTGCTTATGTATCATCTAAAGAGTACTCAGCTATTCCTAATACTAAGATACATATCTTCATCTCATACTCGGCACTCGAGACTTATCCCAATCCCAATGTAAGTAACCCTGCAAAAGAAACTATGAGGGAGTGAGCATATAACAGCTCAATGAGTTCATTCCTCACCACCACCGTTCAAGTAAGTTATCACACATTATTATCACACATGCAAACAAGCTATCTACATATAAAATGAATGCAGGCGCGATGAATGCAAGCAACACATCCATAAGAGTCCGGAACTATGGAAGGTGTAGAATTACGTCGTCTACACTTCGATTCTCCCCTGTACTTACCCGTACAGGGCACCTCAGCTTACTCGCATGAGGCTACCTAAAGGCCTCACCCCCTAGGCTGCACTCAACTATTATCTTAGCCAAGAAAGAAAATATCAATTCAAATAGGGGGATTCCAAACTAGGACTATCCACCCTCCAAGGCCCCTCGAGCACAACTTGCGAGTCCATCTCGCAAGCCAAAATTAACCAAATTTGCGAGTCCATCTCGCAAACCAAAATTAACGAAGGCCTTACAGGCACAATAAAGCGAGTCCTCTTGCTATCAAGTGGAGAACCCATGCTAACTTTGCCTTAACGAATAAAATATCATTTCTGGCACTGCGGCCCTTATCAAAATCGTACAAAATATGTTTAAGATTAGGAAAACTTTTTCCAAAAATACCCTTTTCAACATTTTGCAAAGCTAGCACTCTCCATCCATACATTTACTAGGTTATAGACATGCGACAAATAGAACCAGTTATATGAGTCAGATATTTATATTTATCAATTGTAAAAAAAAATGATCACATAGATGATGGTATATAAGCAAAACAGTCATTCAAACATATAAGCAACAGTAAGCAGCAAAACATCATATAAGTAGCACGCATAAGCAAGTAGCAGGTCATTAAAACTCCTTCACCTGGATTATTGCTCATTCTCCAAGCCTTTGGGGTTTCCAACACTCGATATTGAACACCTAAAATATAATAACACTTATAAGTATTCTGTAAAATCAGACTCCTTAGTTAACTAAAAGTCTATTGTAGTTTATCTAGTTTCCCTCAATATAACCCAAGTATAATGTGTATAGGGTTTATTATACTCAATGGGGTTAATAGTAACTATTTTCTCATATTTGTAAGTTACGAGATTTTATTTATATATTTTGGAACTCTTTCGTTTTAGCTCGAATCGTTATGAAATTATAGTCCATTTTGATCGTTTTTGAGTGTATTTTCTCATAACGAGGTCCGTTTTGAACGTTGTGACTCGTAACGTAAATTGTAATATAAAAATATCACAAAAATTATTATTTAAGTTTAAAAATTATAAACTATTGATTTTCACTTTTTCTTAACATATTTATGATTTAATAATTATTTAAATCATATATTTGATATTTTTATTATTTTGAGTATAATTTCCTATTTTTGAGATTTTTAACTTTATTATGTTTATTATNATATATATATATATATATATATTATGTATTATTTTATGTCATATAATAATTTTATTACATATATAATTTATTTCTAAAAATTCACTAATTATCAAAGTCTATTCAACACAATTATGATAAATATTAAGTAATATAGTAAAATTATACTATTTTGGCTTTATCATTGTCATTTTATTATATTTTTGAGATTCGAGTCCACGAGGTCTAGTTGACTAAGGTCTCGAGCTAACTCATAAATTTCTAACTTAATCGAATTAGTTTCACCAACACCTTAAATTACTTACTCCATACCTAATCGTAAAAGTACGGGACTTACAATAAGCATGCATCAGTGTGGTAGCCTCTATCACGATGGAAATCACAATACTTATTTGAATTCCCTTGCGACAGGTTTTCCCTCATATGTTCAGGCCATTACAACACTCTATGACTCCACGCTTCCATCAATATGTCAAATATTAGACAATTAAGGGGGTGTTGATAGAATAGGTTGAAATTCGCAACCTTTTCGTTTCACCATTGCCTCCTTCTAAGTATTAGTCATCTGAACCACCAAGTATATCCTTCACACCCCTTTACTTTTTTATCATTTTTCCTGTCAGTTCTGCTTTGGTCAACCTCATGTCAGGTTTTTATGTTGTCTTCCTACCGAATATAGGAAGTAGCGTTAACCTTGAACTCCGCAAATGTTTTTGGCTTATTTTTAGCCAAAAACTTAAAGAAGGCCCCATGTGGCTTCACTCTATCAATTACTACATTCAAAGCAATGCCCATGTCTAGCTTGGGGATCTAAAGTATTTCAGTAATGAACCAAGCTAAGTAATCCCTAATTGATTCATCAAACCTTTGTTTTTAGTGTTAAGGATAGAGGAGTCCTTAACAGGTAGTTTACTTGCAAAGAAGTGTTGCAAGAATACCTCTACCAAATCCTCAAAACACATTATAATGTTCGGCTTCACATTTTAAACTACATACCGGTAGCATTCTGCAATGTTGAGGGGAATCACTTGATAAGCCACTGCGTCACTCAAGCCGTACAACTTAGCAAGAGTGTGATAATATTCAAGATGATCCTTAAGATCTTTTGTCCCATCGTACGTTTCAAATTACGATAGTTTGATGTGCCAAGGTATCACTTCTTCAAGAATTTCTAAGATAAACAAGCTCTTCTTAATTGTAAATTAATGACTAGTTGAAGCAAGAATGCTTATGTACTATGGACCAACATACTGTGCTTGCTATGGTTGCTTTCCTTTGTCCGTCTTCCTAAGTGCAAGAGCTGGATTTTCATGTATTACTTTAAATTGCTTCCTTGGCAACCCAAGCGAATGAACTAAATTAACAAAATCCTCGATACTATTACTCTTATCCTCATGGTTCTAGTTAGGTGAGCTATTCTTTCGAATGAGATTTAAAATCTCATCATTTTTCTTAGATAGTTCTTGATTTTCCTTAACTAGATCAACACAAAGCTACTCCAATCTAGCTAGCCAATCCTCGTCATGTGGTGCCTACTCCACCCTTAAAATTCCTGGGAAGGAGAGCCAATACCAACACCTTTTGTCAATCAAATCTTAGCCATCAATAGAATGGTTCAAAATAGATGGTGCCAAAATGTTTTTGGTTAAATCTCTACTAAATGTTGATTTTTGAAAGAGAGGAAGAAGATAGGCTAAAGGGGTGTCGCAACTAGTCTAACATAGCCATTCCATTACCTAAGTCAGAGTTTGTGCAAGTGAAGTTAAGGAAGTAAGTAAGTGAGTGAGTATTGAGAGTGTGTATAGAGTTCTTACAGCAGTGAACGTCCCTATATTTATAGGTAGTTGTCCAATAGCTGAAATGGCAAGCAATTCAACTGCCTATGACACATGATGACTCCTCAATTTAATCACATATCGAAAGTCTTAAGAAGTGGGTAGTTACATAGTTAAGGTTGGTAGTTGCCAAAACTATTCGTACCTTTCCATTCAAATTCAAAGTGTCTAACCGAGGCAAGCCAGGCTTTATAGCCCATCAGATGGTTAGGCCTAAAGTCCTCTTGGTCATTAGATTAGATCAACAGTATGGCCTTAGCGAGATAGAATAAGTCAACAAGGAATGTGCAAAGCAGTAACTAAAGAGGGGAAAAATTCACTATCATCGCATGAGAAATTGGTTTACATTATTTACAAAATGCAATTAACACAATAAAGATTAATAATCTATTCATTGTAGCATCTTCATCTTATGTATTTTGAGATGACATCAATAGAGCACCCAATAGTATTGTTATATAATAAGTTTAATGATCTATTGAGACTCCATCTTAATTTTTCTATATGTTTTGATTTTACAAATATGATCAATGTTTGTATCAAATTTCTTATGTACTTAACTATTTCTCTCTACTATATAAACACACAACCACATTGTCCTAGCCAAAAAATAAATAAAACATAGATATAAACACATAAATACTAATAGAAAATAGTAAAACATAATTAGAGTTGCTATCATCCCTGTTTCTATTTATTTATTATTTTAGGTACCAGAAATTTTAGTTAATATTACATTATTAATATATTATTTTCTATCAAGTAAAGGGTTTCGCATCGAGGTTTTTTTTAATCCAAAAATCTATCCTAGAAGCCTAATGAGTTTTTAGTCATATCCTATAACTCATCCCAAAACCCTACTGAATATAATTTTATAGGGTCTTTAGAAGATTGGACGGGTTAGGTACCCTATAATGACTTGTTTGGATAAATCCCTATGCATAGTGCATTCATGCCTAAAAGGGGTCAATAAGTAATATGCTAAACTCTTGAGCTAATTAAAGCTATTTATATTAATTAATCGCTCAATTTATTAATTTGTTACATTCTTATTATAATTTACAATTAATTTTGCTGAAGACAAGAATACTACAACTATTGAGATTTTAAATGACACTATGAGCATATGAGCAAGAAGTGGAAGCAAAACATTTATTTTGTTTTAAGCATTAAGGATATTAACTTAGGCTTTCATAAAGATTGGCCTCATAAACCTAATAGTGAGAGTTATGTTGAACAAAAGAAATCACGTGCTAGATGCGAGAAATTCAATAGATTAAGCCTCATAGTTGTGAAACGATCTATATCTAAGCATCTTCTTGTTAGATTATTTGAGACTATCAATGTGAAAGAGTTTTTCTCTACTATTGGTAATATGTACCACCCGATCTAATGGTACCCATTTTGGGAACATCCTATGCCAAAGTCACTAAATGGGTAAGTCACCATGCGCCTTTACTTTGGAATTGTCATTGAAAGCACCTCATTCATCGAAGAGTATATCTTCAAAATGGTCCATATTCAATTAAAACTCAAAATATTGAAAATTTTTAACGAATAAAATATTGAAATTTCCCTTCTTGATAAATTCATATTTAGCCATATCTTTAATTCTTTTCCATTTAACTTTGGTAAGTCAAAACTACCTATAATACTCTCAACTTCACTTGGACTATCGATGACCTTATAAATTGTATTACTAAGGGATAGAAACTATAAAAACAATTATTTCTCAATCTAAACCAAGTTTACATAAAACAAAGGATAGCCATGAAAAATTTTTTTATCATACTCCTAAATGAGCCAAATTTTGACATGCTCAACATATTGGTAACAATCAAAAATCTTTTCAACCTTCTACTCCTACTCTAAGTACTCATTTGCATCTCCACTACCTAAAAAGGTCAAACTTTAGACCTTAACATTGTCAAATCCTCAAGGAGCTTGGCATCTTTGTTCTTTAGCTTCATAATACTTTTCGTCATCTTCCTCAACCTTCCCTTCCACTTCCTCAACCTCATCCAAAGCAAGTCTTCATCAAGTAGGCCTCTCTACTCCTTCAACTAGGGTTTTTTTAGCAAGGTAATGAGTTTAGCTAGTGTAGCTAGGTCCTCAATATAATGTATCATCAACTCGACCATGATGCTGCTCGCCTCAAGGTTGTTGCTTGTTATTTCCCAAGGTAATAACTAAGCTTTCAACTATGCCGATAAGTCTATCAAGCGTGTCTTCAACAAACCTTGGGGTATTACTTTCCAATTGGTCACAACCATGTACACCACTCTCATTATCACTAATAGTTCCCCTTATACTGCTAACTGTCGAGCCCTATTTTAGTTTTTCTTAATTTAACTTATATTACACTCAATCTGCTTAATATAAGTTATTCAATATAAAATTAAGAAAAAATATTTTTCTTGAAAAAAAATGTTAAAAAAATATTTTAAAGAAAAAACTTGGAGTCACCAACTAGTTAAACTAGTAAAAAAATCAAATTAGGGTTTTCAAGTAGGAAAATCCTAATTTAGCCACTAGTCTACAAATTTTTTTAAAAAGTTAATTTTTTAGAAAATTTTACCAGAAAATTTGAATTCAAAGGCTACCTATTAAGACTAAGTCATTATGTAAAAAATTAAGAAAAATTAATGGGATTTTATTTTTTATAATTTTTCTAAAGATGTCAAAATATGCAACAATAAATGAAAATACAATTAAAATGATTTTTTTAATTTTCATTATGAATTTTCAAAAAAAAAAATTTTATTTTTTTATAGTTGTCCCGGAAGTGTCTACATATCAGCTAATTAGAATCAAACCAATATATTCTGTTTTTTTTTTTAATTTATTGGATTCATTCTTTTTAATTTGAAAATTAAGTTAGATTTATATTATTTAACAATTGATATATTAAAAAAAAAACCTAAAAAATCTAACTACGTGAATCTATTTAAGAAAAAAAGACCTAACTAACTAAATTTTTTTAAAGAACTCCAATTAAGATTTTTATTATTATTTAAAAAAAAACTACGACATGCCAAAAATTTATTTTTCTAAAACCTTAAATGCAATATTTATGCGAATTTATTGAGACATGCAATTTAGATTCATATCTTCTCTAAAGATATAAATCTTGACAAGAAGATGTATCTAAAAATGCAATTTTGTAATTTAGATGTAAGAGATGCAATTTTTATCAAAAGGATGCAATTTATCTCAAAATGAAAATTTATCTAAAAAAATGCAAATCTATCTAAAAATGTGGCATATGATTCATCTTCAACAACCTGCACTAAGAAAAACCAAGTTAGTAAAAACAAAACCATTAACTAAAATACAATAATAACAATTTTTGCTAAACTATAGGCTTGCATTGAAAGAAAGATGAATTAATTAAAATGACCAAACTAATAACTAAATAAGGAGAACAAACCCACCTAACTATACGTAGGTAAGGTCAAAACCAAGAAGGACACACAAGCCAAGTTGAATTTGGGTTGAATCAACAAGGCTAAGTAACTCTAGCGGCTGCGATGGTGCTTGTGACGTAGATATGGTTAAGTCTTACTATTGTATGTGACTAGAAATCATGCAACTATGCTGTGCAATGTAGCATATATATCGAGCTACAATGGACTGTTGTTTGTGCATATGATCGTGTACTGCTACATGCTACTGTGATCATGTACTGCTACTATAAGGACATGCTACTGTGATCATAGACTATTGCATGTTGTTGTTCGTGGGACTTGGGCGTGTGGTTGTGTGCTATCATGTATAGCTTGTTGTATGAAGTGTTATGACAGCGCTGTGGTGTGAGTAAAGGAGTAAGGATCAACAGTGTGTAAGGCGTGGATGTGGAATCGAATTACTATGGGACGTGTAGGGATGAAGGACAGTCGCATGGGCTATTAACTTAGGATTGGATTGTGTGGTGCGAATAGGTGTTAAAAATGATGGAGTCTAGTGTTGGAACAAAGGATGATACTAATGTTCAAGGGTTGAAGATGGTATGTATGTAATTGGCTTTTGAATGTACGACACAATGTGTTTTTTGTGTGTAAAAGCTTAAAATCCCCTTTTTCGTCTACTAAAATCCACTACTTATAAACAATGAATTTGAATCTTTGGATCTTTTAGATACAGATTCAAATCTCAATTTAAACTTGACAAATCTAATAATCATAAGATACGATAATACTCGCTTTAGATTTGTTAGTTTCTTTAACGATTCCCTTATGATTTGATCTAATCCACTCTCAAGATCAAGTTTCTAAAAACTCTACATTCTATTTAGACTTTCTATCTTGGGCCCAACTAAGTCCAAACTTTTTTTAAATTACCAATAGCCTATAGCCTAAAAAATACATGCTAACTATTTAATAAATTCCAAGTCTATTTTAATTAGCCTAATTAAAATACTTTTCCAATTAGATAAAAATCCACTTTATACTTCACCGAACTATTTTTTAAAAAATATTTTTCTAATGAAGTTCAATTATTTAAAAACTCAAAACTTATTAAATCGAATGTGTATTTTATTATTGCTTGATCCGACCCTAAATGACTAACTAACTCAACTCAATCATTTTTTACACTCTTTTATTGAAAATTTTTATTATTATTTTTTTGTGGTATTTTTTATTTTTATTTTTTGTAAACCTGGCCTAAAATAAACGAATAAATAAGTAAAAATGGGGTGTTTACACTAACAAATACCACTTTACTACTCACTATTCACTTCATGTCAATCACATAATCAATAATACTATGGCAACCACTCACTCAAACTTCAACACATACATTACTTACACTATAGCAACTATGGACTCGACATAATAGCCACTAATAGTAAACACAAATAAAAACTTCACCATTCCTTACACATTCAATCGATTAAAACCGTGCTTTGATAACCGCTAAGTTGATGCTCTTAAGGGTCATACATAGGAGAGCACACTACATTGAGAACAATAAGAGAAAACAAAACTTAGCAATCCTGAGATTCACTAGCAATAAGGACAAACTAACTAGTCCTTCTCCTAACTACTACCTTGATATGATGCGCAAGGCAATGGAGAGAGTTACTCGCCACTATTCCTTACTTAGAGGAATAGATAAGAGCTAAAGGAGAATGAACTTCTCAAGAAAATGTCAAGTGTGTTCATTATTCAGTAAAGGATAATGATGTCTACTACTTTACAAATGAGGCTTATATATCCGGCCTCTAAGACTTACAAATGAAAAAGACAAAAGGGCAATTTATAATCATGATACAATAAGATTCTTAGTACATTGCTAAAAGGGTAAAATAGACAATGGAACCCGCAAAGGTGATCCTATGCTAGGGATACATGTTGGTAAGGAATTAGTGGTCCCAACACAAAGAAGAAGCGTTAAGTTGGCTTCTAGGTTAGATAAGACCTCAATGCTTTATGTAGCTTCAATCAATATAGTTTAATAGAAGTAAGGAGAGGCATTAGGTAAGTCAGCCAACCTCATCTAGGTCAAGTCAAGAGGTCGGGTGCTAATCTAGTCGAGGGGTCAAATGGTTCAGCTCAGCTGCTTAAGAGGTCAAAAGCTTAGCTGATTGGCATAGAAGGGTCTTCCTATGACTCAATACTACTGACCTATTCCATGATAGGTCAGTAAGCATCCTAGCCTTGACCAATGTTCAACATTCAACTTGGTTAAAGTGTAAGAGACCTTAGATGTTGACAGAATCCTCATCCTTTAACGGTTCTCAAGCTAGAACATGTCAATTTAGTCCTTGTAGACCTTTAGTTCGGCTTCTAGTGATTAGTCCATGGAGTTGATTGCAATCATTCTTTATTGGACCACCATTGAGAAACCATTCAACTCTAATAGTCAAGGATGCTAAGGGTAGGCTTAGTGAATGGAATGAATGTCTTATTGGATTTCCATTAGCAACTTATCACTATTGTAAACTAAGAAATATTATGTTGAATGATGATGCTCCTATAAAACCTAAAAACTTGGTCTAGAAATTAAATGAGAATGGATAGTCTTCAATTAAGTGAGTGTATCAATAGTCGTTGAAGGAGTAGTTTAATTTGCAAAGTATGAATGATTGGATATGGATATGGAAGTTACTAGTGCTACCAAAAATAAGATTTTTCATATAGCACGTACTACATAAATCTTTGCCAACCAAATGTAACCTAAAGCATAGTGAAATTGAAGTCTCCAAAAATTGTATGTTGTACAAACAACAAACTAAAACAATACAACATATTCCCAAGGATTGCCCAATGGTACGCCAATTATGGAATTCTTTTATAGATGACAGGACTTTTAATAACTCTTTTATTAAACCTTTACCTATTTGGATAAAAGACAACTACCAAATAGGAAAAATCATTTTGCTCTTAAACTAACACAGATCACCATAGGGAATCAAATTTTCTTTTTACATTTGGTCAATATGGACGTATAGAAATTAAATAATATTTGTAGAAAAGGATTCAAACGCATTAACCAAATGGACTACATGGGCAAATATTGTGATAGCTAATTTTTTAGCAACAAAATGACATGTGATGATGAAAAGAGTTATGAAACAAGTGTTAACTAGTAATAATTCAAAATTGTTTCTCCCCTCTGCTGATAGCAGGGATACAATCTATATTTTTACTGATGCTTCTATATACATGGAGCAAAGTAAAACTAAGATTGGGGGTGTAATGTTAAACATAGCAAAGCAATTGGAGCTAAATTTGGATTATAGAGTGACACATGTCAACTTTTCACTAGTCCACATATTTTAATTAAGTAAAAAATATTGTAAAATACTAAAAAATTAAATAAAGCAATAAAAAATATAGAAAACTATTAAATGAAAATTTAATAAAAAGAGAAAAATGAAAAAAAAATCTACAAATTGCTAAAATGATATATATAAACACTCTTATATTCATGTATATAATAAATTTACAAAAAAAAAAAAAAGCAAGAAAAAATTAAAAAAATTAATTCAACCACGTTAATCATCGATGTCGGTAAGAAGGAGGTCGCATACCACCAACACCCCCCCTACCCAAATGGTGGGCAACAACATCTGTCACCTAAAATTTAAAAAACTAAAGATAAAATGTAAGTGAATTTTACACATTTTTCCCTTTTATTTTTTTAAGCCACCTACCACCTAGAGGGGGTTGTGTAACCACCCTTGTCAATTAGCAACCACCTTAAGCTACCGATGGGTGGCTTGACCTACTTTTGGAAATGGGCGGCAATCCACTTCTCTAATTAAGCCAAAATTCAACCACTTAATGACAAGGAATAGTTAATAGCCTATTATGGACGTTTGCAGAATGACCTCCACCCTCTATTCCTTACCCACCTTTCTTAAGGTCACTAGCTATCCCTGCCATTAGGTAGTTAGATTTCATTATTTTCATAATTTTTAAGTTTTTTTTATTATGAACTTTCATAATTTTTTATATAACTTATTAATATATAAATATTTATATAAGTATACATATGTTACTAAACAATATATATTATTTTTCATATTTTTTATTTTTATTTTTCTAATTTTTAGTAATTTTGTATATCTAAATATTTTTATTGATTTACTTAAATAATACATAAATTATTATTTTATTTAATTAAATTAATTATATGAACAAGTCAAATTGTGCCATGTGTCAAGACTAATAGAAAGACTAATGAGAAGACTCATTTGAAAAATTGTGCAAACTTTGAGAACTAAAATGAAACTTTTGAATCCAATTTCGTTATTAATCCCATTAATTTTTGAGGACTCAACAATATGTCTTCCATCTATGTTGCTATTTACTTATAAGGTTCATAAAAAAGAAAATCAAGCAAGAGTGAAACTAAACTAAGAGTAGGACATAACATCAAAGTTCATGTCAAGTTCATAAGAACTATTTGCTTGAATTTAGAGAATGGTTTTCGACTTATTTTTATGCACCAACTTTTAGAAGAAAGTTAATTTTTGTTTCATTGTTGAAATGAATAAGATATTCTTTTGGTTTCAACTATGGAAAAGTCTAAATCTCTCTAAATTCTCAAATCATATCATAGTATTTTAAGTGATGAATTATACAATATGTGTTTAGCCATAATAATGAATTCACCTCTTCAAGTATTGAAAATATTGTTTCTAAAAAACCTCTAATTAAAGAAATATTTTCAATGTGTATTCTAAGGGAAGAGTTGAAAGATTAATTAAAGTAGGCATTCTTCCTTCTCTTAATTTTATTGACATGGAATTTGTATTGATTACATTAAGGTTAAATTAACAATGATTAAAAAATGAGGTGCAACTCATAGTTTAAACCTTCCAAAGATAATTTAGTCTAACACCCGTCAACCTTATTCTTCCACTTTTTGTGGTAATAAATATTTTGAGTTGATCGTCGACCTTATTTTAAGCTTGAAATTGAAAAGCTATTAGGGAAGGTCATTAAAATTATAAGAATTAATTGTTGTGATGAATATTATAGCAAGCATGGTGATAATCCAAAATCAATATATCTTTGAAATTACAAAAGTATCTCTATACTAAGGACCCAAATTACATTATTTAACTTTAATGAAATTTATACTATGAATAATTGATTTTTTAAATTTATCTTTTTCAACCACAAAAAATCATGTCCAACTACACTCGACAAGCATGGTATAAAAGGATTGTACTATCATGTTCTACTTATACTATACTATCCAATTCTCCTAATACTATCTAGTTCTATTAACCAAATGCTATCATAGTCATACCTCAAAAATATGATGAGGATTATGATGAATTGTTCCAATTAACCTACTTCTCTTTATGGTTAGGCTATTAAAACAACATTTATATTCTGAACCATATTCTCATAAAACATAATTTGAATTATTAAACAATTGGAAACCCCAATTTAAACCATTTTCCCATTTAGGGTTGTATAGCTGAGGTTAAGATTTACAAACCATATGAGAAAACTACCAATTATAGGTCTAGTAGTTGTTACTTTATTAGCTATTTTGAACATTCCATGGGGTATAGGTTCTATTATCCCAACATATGGTACTAGGTTTGTAAAGTTTATAATTGATAAACTTTTGTAGTTTGATTTTGCTAATGTTGTATACGATGAGTGTTCTAATATGGAGTAAAACATGATTAGCCTTCCACTGCCCCACCTTTGCCTACTAATGTAAATGATGCACTAACTGCCAATGTTGCACCTAATAATGAGTTAAACTAGCCTTAAGATCATGCAATAGAAATGCCACTGAAAAGATCGAAAAGACAAAGACATCAAAAGAAGTATGTTAACTATTGTGAGATATTTGCACTTGTTTCAAGGATTCATTTAGAATTATTATGGCATTAGTTGCTTATTATAACTTAAAGTTACTCCAAATGGATATGAAGATAACTTTTGAATGATGATTTGGATGAGGAGGTGTCTATATCACAACCTTAAGGTTTTGTTTAGTAAAGAACCCTTGCTTGTTGTTTAAGAGAACTTGATTATAGTCTTAAACAAGTATAACACAATCAGTACTTGAAATCTGATGCAACCATTACTTCTCTTCATGCTTTTTAAAATCGTGATTCTAATTTTTATTTAAATGCATAAAATCAGTAAAATCATATAAAATCATACAAAACTAATAAAATTATAAGCTTGAAGAATCATATTTTTGACTTACGATTTTAACAACTATGCTTTTCTTACTTTTATTGAGAAAAAATTGATCCATACATTTATCCTAAGTTCAATTGAAGCAAGTTTATATTTCTTGTTTTGTATGTCAATGTTATATTATTAAATAGTAGTGATTTTAGATTTGTTGCATGTAATAAATAAAAATTGCTAAAGAATTTTGACAAAAAGGATGTTAAGGAAGCTCATTTTGTTTTAGGCATTAAGATTCATCATGATAAATCTTGTTCTTCATTAGGGCTTCCTTAGACAGCATGCTTGATCATGTGCTAAATAGGTTTAATACAAAACCTTGTCATTCTAAAGATATACAAATCGTTGAAAGAAGTAAAATTAAAATCTTTAAACTCTTAGAAATGACATAAAGAGAGAGTCCATGAAAAATGTACCATATTCTTGCTATGTGATAATATGATATATGCTTAACTTTACACAAAACCAAATATTGTTTTTGTTGTGAGTGTTTTAGGTAGAGTGCTCTCTTAGGCAAGATCATTGTCTCACAGCTAAAAAGCTCTTAAGATATTTATTACATAAAATGAAGAATTATATGATTGTGCATAGAAAGTTTAGGCATCTTAAAATGATTAGGTACTCTTATTGAGATTTTGTGTGTTGTCTAGATGATTTGAAATCTATTTCAAGCAATATTTCCATATCAATTAGAGGAGTGATCTTAAGGAAGAGTGTCAAACAAGGTCTTCTAGCTCCATCCATTATGTATGCAGAATTTGTAACATGTTATGAAGTTACAACATAAGCCATTTGATTATAGAGTCTAATTCTTGGGCTTATAACGATGGAGTCCACCACAATGCTCTTGTTAATATATTAAGATTACACTACAACTATGTTCTTTTCTAAGAACAACGAAAGTCGAAGTGGTTTAAAATGTTAATATTAAATATTTCACTATTAGAGATCTAGTGAAGAAAGATGATATCATAATGCAACATATCAGTACTATAGTCATACTTACTACTCCATTAACCAAGAGTTTGAGACCTATTACATTTTAAAAACATGTCAAGAACATGGGTATTTTAGAGCACTTTAATTTACTTACTTAGTAGCAGTATATGACTATGTTTTTTGATATATAATTTGATCATATTTGCAACTTATGTTTGTTATGTTTGCTTATAATTGGATAATATGTGCTTTTTTTTGGGGGGGGGGGGGGAGGGGGTGGGGTTGGGGTTGTTGGGGTGGTGTGATCTTGTGGTTCTTGAAAAGATAAATTAAGTAACATTTCTCATATATATACTTATAATTTTGTCAAATTATATCTTGTTGATACCTTAAGAATTTGTTATTTTTTCAAGGTTGACTATTTGTGAGTATGATATATCCTATTTGTGATAGAGATATATATTTTGTGATTGCATAACAAATTTGTTATTTTGAAGAAATGAATAATGTATATTTAAGCATTTTTTTATTTCTCATTGTAGCTTATTATTATAGCATGTGTGAGTATGTTATTAAGAAATTATATGTGAAGGACTGACAAGTAATAATGTTATTTTAGATTATTCATGATGTCGTTACTTTCTATGCTACTATATCTTAGTCCATATCAACATTACTCTTGATATTCATAATTGTGGAAAGTCCTATAACAATAAGAGCATAACAATCATCACGGTATAATATTTGTGATTTTTGTTAGACCGCATTGAGTTTAAGATGTACTCTTAAACCATCCTAGCATTAACTTTGGTCATTTTTGAGTTTGTTATTTGACCTATTGGTGATTACAATTAATGTTGCCCAAAAGGGAGAATATTAGAAACTTTTCTAATTCTTTGAGCTTTCATCAATTATATAAAGTTAAAGTTAAATGACTATAGTTTAGTGAAAATATATTACTTAAGCTAAATCATTTATTTGATCTATTCATGTATTAAGCCAATTTATAGCATACATAAACATGTAATTAGATAGCTTAATATAGGTATTAAGAACACCAACCTATGATACGAAGGCCTTATTAGATTATTATAAGGTTAATTGCACAAACCACCTTTAAAAACTTTAATAATTGCATAGGCCTCTAGCTTTTTCAAAAATCGACACTTACTACCCATAAAACAAGTATAAGCCTGTTTTCTTCCTAAATTAGATTGCCATATGCTAAATAAGCTTATCTAGAAGCTTACCTGAAAATTTGGTATCTAAATTATAAATTTTATTTATATATTTAAAATATAAGTTTTTTTAGATAATTTTTTATCTTTATCTAATTTAATTAAAGAAACATATGGATAAATTACTGTATGAACATCTAAATAAGTTTATTTTACATATGGCAGCCTAGACAGGAAAAAAAAAAAAAAAGAGGCACACACTTGTTTTAGGGGTGGTAAATACTGACTTTTAAAAAAGATGAGATTCATGCAATTTACCCTTATTATAAACAAGTTAGGCCCCTTCTCAACTCCTTACCTCTTAATAAAACCTTAATTTGTTAGTCCTTCTTGTTACACATATCAACACCACTCTAAAAGTTAATTATAGCTAGTATGCAAAACATAATTGTTTATCTATAATGTTCTAAGTTCACATATGTAACTTATAGAAATTCTAACGATAACCTCTAGCTATAGGACTTATTCACTATTACACTTGATAAAAAAATTTTTGGTCCAAAAGCTTTTAAAGAGGTTCTAAGTATAGTTTTAGAAACATAAAGTTTTTCCATCATTTTAATAATTTTGATGGTGTTGCTATTAATTTTATTGTTTTAACATCAAATTTACAACTGCTTGTATGGTATTTGTATATAAAATAGGGTTAAATGTCATAAATTGTACCCAAACTTTACCAAAATGTGCAATACATTACATGTACTTCGATTGCCTAAACTAACTCATTAACACTGTTTGCTAACTTAGATACAAGAATGACTAAGAAATTTAACGTCTCAACCATTGTAAGGCCTTAGTATAGCCAGCAGCCACCTGTAAAGAGCTACTTGAGTTTGACACTAAGTGGCCATTGGCCACGCCTAAGCTCTAAGGTGATTGGAAGGGTCACTTAAGGCAAAGTCAGTCGTGATCCACTTTAAAAAGTAAGTAGTTCGACCCACTAGCAGCCATAGGTCAATTCTAATTCATTCCTATACCTACACCAACAACCAAACTTAATAGAGTTAGTTCAAGTAGCAAAAAACAAGCACAAACACTTCAATGGGATAGCAAATTGATATTTTCAAAGTGTAGGTAGTAATTGAACATTTTGGCAAAGTTTAGGTACTATTTATAATATTGACCCGATAAAATATTATTAATTTCATTACTAAGAAACTTAAGTCCATTATGCAAGAGATATAAATATCATTAGCAAAATGAATATCATTAATGACCGAATAAAAAGAAAATAAACATTATTAGTAAATATTCTATAGAACACATTACTTCTTTGAGAATCACGACTTAAGTTCCTTTAAATTTCTAATATTTTGCTTTAAGCTTTCTATGTAAAACCAACATAAGTACAACAGATCCATACTTTTTTTCATACAATATAATCATGACTAAACCTAGTGAATGGTCGATCCTAACTCGTGTACCGACTCGCTAGTTCTAATTCATAAATCAACCCTTCATATGGTGAGCTTAAATTGGCTATAGACTCGTCAACTCAAACGAGTATGGGCGGTTCATGTCTACAAACCCGCTTAAACTAGCAAGTCAAATCACTAATCTAAACCTGCAAATAAAAAAAAAAAAAGTAGGCATGTGTCCATTACATGCATTAAATGAAAAATGAAGTTGCTTGAGAAAGTGACATTGATGGCTCATTTGGTTCACTATATGGAATAAAGAGGGAATGTAATTGTGATTCATTGGGAATAAAGTAAAGGGGCATAGATATTACAATTGTAATTACATTGTTTAGTTTAAAAAGAAAAACAACAAGAATAAACCCTAATAGAAGTAATATAACATATTTGCCCCCATCTTCTCCTATTTATCTCTTTGTATTTCTCTCTCTCGTATGAACGATCTAAACTCTCTCTCTCTCCTTTAACTCTATACCTGTTCTCAGCTTTCTCTCTCCACTTTGACTTTCTCTCTTTCACTAATTCAACTTGTAGATCTAGAAGATCTCTCTCTTTCAACTTTATCTCTCAACCCACTCTTAGAATGTGAATGAAGAAGCAAGTTATGAAAACACCCACATGGGCAAGAAACACGATTTTCATCAAAAAGACCTAAGTCTCATCCATCAACTTTTCATTGTTTCCTCCATTTTTACTTTAATATTCTATTATCGTGGTATAAATGGCTTTGCCGACTGGTTGGAACTTAAGGTACTGATGTAATAGTTAGAATTTATATGATATTTCTCAAAAGATAAAGAACAAAGATTTTGAACAGGCATGTGGTAATAGTGCACGATGATGAATAGTAGTAAGTGGTGGTGGTTCACGATAGAGAACAGTAGTGTGTGGTAGTGGTAATTCCAAGTAGGTATTTTTGGAATGAAAAGGGAGAATGCGTTTATAATTAAGATTCTTAAGTTGGAAGGAGGAATAATGATTCAATGATTTCAAGGAATAGGAATTCATGATAATTAAATTTCATAGATGCTATATCGCAAGAGAACAAAGTAATGGGTAATAAGGGGGGGAATGTGATACGGATCACTAGGAAAAATGACACACAGCTACCAATATCACTCGAACCAAGGGGATGGGTTCAAACCTCAAGACAGTCCAAAGGATAAATGTAAGTCAAAGGCTAAGCAAGGGTCCTTATGCACCGACAATAGATATAATCACCACTCACATGAGCTTAAGTCGCACTTGATATTATGCACAAGTGTAGTCAAAGGGTACTTGCCATTAATCTACACTCATAATGAACTAGATAAAAGTAATTGAGAGTAAGCAAGGATACTTAGCTCACCAAGAGAAGTATGTTTAAAAGTTTAATATCATTCACTTTGATGCAACTATTGCAAATTACAAGTATTTATATGCCCAATTAAGGCAAGTCCTAGGTATATGTAATTTACAAAAAAGCATTCTTACTAAAAAAGAAAAGTCACATAGTTTACTAAGGTAAAGTTGTAATCGAGGAAAAAGGATATCAATTACAAAAAGGACAATACGAATGTCGAAAAATGGGGCATGTGTCAACTGTCCATTCCGTAGTCCCAATGATGCTATTTGTCGAGCAAATCAGGTTAGGGTCAAGTGCGCGACAACTCGGATGTTCTGAACCAAGGAAGGATTGGTCTAGCGAGTAACCCATTATCTAGTCAACCTCAGCTGGTCGGCTTAGGATCGAGGCAGCTTGACCTCAGCAATGTATCAAGTCAATCACCTCGGGAGTCCCTTTAATGAGGTAGAGAGTAGAATAATTAGGCAGGTCAGACTAGAGAAAGGATTGTTCTTTAGAGTTCAACTCTCCTTAGCTAGCTCAACAAACCATATGGGCGAGTCTTTGAGCTCGGGATTGAGTGATTAGTCAATGATCCCTATCAGAATGACAATTCCATTCCCCTTAACCAAGCATGCAATGAGACTTCAAACATTACAATAGGTTAAATAAGAGAAAGAGAGATAGAGAGAAGGTGGAAAAGATAAGTCAGTATAATGCATCTTTGATATCGTACACACAAAGAAACACCACAATGAACGAGAACAAAAAAAAAAGCAAAGGGTTTAGCAAATCCAAGTAGCTACCGATCAAATATGACATACCAATTGATCCTACTTGGCCTAACGTTCAATATGACTCATGAATGCCAAACTATGGTCACTTGCCACTACTCTTTGCTAAAGGGAATAGATAAGAGTTAAGAGATAAAATAAAAACACTAAGGTTGCTTAGGAAAGGAAACTTATAATAATCAATATTGCAATGTAATGTATTGTTTGGTACAAGTAAATGGGGTTTATATACTAGCCCCACTAAGGTTGGAAGGTATATATGGAAAAGACAAAAGGGTAACTTATAAATGGAATACACGAAACATACTAAAAAAGATAAAAGGGATAAAAAAAATATCTCATACAAAAAAAGTAAAGAATCTTTCTAGAACGTTATGCTAGAAGACATGTATCACTTGGTAACTGGAGGTCTGAAATGCAGTTGGTTTTACTGAAATATACCTTGAGGTGGCTCAGCAATTCAAATGAAGTTAAAAGAAGAGTCAACAGTCAGAGTAAACTTGACCTAGTTTAGGTTAAAGCTTGGTCATTGAAGGATGCTCAAATCCTCTCCAAGTAGGGTATAGGTCTGATGTTGTTTAGCTCAAAGGCTAACTAAATCATGGTATGAGCTCGACAATAGATTAGGGTCGCTTGGCAAGTTAGTACTTCTACTCGACAGCAGCTCAAGAATTGTGTTAGTCCTTACTAAAGCTTGATATACGAGTCAATAGAAATGTGAAAGGTAGAAGTCAAGATAGGAATCCTCATCTTAAATGGGGTTTCGAGCTAATATTCTTCGTATGAGTCCTTATAGTCCTTTAGTTTGATTATGTGTAAATGGTCTAGGGAGCTAATTCCTGTCATCTGCTTTTGGGTCAGAAAGATTTGTCCTCCAATCTAAAGAGGTCTCTAACTCTTGCTCTATTCTAACATCTACTAGGTCTTCTTCTAATTGGTGGGGAATTAAGTCAATCACATTGAAGGTAGAGGAAACACCATAATCCTTGAGTAATTCAATCTAGTAGGCATTGCGATTGATCTTTTTCAGGACTGTAAATGGACCATCAACTCATAGAGATAGCTTGCTCTGTCTCAGGTGCAAAAATTGTTCTCAACTTAGGTGAATCCATACTAAGTCACCTAGTCCGAAGGAAACAATTCGACAACCACAACTACTAATCTCTTGTTATCTCTAATTAAACTTGGCAATCTTCCTTGCTACGAACCGAAGTAGCTCTTGTATTTCTTGGGCTCGAGCAACTCCAAATTGACTCTCTTCAACAATTACAAGGGTACCGATCAAATTTAGGGGGATAGTAGGTTTAAGTCATAGATGACCTCAAAAGGAGTCTTCATAGTTATATCGTGGATAGTTCGATTTTATGCAAACTTCACAATTGGTAGACATAATCCCAATCTTTTAAATTCTTTCCCATGACAACTTAAAGTAAATTGCCTAACATCCTATTCACTACTTTAGTCCGGTCATCAATCTGAGGGTAGCTATTAAAGTTGAACACAAGTTTAGTCCCAAGTCTTCTCCAAAAAGTCTTCCAAAAATAACTCAAGAATTTTCTATCCCAATCTAAGACAATGGTCTTCATCACTCCATGCAATGGGACAACTTCGTGCAATTTTGCTGAAGTATGCCATTTTGCTGAAGTGGTTCACTACAACAAGGATCGAATCCTTTCCTCTAGATGTCCAGGGTAAACTTAGGACAAAGTCTATGCTAAGGTCAGCACAAGGTGAGATCGATGTAGGTAAAGGCATATACTCTCCATGTAGCTCTCTCTTTCCCTTGGCTCTCTTGCACACTTTGCAACTACTGATTACTTTATGAACATCCTTAGCCAAATCAGGCCAGTAAAAGTTCTCTTTCAATAGATTGGCTGTTTTAATCTATCCAAAATAACCAAATAATCCACCACTATGAGCTTCCTTCACCAACAACTTGCATATGGAACAAATCTGTATACTCAGCCTTCTCTCCTTAAACAAATAGTTATCTTTGAGGTAATATTCTCCAATAGCAATTCCTTCTCTATACTACTCAAGTATAGGACCAAAATGGGGGTCACAAGCATACTACTTGGTTATAAGTAAAAACCCTAGTAATTTCACCTGCAGGGTGGTCAATAAGGTTTGCTAACATGACAAGGCATCTACGACTACATTTGCACTGCCCTTCTTGTGTCAAATCACATAAGAAAAACCTTCTATAAATTTTAGTGACTTTGGTTGCCTTTTCAAAAGTTTATTCTGATTTCTAAGATGCTTCAAGGACTCTTAGTCTGTATAAATCACAAATTCTCGTGGTAATAAATAATGTTACTACACAGTAAGAACTCAAAAGAGTGAGTATAACTCTTTCTCATACACAAAATAGTTCAATGTGACACCATTGAGCTTCTCATTATGGTAAGCAACCAGTTGTCATTCCTGCATCAAGGTTGTACCAATGCCAATGCCCGACGCATCACATTTCAATTCAAACTGCTTATCAAAATCTAGTAGGGCCAAGATAAGTGTAGAGGTGAGCTTCTTTTGATCTCCCTAAAGCTTTGCTTAGCTCGATCATTCCATCGGAATCCATCATTCTTCTTTATCAACTTAGTCAAAGGTGTTGCAATTTTACTGAAGTTTTCAATGAATCACCTATAAAAAGAAGCAAGTCATGAAAACTTAGTACTTTAGTAATATTCTTCAATGTCAACCATTCTAAGACAACTCAAACCTTTTCCCATCTGCTCGAATTCCATCTCTAGATACTACATACCCAAGAAAGACAACTTTACTTTGACAGAACATACACTTCTTTAAGTTCTCATATAACTTCTCGGCTCGTAAAATGTCAAAAATAGCTCGGAGATGTTGAACATGGTTGTTCAAGTCGACACTATATACTAATTTGTCATCAAAGTACACGACCACACATCGTCCAATCAAAGAATGCATCACATGGTTCATAAGTCGCATAAATGTTCTCAGTACATTTGTAAGTCCAAATGGCATAACCAACCACTCATAGAGACCATTCCTTGTCTTGAAAGAAATCTTCATTCATCACCAGGCCTCATGTGAAATTGGTGGTAACCATTTTGCAAATCAATCTTCGAGAATATATCGGCGCCATGGACCTCATCCAACATGTCATCAAGCATCGATATTAAGTATCTGTACTTGATTGTAATACAGTTTATAGCTCGACTGTCAATGCACATGCGCTATGAAACATCCTTCTTTAAGACGAGCAGAGCTAGTATAGCACGAGGCCACATGCTCTCCCTCACATTCCTCGTTCTATCAACTCATCCACTTACCTTTTCACCACAAAAGCCTACTCATGATTCATTTTGTTGATAGGTTGGTTTGGTAGGGCTATGCCTAGCTCTAGATCAATGTTTTATGCCTCGCACTAGGGGTAGTCCTTTAGGTAACTCTTTAGGGAATAAGTCAGAAAATTCATCAATCAATCAGCATATCTCATTAGGAACATCTTCCAGATTTCTCATATTTAAGAATGTTCTAATCAATAGAAACATAGGCTCATCAGCCTTCTCAACAGCTCGAAGCTTTCTTCGACTCATTACTAAAGCTTTCTTCTTGCTAGCTCGAGTGAGCTAGTTATGTTATGGGTCTCATTCACTTAGGTTAGTGTCATAGGTTGCAGCACGATCTTCTTTTCTTTCTTGACAAAAACATTGGTGTTCTTATATCTGTCATGAGTAATACATTGATCGAACAACCAATATTGTCCAACTAATAAATGTGAAGTTCCCATAGGGATGACATCATACACCATTCAGTCTCTATACACATTCCCAACACTAAAAGGCTACAGATACTTGTTTAATGACGTATAGAGCTCTCTTATCATGAAGCTAGTGTAGCTTATAAGGTCGAGGGTGCTTGGAGTTAGGTAATCCTAACCTCTGCACAAAGGACTGTGCGACAACGTTGGTATACCTCCCTCCACCCACAATGATAATGCATAACCGTCCCTTAATGATACATTTGGTATGGAATAAATTCTCCCTTTGATCTTCGTTGGAGCTCAGCAAGGAGCTCAACACTTATCTAAGTACTAATATCATTATTTCTCCTTGATCAGCATAGATACAGGTCTCCTCTTTCTCCTCAGCTTCAACTCTTCCAACACTCTTCTCCTCTTCTAGCCCGCTCTCGTCGATGCTATCCACTACATGTTCTCGGAGGACCATGGCACGTCAATTTGGATACTTAGCAACCATGTGTCCAAAACCCAAGTATTTGAAGCACTTCACTTCATTCATCTTCCATCCAAAGGTCTTAAACGTACTTGGGATCGACTTATCTTCAACTCAACTCTTCTAACCTACTCGACCATCATCAGGTCAGTCATGTTTTTTCGCTACTTAAGAGGTTTCTTCGGCTCAGCATAAGTAGGTTAGCGCTGAACAAGAGCTCAGGAAATGCTCGGCTTAGATCTACTTGAAACATTTCTTCTCTACTTTTCAACCCTCTATACTATGTTAATGGCCTCTTCTAATGTATAAAACCTTTGTACTTCTACAACGCTGCGAATCTTATATTTGAGTTCAGAAATGAACCTCAACATTATATGAGCCTTTGGTTCATCCACATCTGCTCTAATCATTAACATCTAAAATTCTCTCACATAGTCATTGATAGATCGGCTTCCTTAGCAAAGTTCCTGTAACTTTACAAATGTATTTTGCAAGTCTTAAGTACAAATCTTCCCCTCAACAATCTTTTCATCTCTTCCTAAGTTCACACACCTTGTCGTCCATCTCTCGCTCTAGCTACATTCAAATTATTTCACCACATAGAGGCGTATTTAAAAAATTCAAGTGCAACAAATTGTACCTTCACTACATTTGTATACCCATAACAATCAAATAATTTCTCAACTTTCTCTTCCCACTCTAAATATTCATCTACATCTCTACTTCCACTAAAGGGTGGAATTTAGACCTTGATATTGTTAAGTCCTTAAGGAGCTCAGCATCCTTGCTCTTATGCTTGTTAATATTCAACCTCTTCTTCTTCCTCTCCATCATTCTCCAAATCTACATCCTCAATCTCTTCTAACTTCAGCCTTCGTCTAGCAACTCAGTTTATCACTCCTCCAACTTAATAGGATCGAACTAAGCAATTAGCTCGACCACCTTAGCCATAACGTCGCTCAAAAATATTCTCAACTTGACTATGGTGAGGCACACTCTATGGTTTTTTCCTGTTGGCTTGCATCGCTGTAACCAAACTCTCAACAAGGTTGGTGGGTTTGTTAAGCTTTTCATCAACTGACCTAAGGGTATTACTATCATTTTGACCTCGATCAGCATGAGCACTACTACTCAAATCTCTAATAAGTCCCTAAACGCTTAAATCCGATGTTGTATAAACCTTTTCCCAACAAGTTGACAACTTAGTACCTAACAAATGCTCCTACTTACTACCCAAAATCTTACTAACTCTAACAACTTTAACACCCAACACTCACTTGAATACAATAGAAATGAACTTACTATGTTTTTCACAGTGAAAAATAGAATAGCAATAGAAACTACACTTACCAATCCACAAATCTCCACTTCACAGTTCACAACTCCAAACTTACTTCACTCAAATATGCTGCAATAGCTATGGAAGGAACACAGCAGCCACTAACAACAAACACAATCCAAAACTTCACTGCAACTTCGTACACTCCCTCTCGAAACCATGCTCTGATACTAGTGAACCTAATGCATCTCCAAGGTCGTACACATGGATAAGCACCATAACAAATGAGAATGAAAAGAAAAACCAAGGGGTTAGCAAATCCAGGTAACTAACAATCAACTATGACACACCAATTGATCCTACTCGGCTTAATCCAAGCATTCAATATGACTCATGAATACCAAACTAGGGTCACTCACCGCTGCTCCTTACTAAAGGAAATAGATAAGAGTTAAGAGATAAAATGTGAACACTAAGGTTGTTTAGCAAAAGAAACCTATAATAATCAATATCATAATGTAATGTATTGTCTACATATAAGTAAATGAGGTTTATATACTAGCTCCACTAAGGTTATAGGGTATACATGGAAAAAACAAAAGGGTAGGTTACAAATGGAATACACGAAACATACTAAAAATAGTAAAAAGGACAAAGAATATCCTGCGTGGAAAAAGTAAAGAATTCTTTTAAAATGTTGTACCAGAAGACATGTGTCACATGGTAGCTAGTGGTCTGGAATGCAGTTGGTCTTACTAAAGTGTACCTTGAGGTGTCACAGCAATTCAAATGAAGTTAAAAGAAGAGTTAGCGGTCAAAGTAGACCTGGCCTAGTTTAGGTTGGAGCTTAGTCACTGAAGGATGTTCAAATCCTCTCTAAGTCAGGTATCTCATCAACTAGGATTAGACAGAAGTCTGACGCTATTCGACTTAGAGGTTGGCAGGATCATGGTATGAGTTCAACAATAGATTAAGGTTGCTTTCAAGGTCACCACTTCTGCTAGGTAGCAACTCAAGAATTATGTTAATCCTTACTAAAGTTCGACATTCAGGTTAATAGAAATGTGAAAGGCAAAAGTCAAGATAGGAATCCTCGTCTTGAATGGGGTTTCAAGCTAGTATTCTTCGTATGAGTCCTTATAGTCATCTAGCTCGACTACGTATGACTAGTTTGACTACGTATGACTAGTTTGAGGAGTTGATTCCTAACATAGTGACTAAAAAAAATTGAATGACTAAAAAAGTTATGACTCATGAGATTGAATCAATCAAAGTAAATCAAAGCTAATATTAGAAACTAAATCATTGAATCACTAAAATACAAGAAAAAGATAGGTAAGGAGTGACTAGTTATTAAAAATGCGATATGACCATTTATAATTATAATGTCAAGCATCTCTATTGAATTATAATGAAAATTCAAACAACTATGAGTAAATCGAATTTGAATTACAAATGACACATGCAGTTGTAGGCTACAACTTTATTTTCTCAAACTAAAATTTTAGAGGTGTGTATAAATTTTGGATGCTATGGTAATGTACAAATTATGAAATGTACTTTTGAAATGAATTTGAACATTCAACAAGAGTAATAGAAATTGAGCCCTTTGCTATCTTTGTCCCTACAAAACATATCACACTCACTCTTAGGTGTCAACTTATACTTATAGTTTCATATTCCATTACGGTTTCTACTAAACTCATTATAAGTCCTACACAATTTATTTTTTGTTTGTTTGTTTATTTCAGCACTGTAGTTATCAATAAGCTATTTTGGGTACTAAGCCCCCAAGGCCTATTTTGACTTGTTAAAGACATACATTGACCTATATGGGCCAATGTCCAACCTATTAGCACTTCAACCTGGTCCAATGGTGATCTTTTATATTTTAAGAGTCTCTTGCCTCCATGACTCTTTTTTTTTTTTTTTTTGAAGAAATTGATTATTAATCATTTGCAATCAATTGCTACTTAAGTGCAGATTCTTATGGTTTTCAAATTTTTAATTAATAATAACAAGGAACTAATGCTTCCATTTATATAATGCTAAAAAAGTAAAGGGAAAGCATGTAAGCACAATTGGAAAGCATTCTTCAAGAGTGAAGTGCTCTGTAATATATTCAGTATTGTCCTTTTATTTCTTTTTTTTTTTTTCCTATCATTCTTTAAGCTTTTTAAAATTGTGAGAAACTCCATAAACTCAACTCTACACTGGCATTTTCATACTTTCATGGATATAGATTCTACAAATTTTTTAAAACTGTTTTGTATAATAGCCTTATCTTCTTCTATTATTTAGGTCCAAAAGTTAACAAAAAAAAATTACATTGCTATATAATTAATCAATTGATCAAAAAATTCTTTGTTGTAAACACATGACAAATTTCTCAATAAAATAGATGAAAATATTATTAGCATTATTGTTCTTGACCATTTTAAAATAGAACATATTAATATAATTCAACAATTCAATATTTTTCAAAAATTTCTACACGTAGCTATCTTCTTTTCCCCTATATGTCTAATCCTTGTTATGTTATGCAACTCAACAATGCAATAATGTTGCTTTCAATATTTCATATACTTCTAATACTTTAATTTTGACAAACACAATTAAAAGTAGATAAGGATAATAATAGAAATCACATCTTACCTTCATTACAAAATTTTAATATATGCCTAAAACAATAATAAAAGACATCAGTGAAGTATTTAATTATGAATGGAATCACGGGTGCTATAGATATGATGAAGTAAGCAAATTCCTATATTACCTTGAATCTCCTATTTTTAGTTATAAGTCTATTGTCATTTCAATAAATATTATGTTAATTTTTTTCTATATTTTTATTTTTTTTATTTTTACATTTAGTTCACTATGTATTTACATACGTAATCAACATTGCACATACGATGTTGTCAAATTCACACACGTATCACGGGTGTGTTATCCATCGGTAATTATATATATAAGTACTATAACGCTTATTTAATCTGTTTAGTTCATACTCCATAATCAATTCTACCAACTGAACAACGTTTTAATAATTTCATTTTAGCCAATTGAACAACGTGGCAACTATTACTCTACAGCCTCATTCCATCCATTGGAATTAACGAGGATTTGAGGGGATCAAAGTATGGCAATTCGGAAGTTTGGAATCTTCCCGTATTTAATAATTTTCAGAGTCGCTATAATTTGTGCTATTGCTTTTAACGCTCTAATATCAAATGTGCAACTTCTTGTCGGTACGTAGGAACAAAAGATAATTGCATCTATTCTTAATAAACTTAAGTGCAATGTATAATTAGCAAATTTTGTATGAACACATAACTTCTCTGAGGATCATGATTTATGTGCCACTAAACTTCTGATATTTTACCTCAAATTTCGTGTGTAAAACCGACGGAGAGAGCACATAGATATATACTTTTATTGATATGATATGATCATTACTAACCAATCGATTCATTAGAACCTCTCAATCTATGCATTAAGTGACTATCTTATCGATTTTTTATGATATATGAATAAAAATGACCTTTGTTAATACTGTAGTTTGCATAATTGCATCCTATGGAGGCCTCGTATATTTTTTGGGTAGCAGTCTAAAATTACGGATATCTTGCAAAGACACCAATTATTCTTGGTGGTGCAACTAACAATTTGTAACTTCTCTCAACTATGCACGGTCAACACATTGTTGATTTAGCCGGTATAGAATTCCTTTTATGGCCATAATTTCGTCAAACAAGTAATGCACTAGAACGTCTATGTGTGTAAGCAACTTATGCGCGACAACCAACCATACTAATCATGTAGGTACATATTACTAAATTTATTCTAAGCGGTTTCGAAATTAGTTTCTAAAAGGAAATGTTAACTCATTGTTTTTTAACAAAAAGGAGTCATTTCATTCGATAGTTAATCAATTGTATTATTATTTTAGCTAGTTACGACGATGCCCTCCAAAAACTATCAAAATTACGGAAAAACTTCAAGCTTTTAAATGAGCACTTAGATGTTTATATTTATGTGAAGGATTGTCCAACAAAATATATATATACGTGAAGGATCGATTTACTAATATATTGGATAAAAGTTCTTCAATATGAAATATTTTATAAAGGGGGCTAATTATTACATTTTATAAAGTCAGACTGATTCCGTCATTTTAATAGTTCTCAAGATGTATCAAGCTCCTGTTATTTTCATTGCTCTAATGTCAATTTTACAATTTGTCGAACAAAACTCATTATGGACTGAAGGTGCTTTTTAAAATAACTCTTGCATCCAAATAAAACTGCACGATATATAAAATATTTAATTAAATCCTTCACTTGTTGAGTTACTCATTGAGCTATAAATGAGTCCAATTGAACTGAGACAATAAATTATAAGCTTGAACTAGAGTTCAACTTAAGATTTCGAAACTCAAACTCAACTCGAACTCAATTAAAGTTAAAATTTTGAGCTTGAGTTCGTTTCAAAGTAACATTCCAAAAAGCTCAAACTTAAATCAATGAAATTTGTTTAAATTCAATTTATTTAAAAAATATTTCTCTTCTACTTAAAATAATTCAAACTCAACTCGAAATTAAAAAACATATAAGCTATGCAATAACCATAAGCAAATAGAGCCAAATATCATGAAAGTTAACTTGATCTGATAAACTACTTGAACAATTCACTTTTGAGCTCAAATCAATTATTATCAAGCCAAACCAAGCAATTCTAGAGCTCACTCGCACCCCTAGTCACTCATTAGCACCATCAACCAAGCCAGGAGTCTTAAAAATTATTCTTATAATATACACTTAAAAGGACCTTTTTCTTGACAAATTTATTCAAGACTTAAGAATTTTTTTTTTACTACAGAAAAATCATATAATATTGATGTTATTTTTTCTTACACTTCATGGTTATGTTAGACCATTCTCAATCCATTTCATATCCCAGATATCGCGTTAACATCTTAAAAAAATTCTGCCCTTAGAGAAATTTACTACTTTAGTTTTTAAGTTTGTTCATAAAGGTTACTTAATAATTTTTTAATGTTTTTGTGAGTCTTAAATAATACATTTTAACCATTCAAAATTTATTAAAAAAAAAAAAGAACTTGAATTACTCCCCGATCCCCACAATGGACGAACAACACTATATTGGCTATTTAAGCATGAAAAATCGGGAGAAATGTAGATAAATGTAGTGGGGACTTCGTGAACGAAATCGATGTAAACTACAATAGATAGTATACCCATACGAGACTGTATTTAGTGCATTGATTCGCTAAATGATTATAAAAAAGGATGCCTATTCTATCTGATATTCGATTTACTATCAAATAAATTTAAATTATTGAAAACATAATCAGTTCAATGATTGAAATTTAATAAATATAAAATTATATTAAATAAAAAATAAAATTAATTTCGTAAAAAATATAAACTAAAAAATAAGAAAATCCAAAAAGATACCTACTAAATGCTTCGGCGAAATCAAAAAACTTTTATGATGCGCTGAAAGCGGATCACATGATTTCTGAGGCCATGTTATCCGTACCAAGCACCGCTACAGCACGGGCGCTTAAATCTATTGGGGTATAGAAAAAGCACCGATATTTGACAGATTTTTTCATATTAACTATTCTACTTTAGAAAATTATAATATATATTGGTTTAAAAAGTAATAATTATATGATTTATAAAAAATTTAAAAAATTATTAAGAAATTTTGATAAATTATCTATTAATAAAATTAAAAACTACTCGAAAAGAATGATTGTTTAGAATAAGAATATAGTACTCTAAAAATCTACTTAAATATTCTATTAATAAATATACTTTTATTATCTAGGTCACTAATAGTATCCTCTCATCTCTTCCATCCATTAGGATTTGAAAAAATATAATGATCAAATTGAAGCTAATAAGGATTTATACCTATCGTGAGCCCTACCACCTTTTATATTTACTTTGAAAGTTCAATGCACATATTTCACGGGTCTATATAAATATGATAATTTTTCTTAAGTATTTTCAGTGCGAGTCACCCGTTAAAATAAAATTATATATATATATATATATTTTTTAAATAAAAAAGAAAACAAAGAGAAAGTGAGAGAAGATCAAAAGAATTTTTTTTTTTTTTTTTTTTTTTTGGGGTAAAACAAAAGAATTTGTTACTACCAGCAAGCAAGCCAGCATTTTTCTCCTCTTCATATTCTACCTACCTGCACTCTCATCCATTTCTATATAACCATTTTCTGTTCAACCTCGGCAACGAGAGCATTACTACCGAACAACCTTAATTTTCCCGAATTCCACAACCCGGCCATAGCACCGATAACACGATGCCGGAATCAAACCCTTCACAAGCAAAACACGTCGCGGCTCTGGCCTTCCCTTTCGCCACCCATGCAGCACCACTCCTAAGTCTAATCCTCCGCATCTCCTCTTTCTCTCCCACCACCATTTTCTCCTTTTTCAGCACCAAAACATCCAACGAAACAACCTTTGAAAATCTAGACCTTAACTCTCTCCAGAACATTAGAATATTCGATGTTTATGATGGCCTGAAGCCAGACTTTGTTCCATCTGGGAATCCCCTGGAATTCTTATCCATGTTCTTAGCGGCCATGCCAGGAAACTTTGAAACTGCCCTGAAATTGGCTGAGGAGGCCATGGGGGAGAGTTTTAGTTGTATCATATCGGATGCGTTCTATTGGTTTGGTGCGAAAATGGCCCGGGACATGAATGCCCTGTGGGTTCCGGTTTGGACCGCTGGACCGAGAGCCCTACTGACCCATATTGAAACCGATGCAATTATAGAGAAATTTTCGAATTCAGGTGAGATGAGGTTTCAAATTTCTATGTAATGTTTATGACTTAATTATTATCGATGAATGTATGCTTTTTTCCTTTTACTTTTATTTGTCAATTATAACATATTACATTTGTATGAAAAAGGGCTAATCTACTTCATCCCCTGATAATATTCATGCAATCTGACCATTAAAAGCTTTTTACATATTGAGTTCGATAGGAACCGTTGCATCTTATAAATTAAGGAGACATCTCTCTTTGGAGAAAGGCCCTATTATCATGTGATTCCAATATTGTATATTGAAATAATAAATAAAAATTCCATAGGCAAGAGTATTAATGACGCAATAAGTTAAGCTCTAAATCATAATGGGACTTTATATACCACCAGTATTTGTACATGGTATTTCACTTTTAATGATGTTTGGTATTGATTTTATGGTTTTTTTGCTTTTTTCTTTTAGCTAAATTAAATACAACTAATAAAATAAAGATATTTAGAGTAGGTTTACTATTCTAGCAAATAAGAATAAGAAGAAAGTTTTAAAGGAACACAAATTAGTCCCAGCAACGTTGGAAAAAAAAAAAAGGAAAAGACGTCACTTTGTTGTATGTTATGTCCTCGTACTCTGCATGGGCATTTTCAACGTAGGTCCTTTTCAATTTCAGGAGTGCAGGGGAAAAGCAGTCAACTTAAATATCCTTCTCAATCATCAGATTACATTAAAGGAATTCATTAAACAAAATCATAACTACACCTATGATATTTTAGTACAAGTTATGAGCTCTTGAATTTAAAGAAAAGATGCTAAAAAGAAAAAATTTATACAGTAAATTCATATAAACTGAGTCTATTAACATTGTTGTAATGTAATGTTATAAATACTAATTGGTCTCCTCACACGATGAATCAGGCTCGGTTCTCAGGAGATCTCGCTGCATTGCCTATAGTTTGTGAAAACAGAGATAAGGATAAATTGCATTTCGACATTTATTTTTCCTTTGGAACTTTAGTTCTTTTTAATCGAGGCCATATACGCAAATAAACCCATGAAACTTTGCTTCTTATATAACTAGGCCTGTGAACTTTAGTTGTATGAAATTTAAAAATTAGAAGAAGGTCAAAAAAACAAAAAACCGGGGGATCAAGATAATAAGAAGCTCTCACCATGTTATCTGTATGCCATGGCCAATGCCTTGACAGACTAAAGCGATCGCTCTCAATGAACGCGTCATGGTGGCACCCATGGGCGGCTCTAGCGCCACCCACAATACTATATGCATTGTTCTCTAAATTAGTTTATGTTTGATTAATATGAATACTTGTCGTAAAAAAACAAAAAAAAAAAAAGAAAAGTAAAAATCCCTTTAAATTGTTATTACTTTTCATGTGGTTGTATTACGTTTCATTTTTAGATGACATTTTCTTGGGTAAGATTAGGTATATTTTTTAGATTTTTTGATGACATCACCTTAGTAATTTTTATTAATTCTCTCCCGTTTCCCCTTCCCTTGTGCTTTGATGACACGTGCGAAATAAAAAAATCTTCATAATCTTTTAGAATATATTTAGACATAATCGCATGTAAAGCAATTTGCATTCAATTGCTTGCTTAACTGCCTTTCTTCTGATCTTGCATTGGCAGAGCTCGATGACAATACGCCCTTGGGTTTCATTCCTGGATTCTCATCTATACGAAAAAAGGACTTACCCCGAGAAACCTTCGTTACAAATCCTGATAACTCCTTTCCTGCCATGGTTCACAAGATGGGTCAAACCCTACACAAAGCCAATGTGGTTACCATTAATTCCTTTGAAGAACTCGATGACCCATCAATCTTAAAACAACTAGAGTCCAGACTCCAAAAGATCCTCAACATAGGTCCCCTTATATTAGCCTCTCCTCCACCTTTGGTAGATGACTACTCATGCCTTTCTTGGCTTGACACACAACCACCATCCTCCGTTATATACATCTCTTTTGGTAGTGTCATTGTACCACCACCTCACGAGTTAGCTGCCCTAGCACAAGCCCTAGAAGAAACTAAATTCCCATTCATTTGGTCATTTAGAGGAAACCCTGATGAGAAATTGCCGGAGATGTTCGTTTCCAGGGCGAAAGAAGATGGTTACAAGATTGTACCATGGACTCCACAGCTTGACGTGCTTAGACATAAATCGGTTGGGGCTTTCTTAACACATTGTGGGTGGAATTCGATCTTGGAGAGTATGATTGGTGGTGTGCCGATGATCGCTAGGCCCTTCTTCGGGGACCAACATCTTAATAGGAGGACCATTGAGGCTGTATGGGGAATCGGTATTGGTGTTGAGGGAGAAGTGCTTACAAGGGATGGAATAGCAAAGGCCTTTAAGAGAGTTTTGGTTGAAGAAGAAGGAAGGGAGATGAGGAACAGGATCAACAAGTATAAGGAACTTGCTCATAAGGCTGTGGAAGATTGTGGTAGCTCCACTAAGAACTTTCAATCTCTGGTTGAGATAGTGACCAGTTGATATAACTTGATATGGGATGTTGTGGCTACGTCCCGGAGTTTGATGTGTTTCGTTTTGGCTGTGCTCAAGTCTTCCAGTGTTTTCGTACGGATTTTCAAGTGTTGTGAATTCAGGATGATGGATGAGGATATGAAAAGGATTGGACCAAGAAAAGCATCGACGATTAAGAAGTAATTCTTTTAGTCCCATGTGTTTTGTTGTTATATCAGTTATCATGTAACAGAACAGAAAAACAGAATATTGTGACGTTGCTAACCCTTTTTTTTTTTTTTCTAATTTCAAGTAAGGCTTTTTTGTTTTTTGGTCCCAGGCCCTTTGGCTAACCCTGGTATATCCAAATAATTTCACTCCAGTGAAAGGATAATGTTTATACCTTATGCACATTAGCGTCTTGGTGGTATTTCAACTGTTCAGACGTCATTTGCTATTTTTTCCGTTGTGCTCTTCTGTATGTTATCAAAACTAGTCCGTTTAGTCATGGAACATACATTCAACTTGACATTTAAATTTTCGTTTGTTGGATAGAAGTGAGCGTGGATAGGTTTTCAAACTGGTAAGAGCTCGTTATACTTAGACTCGGGCAAGAGCCTATTCGAACCGTGAACTGGTCCGGATAAGCCTCAAATCGGATCAACTTGAAAGCGACAGAGTCGAACCGTTTCGAAGAACTGCCAAGCCTTAAGGGCCAAGTGGTTCTCCTACTTTATTGCTTTTTGAATTCAAAAAATCAAATAATTTCAAATGTCAGATTACTTTCGATGTATGCAATTCAAGATTTGAATTGAAAAAGTAAAATATTATGACACTGAAATATTTAAAAATTCGAATTTTCAAAATTTAAACAATGCGTTCACACATTTCTCGTTTCTTATATACAGCAACTATTACTTCACAGACTAATTAAAACACTCCAACTCAAATCATTCTACTGTCAATTTTTTTCAATTATGAAACGTTGTCATATAAATATTTTCTTCCATTAACCACCAATATCTAAGCATAGTTCTTTATTCCATGCACTAAATCATTTGCATTAGCAAATAACATTAACATACATATACCCACTTTGTTTTATCTTACATATTATTAATGTATTTCATTCATTAATCTTTATTGTAGTAAATAAGAAAAAAAAAATTTAATATCCATGGAAAGATTTTTAGGTCATACGTTCTCTGGTAAGAAGCACAGTTCCTCATCTAATAGAAAAAGTAAGAGTAAAGGCAAGAGCACTAGAACTATTATGTCATTTAAGCCACAATAGTTCGATGACGTTCAGGCGTATCTGGATAACAAGTACGACGTAAACGAGCAGAGGGCACATGATGTAATTGAAAACATGGAAGAACAAGTTACACCATCTCCTGAGTTTGATCTAAAACGTCATCATACGAGTAATCGTGGCACACCACCACCTCTTGGCTTTGATGTTGAACCTCAACGCATGAGTTACCGAGACACGCCACCTCTCAATTGCGAATCTCCACATATGAGTGTCCTTAAACGTCTTACTAAATTCGAACCTCTTTGTATAAGTGTTCCTATACAATACGCAGGATATGAACCCCCATGAATGAGTTACCCTGCAAGCATGTTAGAAGATGAGGAGGATAAAATAGAAATTATTCTGGAAACAGAAAAGCAACATATATGACAAGATATGCCCAGCAGTTTGAGACCTTCAGAATCAAGTAAGCCCTTAAAACCTAGTAAATCTAATATTTTTACTATACATTTCCGTAAAGATACAGACGAAAGGGGGAATTCGAACGCATTCTGTAACTACTGCAATGCGAATTACTCGTGGAAAACAAGAGAAGGATACGGTACCTTTAATAGGCATTTGCGGTCGAAACATCCTGGGGAGGTGAGAATAAATAGTACGCAGCAACAAATTGCCCAAGGTGGTGGTTCATTCGGTCAACTCCTGATGAGTTATGATGAAGAGAGGCACAAGTACAACCTAACACAGTACCTAGTGAACATGCACCTGTCATTCAACATTGGTACATCAAAGTGGCAGATTCGCAAATCGAAACCAAACTAAGGCTTATACAATGGAGAACACTCTCCTCCCAAAACTACCTTCAAACCATAACTCCCAACTTTGTCACAATCTTCTCTCCTATCACTTAGTTTGGCTAAGAGTGAAGAAAGGACTATTTCAGCTATCCTCATAAAAAAGAGTGTCTTTAGCCCAATAATCTTAACCATTACCCCTAGTATATTACAATGCATATCAGGCTAGATGTTAAGCAGAGTTTAAGTTAATTTATTTTTAAAGCAATCGACCAAGCTCAAACAATTAAAACATAATAATATTCACAAAAAAACCATATCATGAAGATCAACTCCCATTATTGTAAATCAAAACACAACTACATACGCACAAACAACTAACTACAATCACATATCGATACATACCAAGATCTCCAGATATTCTAAAATAATACCCTAAAATGCTGTAAAGCATCAACCCCACTTACATGGCTTCCTAACCAAATCATTCTCAAAAGTCTTCAATAAGGTTATAGATCTAGCCTATTTGTTATAAAATAAAGTGAAAATTAAAATACAATACTTAGATGAGACTTACCTAGTATATTAGATTTACCTTATTTGATTTGGCCCAATGTAATCATAGATACTTATTATGTAACATCAACGAAATTTAACTTTACATTTGAAATTTACATAACACCAGTTTCTATTATTATTTAATAAGTTTCTATCCTTTCAAAGAACTTTTACTTTAGAAACTTGTATTATTATTATTATTATTATTTACTAAAAATTATATATATACTCTATTATTTACGGAAGCAATGATGTTAGATTTGTAAAAATATAAACTTCAATTTTAATAGTTTTGACAAGGACTTATTACTAGAAATCCACCTATTTTGAGAATCAATGCTAATGATACGATTCCTATGATTATCAATTTATATTTTCCAAGAAAATTACAAGTTTCAATCCTAGAAACTTTTATCAATTCACAAAAACAACCTTTATCTTTATAGACGTATAAATTTGCCTCAATAAACCATTTTTCCTTAAAAGAAAACTTGTACTTAAAAGAAAACTTGTAAATGAACTTTCAAATTTCATAAGATAAGTATTCTATCCATAACGTAATATAAGATACCTATAGTTTAGTTTATTTATTTATTATTTTTTTATGAGCTATATTTTTCTGAGTATTTATATTTTTACATCCAACCATTCATAAAATAGCCCGATAATTCAAGTTTTCTTCAATTTGAAATTACTAGTAAATCATTTATAGTTTAATTATGTAATTCCAAGACGTTACATTAATATTTTACAAGAGGTTCACAATTATCGAATTACTAGTAGTAATTTATTTTAAAACAATTTTATTTTTCCTTTTTATATATCTTCTTTATAAATGAATTATAAATATTAAATAGAGCTAAAAATATACTTTATACTAAAGTTTGTTGAAGAGAAAGAATCCTTTACTAAACCTTTTACATTTAAATTTAAAGAGGATTTAAAAAATATCCTCTATATTCGTGCCATTGTTGCGATAATGATTTGATAGTTGACAATAGGTTTGAGGATAGTGAATTAGGAGAAGGAACAGACAGTAGTTGTCATCATCGTGATATGATGGTTTTACATTTAATATCCGATGATTTTTTTTATATTCTTAGATATATATATATATATATATATATAATATGTATTTAGAGGAATCTATATATTTTGTATAGTGGAACTTGTCATTTCAAGTTCATCGTCAACTTTATATAGAGGACATTGGCGGTGAGAAAATAAGGACAAGGACTCGGATAATTGCGGCAGGGGTTAATCTCATCGTAGAATAAAATATCATTATATAGATATCTACACAAGTGGATGGGATTAATCTCACCGTAAAATAATATATATATATATATACACAAGTGCATGTTTCTCCAGTTGTCTATCCCCTTTTGTTTATATTTACTCCTTTACAATATTATTTTATTATGAAAACACTTTAACATAGTGGGAATGTTTGCAAATTATAGCTATTATTATTATGTCAATTTAATGCCATCGTGTTACTCTTCGAGTATAATTATATCTTGATTTAACATTTGTAAAGAATTTATAATATATTTCAAAAATAATATAACATTATATTATATATCTAATCTTGAATCTCTACTTCTAGACTAATTAACATTTAATCAAATAAACTTTATGTTATAATTCATATCAATTACATTTCAATTTATTTTTGAAATTTGACTTTACAAGACTAGTCTTTCTAACTTTTAGAGAACTCATATTATCATTTGATCTTATACCAAACTAAATACTTATGAATTAGTTACAAAATTACAAAGCTTGCAATTCACCTAACTTAGTAACTCTCATAATTATGCTATATCTTAGTGTAGGATCTTAATTGTAAATTTTTCAAGGTCTCACAACCTGCATGCATGCATATATAATATGACGTTAAAGTAGTTAACCTATTATAAAGACATTCCTCGTATTTATCTTATAGTAACTATTTTAGATCCTCGTTTTAAAGAAAAATTATTACTAATATATTTGAAAACTTATTACAATTACATTCAAGATTTAATGGATTCTCAAGACTTATACAACTTGGAAACACAATGAGAAGTGTCGACAGCAATGGCTAACATAAAGGAGATGCTCAACCACTACCAAGGTCAGTACGGTAGCTAGTCATCAGTTTCTCCTTCGCTACTCACTAATGAGCGACATTACTTATTTATGGGTGAGCAATTACTGGGGCAAAAATTGAAGAGGCAACAGTATGGTGGTCTAATATTTGAGATGCAGCACAATACAAATGCGAATTTCGAGTTTTCTAAAAATATCTTTATCAAGGACTTTGATATTTTAGAGTGATGGCAAAAGCATATAGGGAACTACCCACTCCTATCTCCCATCGCCCATGAAGTACTCGTTACTCTGGCTTTAACGGTTGCCATTGGGCAAGCGTTTAGTACAGCAAGTCTGATCGTCAACGAACACCGAGCCTCATTATCTATTGTCAACGTTAAGATAAGTGCTTCTATAAAAGATTAGTATAAGGTGGCCTACAGACGACAAGAACCGTATGGAACATCAAGCAAAGAGGAAAATTACTTCAGTGACTAGAACAGATTCGATAGGAGCCCAAGCTCAACCACGAGTTCTACTCTTGGTCATGAACATAAACAGTTACCTCAAGAGAAGACACTGAAAAAAGTTTTATTTTCATCCTGGCTGAAAAAAGTTTTATTACATAGAAAAATCTTTTTTTCCAATTATTCAAACAAAAATAAATGGCATGGATTTCCCAAAAGTGGTGATTAGCATTAAGGTTTTTAAAATTATGATCGAGTGAAATTATTTTCCTTTAAAAAATTTAAATTGGATACTCACGTACACTTGAATTCTTTCCACAAAACGTAAAATTAACCAACAAACTAAATGTTTTCTAAAAATCAAAACTGAACTACAGTGGTCTAATTCCAATTATCGATTACATAATTACCTTTCAAGCTACCGTAAAATACAATAAAAAATATTTTCCCTCCAACCACTTCAATCTACTCAATCAAATTAATTCTTCGTACTGTTAGAGACTTCTCTATATTTTAATTTTTATTCGTTTGTAATGGATGCTTTATAGAAGGAGGAAAGACAAAAAAAAGGGAGGGGGGAGGGGGGGGGGGGTTGTTGTTAAAGGCTCAGTAAGAGAAAAGGGAAAAAAAATTATGAAAAGAAAGGAAAAATAAAAGATAAGAAAAAAGAAAAAACAATTCAAAAGCCTCAAACCGACCCTTAAACCACCGAACCTATTGATCTAGCTCAGAATCGTCGGCTCAAGAACCAGTCATGATTCACTATGTTCCCAGCCCGTGAACCGACAATTCAAGGCCGGTTTGGCCTTTTGCCCAAGTCCAATCATACTATATGGCATGCATATTAGAGATAGATATGGTCTAGTTCAATCTTATTCACCTTGACTAAGATCAAGTAGATATATATATATATTATATTTTGTTTTTATTTGTTAAAATATGCAGCATCCTCTGGCATATTTGGTTGCAGCGCAACAATTGTATCTTCGAAAGGAAATCTATTGATCCCGATGGGGTTATAGCTGCAATAAATAGAGAAGTAGAAGAAGTTTGGGAAGATCACAAGAACCTAACGAAGAGCCTGCTAAAGCGCAATTGGGAATTGACTTAACGACGAGATAAATGGCAGCCACCTTGTGCAGATTTTGTGGAGTGTAACACGGATGGGGCGGTTGTCAGTGCATTAACATAGGCTGGAATTGGATTGTTGTGCAGAAATTCCGAAGGTGATCTTCTCCAAGCAACGTGTATCTTAGTCCATTGTGATGATGCGGTAGTCGTGGAATGGAACTACTAGCCATCAGAGAAGCCCTCCTAGCTGCGAAAAGAAGAAATTGGAGAAAGATTGTGGTTGAAACAGATTACAAGATGGCCTATGAGATGATTGTGTCTGGCAAAGCTTCCTGTAGAGAAATTGTTCACGATGTCTTATTTTTGAAATCATCTGTAGAGTTTTTTTTCTTTTCTTTTTCTTTTTCTTTTTTTCCCTCGTGTCAAGAATAGCAAACACGTGTACTGATTGGGTAATTACTTAGGTTAGGTCTGGGACGACTTATAGTTTTAGGACCTCTAGACCACCCCACCCTAAAGATTGGCCAAAGCATCCTCCGGACATTGTTTAAATTTTATGATATTAATAAGATTGCTTCTTTGGCCAAAAAAGAAAAACCGATGGCCCGACTCATAAGTTTTAAAAAAATAAATGATTCAGTGCAGTGTGGTTAGGGAAATAAATTATATGGAGATCAAGTTTGATGATGAAGCAGGTAAAAATATGAGGATGTTTTTCGCAAGATAAATATACAGGAGACCGGTACTTCAAATTTAGTTTTAAGCAAGATATTTTCTTGTCCTCTTCCTCAACTATCCATGTAAGAGAAATATTAAGAAAGTTAAGAGAAATATTAAGAAAGTTACGGAAAGGGATTGTTTAAGATCTATTACTCAACAATATATCTTCTTCTTGAATTTATTAGCGTTTCAAGCCATTGATATTTCACAAACAGATAAACAAATTTGCAATGGTGATTCATAGAGATATCAGGGCCCGCATAAATGCATTGGCTGAAACAACAATGAGGAAATTGAAAACATAAAAGAAAATTCAAGGTAGAGAAAAGTTCTCTCTAAAAGCTGTGTCTTCGCCTAAAGATGCGCCAAACCCTAACCCTGTCCTCTTTCCTAGAATGAAAATCGTTTTGAGTTTCTCAAATATATAGAAAATGAAGTTGCTGCACTGAATTTATATCAAAGCCATAGTGCCTGCTCGGAAAAATCATCACGAGTCTAATTGCAAAAGGTTTTCAAAACATTTGGGTGAGAGCCTGCTAATCCTATCAAATTGCAAGGATATAAACCTTCCCATCGGGACCTGGTGGTCAATAGCATCCTAAACGCTTCCACATGCACAGTTCTTCTTCTTAAATCGGCAAGAGCAGCTGGAAGAAATAGAGGAAGCAACCAACGAAATTGTAAGTTTATGGAAGGGTATTAGTTTATAATTTGAATAGGAAATGTGGAGATGGAATTAGGTTGAAAAATAGTCATAGTAGAATAAACTTTCTAATTGAAAATAGACTATAGTAAAGAGTGCTTCAAAAGGAAGAACTTGGTATATTTCTCTCCTCCTCAATGAACACTACAAATCAACTTAATACGACTATTACAAAACATTGTTTAAAAGATTATAACTACCATTTAGAACATCCTTAACAATATCCATGAAAATATCTCAACTAACATTTTTTAGACACTCCACCTACTATATTTTCTAGAATTTGGTTCTTGTGATGGACTTGAGCTTGGACATGAACTTGACACAAGCCAAAATGAATCACATTTTAACACTCCTCCTTAATTCACTATGGCATAACTCTAAACATATCTCATAGCATCTTGAACTTTGCTCGTGGGAGGGCCTTTTGTAAATATATCAGCAAGCTGCTCATTTGTCGTACAATATCTAAGCTCGATGTCTCAATTGTTTGTTACTTCTTGTAGGAAGTGATGTTTGATGTTGATATACTTTGTCCTACTGTCATGCATTAGATTTCCAAAAATTGTTATCGCAAACTTTTTGTCAAAGTATATTATTGTAAGCTCTTTTTGGTTTTCTCCTATATCTTCAAAAATTTATTTGTTATCCATTGCCAATTTGGTGTCTTACATGTTTCATAAAAGAATATTAATAAAATTATTTAAAACTCCTATAATTGATACCACTCTCCCCATTTCCTTGGCATTTCTCCTTGCATTTATCTACCACATCCTATAATAATCCTTATTTTATACACCAATGCACCTAATCTTTTTGTATAATTCCTCTTCTATCATATTAGAGACACACAACACTGTTTTCTATCCTATTAGGTTTGGATCTAGAAGATAATAATTCTCTGTATATTTGTTCAAAAGTAATAATCGATTAGATATAAATGTTATATCAATGTACCTTACTTATTTGTTCAACTCAATCAGGAGCGTAGGTATGCACATAAGTGTTAATCTACATGAATGGGCTAAATGACGAATGTTTGTTAAGCATAGTATTCTAAATATTGTTTCTTTTTTGAGAAGATATGATATTTGACATAGAATCTATGCTTGATCGATTGTAAGATGAACCTCTCTTTATTAGATAGACATAGGTCGTCTTCTTACCCAGTAACAACTACTCTAATGAGATCTTGTTGAACTAATTTGATTGATAGACAACAAATGGTTTGATCTCTCCTTTGGTTCCATGGACGTCTAAAATATAGAAAAGTGAAAATAACATTGTTATGTACTTGATATCAAAATATAAATTGCATTAAGCTAGAAGTGTAACTACTTGTTGGAAAACAATAGCTAACTATAGAAAATATTGATTACATGTTTCCATTTTAAATAGTCATGAATTCATGATGCACTTTTTGCTCCATTTAATTATCATGTTATATTGTTTAAAAATTGGCCATTTGTTTCTTTAATAATAAAAAATGCCCGGCCTCCCACTAGTCATGAACTATGTCATTCTCCTAATGAGACCATAGCACCACGAAACAAGATGGATAACCTCCTGAACGTATGCAAGATAGTGCCAACATCAAGATGGCTCTCCTAGCGAAGGGATAGATTTGAAACAAACCTAGGAAATAGAAAAAGAAGGCTGACTCACCATCTAAAATATGAGAAAAAAATTAGAAATTAATAGATGATTGAGTATCGCATGAGTACTCTAAGAGCAAAGAACCTCCTATCCTATGATAAGTAGTATCAAAGCTAAAATTCCAACCTCATTGAGCCGCTTATATACTTAATATGTGGTAGTTCTTGAAACAACCTAAAGCGATAAATTATGATGAATATGTTCAAGTAAAGTTTCAAGTTACTTTCAAGTGGAAAATTTTTAATATTGAGATAAAATTTTAAAATTTCAATTTTACTCTCATTTAGGAATTTTCACATGTCTAAATAAAAGGTAGAGTTCATAGAATATGTAACGCCCCAGCACCTGAGACGCTACAACCCATTATATGTCCCTAATCTTTGCTGACACATCAAGTATCTAGAAACCTGCAAACTATTCAAGATCCACAAAATAATTACATAAAATCTACCAACTTACAATTTAATAACTTTAAATATAAAATAAGAATGAGACATCAACTACTCAATCTCCACAAATGCCATACCATATCATCACTTAAATTTGACATAAAGAAAAAACCTAAAATAAATGCACCAACCTAATGATCTAGAGTCTCCTAGCTTTCACAGAAGTTAACCCATTAGGTATCGCCAACAAGAGTCATAAGCAACTCCATAACAACACAACTCTAAAAATTATTCAAATACATAAAAATAAATAAATAAATAAATAAACATAAGTCTACTGAGTTTACTCCTAAAACAAATCTACAAAGTCCCTATGCCATCATCATAGTAATAGTAGTCTCTCCTCATCACATTATAGATAATCACAACTGGAATCCTTAACATAAACCCCATCGCATACATCATAACTTAAACTTGTAGCTGAAAAATAGTAATCCTTATAGGGTAATCCAATGCTTAATACAAGATACCATACGCATGCACATTCACATATATGGAACAAGCAAGGATACTCAAGTAACAACCATAAATGTAACAAACAACCAATTAGATCTTGTTATTTAAGTCTACAAACAGCACAGTCCCAACATCCTAAGACTTAGGATTACTCATGACCCCTGCACACATAATATATAAATACTATAGAAGTATTGGTGTTGGATCCTCTCCGACCACCTAAATGCCAAAAACTATCTTAGATTTATCTAGGTCCTTTCAGTGCAGGACTCCACCGGAGACAATGTTGCACAAAAATCACCAGATACTTCACTAACACTATTAGACCCAACCAGTGGGTGGTCAAAGTCAAGCACAAGCAACAGCAACAAATAATTAAATCTGAGTTTCATTTAAGTCCAGTTAATGTATACTAATCTAGCACACACAATCAATAAGCATGTATCCTATATCCAGTACTCCCATCTCAACAAAGTCTAACACTACGTGACTCCTAACACCTAATCATAAATACAATACTAGATTCAAAACTTAATTCATTAATCATTAACTCAACTTAACACTCTTCCGCTTTTATTCAACTCTTTGTTTCAACATTTGAGTTTTCAAATCACACTCCGCATATCTTGTCATATCCTTCCATACACTTTTCAGCATCCTATAATATAACTCTCTCTCTCTCCCTCCTTCTCTTAACCCTTCTCTTTTGTCCTAACTTTCTCTCTCCCTCTCGTCATCTTTTCTTTTCTCTCTTCCCTTCCCCATAATAGCACATACCCGTACATTGCTTGCATACGAATTCATGTATACTAAAAACACATACAAAAATTTGCCATACTTAGGTACAATGCACACATACCATCCATACACTCCAACACCAACTCGATAAAGCTAACAATATGCAATTTACGCCGTAACCATATCACCATCATTCCCATCTACCTCATCAACTGCCTTCGCTAAATCCACACCAAAACCACAAAATTTGAAAATTCTTGAAAGAAAAAGAGCAAGAACAATACTTACATGTAATTCTTGATAAGAAACACCCTAAACTCAAATTATAAACACGTAAAACTGCAAAAACAGAAGTCTTTATGGTTTTTACGACATCTTTTTGAAAAAAAACGAATTTATACGTTAAATAGATGAAGGACTTACTCAAAATTGTTGTATCTTTGCGTTTTCTTGAAAATTCATCAGTTTTTCTCGTGCCCTAGCTCCCAAATTCGAATTTTAAATTTGAGTTTAAGAGGGGTTTTGTGCAATTTTTAAGCCTATATCGTAATGTTTCTTATGAAGGAGAGTTATGGCAATACAAGATATGTTTATTTGATTTAGTGAGAAGTTTGAATTTTTCCTAAACCAAATTGCTCATTGCATTAATGTGTAATCACATGCTATACTGATATTTAGATCTTTTCCTATAACAGTATTTCCCCTAATACTTGATATTTATTTATATATCATATCAATGTCTAAATCTTTTTCCCTAGCAATATTGCCCCTAGCATCTCTAGTCAATTACAAGCTATACTATGTACTTAAGCCTTTATTATATTACTATATTCCTTCCATTATTTTATATTTCTAAAATTTATTATTATTATTATATAACCCTTTTTTTTTAGTTTGGGTCTTACAGAATAATTACTAATATAATTATATTTAAGCTTTATCAATTAAAAATATAAATGTAAGTAGAATTAGAAAAGACCTTAGTGTAACTGAGTAACTCAAGGTAGTAGTTCTTTTCCTAGAGTTGGAAAAACTGAAGGGATAAAAAAGTAAAGGAAAAAAAAAAAAGAAAGAATCCTTGCCCCATTTTCTTATTAGCATCTAGTTCAACCCTTTGCCTCTCAATCTCATCTTCAAGATCAAGGCTAAATGAAGGTCAGTTCTTAAACCCATATTAAATCTTACTGTTATTAGGCTTAATAATCTCATTTTTATAATAATTTTAGCAAGTTAAGAGTACTAAATCAAGGTTTTTCCATTTTTTTTTTTTTCCTTTGAAGATGCCATAGAGGACTAGAACTAAAAACTATGTTAAAACCCCATGAAAGGATTTTTTTATGATAGCAAAATATATATGATCAATTTACTTCATATAGGAGTTCAGAAAAATAGTTGATATGATATAAAAAGTTATTCGAAAGCTTAAAGAACTCATCATAACCAAATATGTTCAAAGCATAAAAAATACATGATGATCATAACCCAAAGCAAATTTATAAATATATATATATATATATATCATATTGGCAAAAGATTGTTGAAGAAATAAATAATGATGAAGGAATGAAAGAAAAGTTTGAATAAATAGAAAGCCTTTGAGACAAGATTGCTCAAAAGTAAGGATGTTAGAAGCTAGATGATCATTTGGAAGCTAAAGATTCACATTAGAAGACATCGGTCAAAGGAAAAGCAAAACAAAAGAAAAGAAAATTTTACAAGAATTACAAGTCAAGATCAAGTATCAAAGAGAAGATACATTTGTGTAACATATTTGATATGCCAGAGATACGCATTACAAGTTCAAGAACAAAATATTATCTACATAAGTAATTCAATATTTGAGAAAAAGAAAACAAGAAAGTCGAGGCAGCAAACATAGAAAAATAAAGTCAAGGTAGCAAACATAGAAGAATATTGAATGGTAGCAAAGAAAATTTAAAGATAGAACAATAAAAATATTAAGAATTTAAAGATATAATGGCTATTATGAGAAATACATCTGAACATTGGAATGAGCTAGAGTGAAGTACTAGATTTTTCAAAGTCAAAGTTGAAATATGCATTCTTTAAGAAATCATGCCTAAAAATGAATTTTTAATCAATTTTTCAAAATCTTAAATGATATTGTTTTTATTTCAAAATTTTTATACAATCACTACTAAGGGTGTACTTTGATTCTATGAAAAGTGTTTTGTAAAATTTAGAAGTTGAATTTTCTAGTATTTTCAACTTAACTTGCATTGTATACTAAAATTGCTTAAAATGAGGGTCAATTTAGTAATTTGATTTCCAATGCTACAATATAATTGTAGTTGAGTTATGAAATACTAGGTTAGAGTGATGCAGTGTGGAAACAGGAGAGTAGATGCTAAAGTTGGTTGGTTTGATAATTTATTAAATGTTTTGATAAAATATTTTAATAAAAGATACATGTTTTTTCTACTTAAACTTCCAATCATGTAATAAAAGACTTTTGATAACAAATGTATCTAGGAACTTGTCCTTCATGATTCTTCAAGATCTTCTAAGAGAGGTAATTTTGAGGTCTTAATTGGCCTATCCTTGCTAAACAAGAGAAGCATGTAATCTCTCATGAAATTTTCTTTGCAATATGCTACCACGGTCTTGAGGACCCAACATCTTTGAACCATTCAAGCATTATTCCGAAATATTTTTAAAAACTCTTCATCAAAAACATTCGGAGTGTAGTGCTTGAGACCACCATATCTATGAATTAAAGTTGCCCAGCAAAACCAAATGATAAGTTGTTAGAGAATAATGCAATTAGGGATGTAACCAGATAGATCATAATAGGGTACTTAACCCGTTAAAAACCTTATAAGGTTTAGAGTCGAGTTATGGAAAGTGATTTAGAACCTAATAACGATTAGGGTCAGGTTATGAGATTTAAAGAAAAAAAACTCGATAAAAAACCCGACTCAAAAAAAATAAATAAATAATAAAAATATTGATTTGATTATTATTACTTAAAAAAAAAAAGAAAATGCCCAATGTCATATGTCTACTATATCTACTCTTTGTTGATTTGTTCTAACTTTCACGTAAATTAAATTATTATTTAAAAAAATTGTGCTGCTCATTCCATTATCCAGAGAGTCATCAATTATGACTCGTGAGTCAATTGACCACACTCCTAAAATTAGAGTGCGTTAAATTTTTCCTTTTAACAAAATTTCTTTTCATTTTTTTTTTTTTGAATTTTTATTTATTTACTTTTGCATATAATTATATTATTGAAAAAATTAATTTTTTAGATTAATCAGAGGTTGCTACATGACAAATATTAATAGAAATTGTGATGTTATTATAAAAAGTCTTGTTTACAAAAACTTGTGCATTATTAATCGAATAGGAAAAAAAATAAAAAAAGAAAACTAAAAATTAATCTCTTCATTCTATTAAATCGGATCAGATTAGATCACTCCTTATAAATCTTATAGAGTTTTTCGTGGATTTTGAAAAACTTTTAATGCAATCGAGATGAGTTCGGTTGCATCACTAAATGCAATACATAAAATAATACAATCATCGAGCATGAGTGTGTGTGTACGTGAAAGGATACTGCTGTTTTAGAAAGCAATGCAATACATAGAGCGATATAATCACCAAGCATGTGCATGTGCGTGTGTGTATGCTTCTACGTGGAAGGATACTGCCGTTTTACCGAGTGTGAGCGCATGTGTCTGCGTGCATATGTATTTGTGTGTGTGTGAGAGAGAGAGGATACTGTTATTTCAACATATAACTACTAACCAATTTATAAGACAAACCACAAATATGTTTGTACCTTGTCTGTTAGGCTTCCATTTTCATTTTTTTTTTTTTTCAAAGGGGTGATTTAGGGCTTCATATTTCTAACAGATGAGAAGGAAAAATTAGGAGCAACCCATCATAAACTCAACAAATTGATACAGTAAAAACAGCCAAAAGTTTTATATGGGCAATGATGCAGCCTTTAAAAAGTCCTAAAAGCTACCATTATGACTTAAGTTGGCTGATTTTGGCTTAGCTGGGTTTTTTGGAAATCCAGACCGGAGGTTCACTTGCCATGTATGCTTCACCTATTGGTGCATCATTATGACTTATGAAATGATCCAGTTTGAACACGGCAAAAATATCAGAAATGATCGTTCTGATGCAATCAGACATGTCAAGACTAGAATAGAATGAAATTGGTTACTTCTTAATATCAGTTCCCTCTGGCACTCTCTTAATATTTCTATAAGCATTGCTAGTACAGAATATCTAGAAAATTATTCCTTTGCATGCATCCTCGTCTGAAATTTAGTTAGCTTTTTAACTATGCTTACTGTTTTGAGAATTGTTCTCCCTTGTCATCAATCTTTCTTAAATTTTTCATGGATTACAGAAACAGTAAAACATCCATATTTGGTAACCAAGTTTGAACTTGGTATAATATCCATATCATGCCACATTATTTTCCACAGAGTGTGGCCCTGGGGTGTAGGAACGATCATACTGATGCAATCAGGCATGGTAGCCATGGTAGGACTAGGGAAATTGGTCGCTTCTTGATTTCAGTTTCTTCTAGCATTCTTTTACTTGTCATTTCCATGAGCATTACTAGAATAGGATATCTAGAAATTTTTTCTTTTACATGCATCCTCATCTGAGATTCAGTTAGCTGTTTATTATGCTTGCTGTTCCGAGAATCTTAGTCACCCTTATCATCAGTTTTCTTAAATTTTTCATGGATTAGAGAAACAGCAGAAGCATCTATATTTGGTGTCTTAAAAAAAATTAAATAAATAACTAAAAATGTCATGTCCAGATAGATGAATCAGATTCTGATAATAGCTACAATGGTTCCATGGTCAGCCAGTAGCCTTGGATGTTCAATTTATTGGTGAAAGATCATTGTTACTGTTTCCAGCCTATACCGGCAATTTAATGAAGTGTGTTGGTGCTGGATTTCATTTACATCTGTACATGGTTTGTTCAGGTGCACCTTAAAGTATCTTGTTTTACTTCTTGGAAAAAATGAGGAGAATGGAGAACTTGAACAAATCTGGAGGTTATCTTTTAATCATTCTTGAAGGCAATGGTTTGGGGAGATGATAAGTCTAATATATCAAGTAAAAGAATTCGAATACGAGATAATAGCACATTTATTACCTAACTTTTGGGTTTTGCAATTAACTACCTAAAAACTTGTTGCTTATTGTGTGCCATATTTACTATGCAATTGAAGTTTTGGTTTCTGGTTTTACTACCTTTCTTAATGCTGTCACTAGTGAGATAGTAACTCTAGCAGACAAGACTAAGACTTAGGTAGTAAATATGGCACATGACAAATTTAGACACATTAATGAAATCTTGAGGTCATTATTATAAATAAATTTTTAGCCATTATTCATGTCAAAGACCAACTAGTTGATGAGAAACATTAGGACTGCAGATACTATAATGCTATGGAGAATGAAGAGGAGAGTTATTGATGATTTGATCATAAGACAAAATGCAATTTTTGTTTTCAATAATATTACGATAAATCTGAGGCGTTGTGTTTTTTGAAGCACTAGGGTCATTTTTTTTCTCCACCCAATGCCATAAATACTTGATTTGGCTCAATTGAAGAAATTTTCCTAACCGAATCGGAGAGAGACCTTACTTGTAGCTTGACAATAGATTCGAAGTGTATTGAGCCATTTAAGTACTGAAATTTTTTTTCAAACCAACTATCTTATTCTAGATTATGGTAGATAATACCATTCTTAATAAGAGGGCCACAGGGGAGATATATATATATATATATTATATGTTTATGTATGTATGTATCTATGTATGCATATTACCCAAAGCTTATTCATATCTTTTTGTTTCATATTATTCATTATATTTATCCTTGTGATTTGATGATCATCTTGCATATAAACACTACTAATTACATTAATAAAGCGATTTTTTTATCCAAATAATTCTTTATGATATTAGAGCCGAATCGATCCCATCTTGTCTTAATAAAAGTCATCAAAGATGACTTGTTATTCCTCAAAAATAGATTCAGGAACCAAACTTAAGTTTGGCGCCCTCAATCCTGAGCAAGTGCAAGGAATGTTGCATCCAAATTGCTCACGTCTTGGGGATGAATACTCGTTGCAAATAGTTCATCATTAGTGGAATGGCACGTACTTTCATTAGCAGTTCTAATCACTTAACCTTGTCATTAGTAGGTATGGGAAGCTCAGTTACCTTACTAGGGCTACTATAAAGATGGCTTCCACTGATGATATCTATAATACATGTTAAGCTAAAAACCCCATAGTTATGGTGTGATTAGAGAACCCTATGGAGCTGCAAATTGGAAGAACATATCTATTCTACATGGCAAAAGAGATTTGGGATGCATTATAAGAAATTTACTTTGATTCGGAGACGATATCATAATCTTTGAAATACGGTCCAAGATTCGTGTCACAAGTTAAGGTGCCATGTCTATTACCAATTTATTATAGCTATTCGATGATATGGACCGAAAATGTGTGGAAGCTAGTGCTAAGTATAGCAAGATGCTCACGAAGGACTATGCTTTCGATATTTTGCACTGACTAAACCTTAAGTTAGATGAAGTTAGGGTGTATTTATTAGGAAAGAAGCTATTCCCAACTTTAGAGGCCTTTGCAGAGGTTTGTTGAGAAGAAAGCAGATGAAGGGTAATGTTTCCTAGCACGAACTTTGACCAAACTTCCTTAAGTTCTGCTTTGCTTACAAGGCAAGATTCTTGATAAGGACTGTGTTTTCTATTTTCTATAAGGACTAAATCCTAAGTTAAATGAAGTTAGGAGACATCATTGAGGAAAGAAGCCATTCTCAATCCTAAAGGAGGCCTTCACAAATGTTTGTTGAGAAAAAAAATAGACAAAGGGTGACGTTTCCTCACATAGACTCTAACTAAACTTCGTCAAATTCTGCTCTAGTTACAAGGTGAAAGACACAGATAGATTCACAACCTAAGGAGAAAGCAGAGTGAACATGTTCAACCTTATGGAGAAAAATTGTTGGAAGCTTTATGGGAAACTTGATAATTGGAGATACAAGAAACACAAAAAGAATATGTGAATGGCACAAGCTATGGACTTGATAAGGCTACAAATGTCCTAAGAAGCCATTCCCAATCCCAAAGGAGGCCTCCAAAGATGTTTGTTAAAAAAAAAAAAAAAAATGACAAAGGGTGATGTTTCCTAGCATAGACTCTAACCAAACTTCCCCAAATTTTGCTCAAATTACAAGGTGAAAGATACTAATAGACTCACAACTTGATAATTGGATGTAGATTTTCAGGTTTGTTATATTGTAATGGCTAATTTTTCTTTGTTCTATATTTCATTAGTTGATTTGACTTGTTGATTTTTTCATTGCAGTTCTTTTCAAGAAGGCTCCTTCTTCTATTTTTACTAAGACACCTTCAGTATTGCCAATATAACAATTGAAGGCACCCTTAGTTACATTAAGATTATAACTAAAAGCGTCTTTCAAAAGGGTGCTTTCAATTATATTAATATTATAATTGAAGACATCTTTCAAAAAGACGCCTTCCATGTTAATTTTATTAATTTCACAATCCCTTACACATAATTTTTTTTCCCCTTACCCCTTTTCTTTTATTTTTTGAGGAACTCACCCTCTAAAGAGCTTGTATCTCCATTTCTTTTTACACATATATTCTATTTAATTTTTTTATTAATAAAAAATATCATTTAATTTTCTAAGTTAATGTAATGTTTAAAAATAATCTTTTAACATGACGAACAAAAAACATAACTAGGATTTGCTACATAAAGATGTATAAAGTTAAAATTTAGGGAAAAATAGAAAAAATTTAAAAACTCTATAAAATTCCTACAGCCTATAAATTTTATAAGGTATAAGCTCTAGTATAATTCAGAATGCTATAAAGTAGATTTCGATTTCAAAGTATTAGGAACTTGTATTTACATAATAGGATCTCAGATGTCATACACCCTATACCTACTCACTAATAAGTAATTCTAGCTTCTAGATAATATATTCCAAGAAATTATGAAATTTCTCCTTTGCTTACATGAAAAAACAACTTACAATTTCTTATTAGCTTAATATTCCAAATGAAGCCTCGCTAAAATTTGGGAACTTCATGTCTTATTAATGCTCGAAGCATGCTAAGGATAAACAAGTAACTCTATTATATAAAATACCCATCCTAAACCCTACTCCATCAATTAAGTTCTGGATGGGTAATAAGAATCACAAAATAAGTTTTAGATAGTAGTTTCTTATAAACAATTCCCATAGGGTAAGTATAAGTATAAAATTTAAATAACCTATCCCACCTTGAATCTTAAACTCTAATGTATATGAAATACTGGTTCTATAGTACACCTTATTCATACTTTATAATAATAATTAGATAATATTAATAAATTAGAAAAAAGGATACTATTACATTTTCTATTTCAATCTTAACAAAAAATAGCAATAAAAACCAAACTCATAATAAAATCTTAAAACTATACACAGCTTATGTTGACTATCTAGTCCATCTTTCTTCTTCTTCCTTTTCTTTATTTATTTATTTTTTTTTTTCAAACATCATCATTCCTCTTTTTCTAACTCTAATAAAGTGAGCTCTTAAAAAATATTTTAGTTTTTAAATTATTATTTAATATATTATATTAAATTACTCATAATATATAATAATCTTATGATTTTATAGAAACTTTATTTTGATAATTTAAGAAAGGTCAAAAGAATTTAAGCATAACTCAAATAAAGATTCGAATATTTTTAACTGTAAAAATACTCTCCATTTCACCAATCAAAATTTTATATTGTCCCAACTCAAAATGCATTACAACCCATACAAATATTATTGGCAAGTCTATTAAAAGTATAATTATAATTTTGATATTAATTATATATTTAATAAAAAAAAAAGAAAAAAATATAGATTTATATTATATAGAATCATAAAAGTACAGAGTAAAGAATAATTCCAAGATAACAGTGGAAAGGTTTCATACCCTATTCTATACTTACGGGATAGGATATGAGTACAACCTTATACTATACCTATCTTGTATCCGCTCACCTCAAAGCTTATCCTAAAATAATAATAATAATAAATAAACGGCTATCTCAAAACTCCAGCTAGCTATAATTGCAAACAAGCTTATCATCTAACCGTCCAAGAAAATATTAATTGAGACCGAGAGAGTCGACCGTTAAAGGATCGGTTATGACGGAAAACAGAAAAGAGATGATATCCCGAGTAACAAATAACATCTGATAGGATATAGAATCCCTAGTGGAAGAAATGTAGACAGAACCCAAAATATATCATGTTAGCAATCACCGCATAGAAATGAATTTCCTTCCTGCAAATGCAAATTATTTGTTACAATACACAAGAATCTCAAGTATTTCGTGCAAACAATAACTCGAATGGAATAATATAATTAACAATTTAAACGCTCACATGCATCGCATCTATATTGGAAGAATTTAATTTAAAAAAAAAAAAAAAAAAAGATGCCTCCAAAATTGTTAGTCCTAGACTCTCTAGACCTATTGTACAAGTTGTCACTGAACTTACAAGAGTAAAATTTAGTAAAGTCACCACTACCCTTTCCCATAGTTTTTACAATTATCTCTATGCCTTCAATTCAAGAAATAATACTTGTCTTGAACTTCATCCAGGAGAACATGATCTTCAATTTGTTTTCACAATAGCAAATTCCAGAGTTGCATGCAGGAACCAGAAATGATTCCTTGTGAAGTTAGATATATATATATATATTCCTCAGAAAACCGCATAATAAAAATGCCTTGTGGCCCCTCAACAATAGCAAACAAGCCAATTTCCGTAAAAATGCCAAGACTATCCCTATTCTGGATGCTGGAACTCAAGATCTAATTTCCTTTTCAGATGTGATCTGTCAGCACTGTCAAGAGGAAATCATTATGAGATGTCGTAGCAGAAACAACGCTGATGTAAAGTAGTTGCATATGTCAAATACGCAAGTATATTCCTAATCTGGAAATATGTACATTTCACTTCAATCACTAAAAACTTTAACATCCTAAAAAAGGCTATGTAGTTGAGTTCAATTTGGACTGGCTCAAAGTACACTGGCCATCTGAAAAGAAAGCACATCCCATCAGTTCCCTAACCCTCCCACCCCCCAATTGGATAAGGAGAATAAGAGAGCATATGCACAAGAAAATAGAAACAAGACACAAATTTACATTATTCAGTGGCTGGATATCTCAGAAGTCGGTAATGACACAGCCTCTATAATATTCTTCATAACAATGTGAAAAAAGGACCCCTTGAGTATTCACTTGCTAATCCAGATGTCTAAAAAACAAATTGCCTGTCGATTGCTATTAACTAAGGAAAGGAAATTTACATGCATAAAGGCACACTCAACGAAAAATCAATTCTCACATATATTCAGTATCAACTGTATTCTATTAGTGCTAGAGTGATGGCCAAAGAGAGTTGCAGTCACCACATACTGCACCCAGAACAAGGATCAAGCAAACAAACAGAGTGCGAATGAATTTCTTTCTACCACATTTAATGACTGTACTAGAACAGATGAAATATATTGAGGGAAAGTTTATAAAGAGGGAGGACCGGGGGGGGTGTGGTGGTGGGAAGTTCTCTGCAACTGAAGTTCATAGTTCAGAACACGGAAGAAATCCATTAACAGCAAATTATCTTCCATTTAGCTTGATTTACCAAGATTAGGCACCTTCCTGACCAAGTCAGTGAACAGATGGGATAAAGACATTCACAGGAAAATTTCACATTAACAAAATCCTAAGTAGGTCAACACATGGCTGGTGAAAATAATAACTACCCCGCCAATAAATGAGAGGATGGACAGATTCAGCAATAATCTGTAATATGGTGCTTACCATCTATTCTATGCCAGCAATCAGGAAAGTCCTTGTCATTTCTTCACCATTTCTGGTGATGGAACAGGATGTATGTAATATGACAGGTTCCATCCAAGACATAAACCACCCTAGAAAATCACTTTTGGGTAACCACCCCCAGAAAATCTATCCACAGTTAAATCCAACTTCCACTGTACAGGAAGCCCCAGGAAATGTTTTCTCATAGTTGTTTATAGATGAATCATTGCCAATTTAAGATAAATCCACCATCACATAGTGTTTATGACCTAGGAAGCACCAAAAATGTATGACATACCATGTTCAATCCCACCAAGTCCATTACCAGGGCCTGCTTATGCATGTGAGTTGAACTACATCCATGCATTGGTCTTATAAGATGGTTCCTGTATATGGAGGTACCACACCATGAACCTTCAGCTTCAATTGCTTTGTCCATTTAAAAAATGAGATATAACCAATTTTAATGGCACAAATTTAGAAGGGGGAAGAGGGAGGGAGGGTGGGTGGGCGGTGAGCTACAAATTTATGATATATGAGAAACTTGGAAGCTTCTATAGTTCCATTTGCAAGAAGAAAGAAATTTTCGAGGGTCTTATGAGCTGTAACTGTAACTAGGATTTACATGTTTTCAGAATGGGAAATATCCTACAGAAGATCACTCTATATTTAGAGAATATTATTAGTCGTAAATAAGATTTTTTAGAATAATTGTAGCTGTACTTTCCCTGTTGATATTTCCTGTAATCTCCTAAATCTCCTAAGTCATTATTTCTTTATTTTTTTTGCAATTTAGAAAATTATGTGCAACCATAAATATGCATGTTGTAATACTTGAATGGACTGCAATACAACTTTTTCTTTCTTAGTTTAGATTTATTTTCTCATGGTATCAAAGCTAGGTTTCTTTTTTTTTTTTTTTTGAACCAGAAACCCTAGCCGTTAAACACTCTTTTTTCTCTTCTTTCCTTCCTTCACCATCATGCCTGAAGTCACGTTAGATTCTGCACCTTTGACAATAAATCCTCATGACCTTTTTTCTAATTCTCACTTAGTCAAAATCACCACTATGAGGCTGAATAGGGACAATCTTTTGCACTGGTCCCAATCTGTGCACATATGCATTCAAGGTAGAGGAAAGATTGGATATCTAACTGGTGATAACAAAGAACTAGACTTAGATGATCCAACATACCCAATTTGGGATGCAAAAAACTCTGTGGTTATGACATGGTTAATGAACCCTATGGAAGAGAATATTAGTGCTAACTATATGTGGTATCACACATCAAAGGAACTTCGGGATAATATTAATTTAATGTATTCAAACTTGGGAAATCAATCTCAAGCATAATGTGTTCAAGTTCCTCATGGGACTCAATGTCGACTTCGGTGAGGTTAGGGGTTGAATAATTGGGAGACAACCCATCATCTATTAGTGAAGTTATTGCTGAGGTTCACCGTGAGGAGAGTGGTAAGCTAGTAATGTTGGGTAAAAAAGCAGCAAGCAGTGCATCAAGAAACTCTACATTGGTAGTCTGGATACCCATACAAGAAAAATGACAACAAAGAAGTTTGATGACAAAAATCATACTCGGTGTGATTATTACAATACGCCAAGGCATACTAGAGAAACTTGATGGAAGCTTCATGGCAAACCAGAAAATTGAAAAGGTAAATATGAAGGGAAAATCAAAAGAAATCCTATTGCTAATGAAGTTAAGACAGTTCCCTTTAGTCCATAGCAAGTGAATCATATCCTAAAACTGCTCAAATTCAATTCTGGACCATCTAATTCTACTAATGCTTCTTTGACACGAACAAGTACTAATTTAAATACCTTAGTATGTTACTTGTTATCACAATCTACTTCACGGATCATTGATTCTAGAGCATCTAATCATATAGCAAGCTTTTCAAATTTATTTCATACTTATGTTCCTTTTCTGGTCAAGAAAAGATCCATATAGCAGATGGCTCTTATCCATCTATTCCTGGCAAAGGTTTGATTGTTTTGTCAAATATTTTATCCCTTAAATTTATCCTTGATGTACCGATACTTGCACGTAATCTTTTGTCTGTCAGCAGGTTATCTAAAGATTCTAATTGTAGTGTCACCTTTTTTTATTCCTATTGTGTGTTTCAAGACCTGAATTCAGAGAAGATGATTGGCAGTGCTAGAATGATTGATGGTCTTTTACTATTTTGAAGATGAAATCTCCAAGGATAAAAGACCTCAAGGAGTTGTTAAAGATAAAATAATGCTCTAGTACTATAGACTAAAGCATCCTAGTTTTCTCTATCTTAAAAGACCTTAAGAAGAGAATGGAGACTCTCCAGGTGAATTAGAACCAAAAACCACCTTCACATAAGATCGCAACTGTTTTGGAGGACCTTAGTGGAGCAGATTCGAAGACTCCCTACTCTAGCTGACCTCCTTTGGTCAGAATTTTTCGGTGTTCAATATCCTCTGCCACTTTAGGCAACTCTCTTAGAGTAGAGTCAGAGAGAGAGTCATCATTTTTGCCAGAAGAGGAAGCTGAGTTGGCAGACTTTTCCTTGTTACTTCTCAAAGATGAGCTGCAAAAGGAAGAGGGATTTTGAGCAGAGGGCAAAGCCTTGTTTGACCTACCAACAGCCTTTTCAAGAGGAGCCACAACACTAACAGACTTTTCCACACAAGGCTCCATATCTGTGACCTTCCTTGATAACCAAGACGACATTTTCACCGTGCACAAAACCAGAAACCCTAGTGGACCCTTTGCCCATTGAAATCCTAGTCGACCCACAAGGAGAAGAACTAGAAACCGAAGCCAAACTCACCAAAGCTCTCTGCTTTTTCATTTTCCAGCGAGACAAAGACTAGACCTCCGGCTGCTAAAGCTTTGTTGGCAACCCCATGCAAGTTCACTCTTATATGTTTCAATAAAAGTTTTCATGATAAGCAAAGAGACAAAGAATCAATCGCATGAAGAAATTAATTATTTAAAAAGAAAAAAGGAAAAAAACAACGAAGACAGTTGAAGAGGTTTAGGATTTTGGTGTATGGTTTAAAAAATGATTCAGTTGGAGGGTTTTTAGGGTTTTGGTATTTGGGTTAAAGTTTAAAAGATGTTAGGGTAGAAGAGTTTAAAAGCTAAGTGTTTTAGGGTTAGAGAGCTTAGGTAATGGAAAAAGGGATTTAGGTTTAGGTAGAGAGGCTACAGAAGTCTAGACCTATTTCTTGTTGTAACATGTTGTATAAATGTATAGCTAAAATCCTAGCTGATCACATTAAAGTTGTCGTTGTCAACCTAGTGGGAATGGAGCGATCAGCTTTTATTAAGGGCAGACACATTGTAGATAACATTTTTATAACTCAAGAGCTCACAAATGGTTACAACAGAGATTCTCATGGCTTAAGATGCACTATAAAGGTCAACATTATGAAGGCAAATGACCATGTTAATTGGTTATTTCTAAGACAAATTTTGACGGCAATGGAATTCCCATCACAATTTGTAAACTAGATCATGGATTGCATTTCCACATCAAAATTCTCAATAAGCATAAACGGTGAATTGACTGGTTTCTTTTCTAGTTCATGAGGTCTCAAACAAGGTGATCCTCTTTCCCCTTACCTATTTGTCTTGGTTATAGAAGTATTATCGTCTTTTTAGACTCACTGAGTCCAACGTGGATTTCAAATACCATTGGAGATAAACTTACACTCTTGTGTTTTGCCAATGATCTCTAGATCTTTTCAAAAGGAGACCATAGTTCTATCAAGCTAATAAAGGAGTCTTGATGAATTTTTTTATCTTTCAAGGCTAAAATATAACCCCTCTAAGAGTTCAGTGTTTTCAATGGCATGAAAGACAAGGACAAGGACTTCATTACCAAATGGCTAGGCTTTGTGGAAGGTTCCCTACCAATGAAGTACTTAAGAGTCCCTCTTATTTCTTCAAGACTCTCTAAGAATGATTGTAGAATCTTAGTGAACCACTACACAAGTTGTATCAACCATTGGTCCACGAAGGCTCTATCTTACGCAAGGAGCCTCCAACTCATTAAAAGTATCCTTTTCTCATTACAAGTTTATTGGTCTTCTACTTTTCTCTTTCCGAAAAGTATCCTTTAAGGAAATCACATCCAAAATCAAGAGATTCTTATGAAGCGGCTTAGATAAGGCTCAAGCTAAAGCTAAAATCTTGTGGGAGGATATATGTCGGCCTAAGTATGAAGGGGGTTTGGGCATTTTAGATCTTACCTTGCAGAATAAAATGACCTAAATCAAGCTTATTTGGATTTTATGTTCAGATGAAGAGCATACCCTATGGCCAAGATGAGCGAAAAATGAGCTTTTCAAGAATCAAAGTTTCTGGGCAATAAAGAAACCGAGTCAGGGTTCCTAGACTTAGATGAAGTCATTACAAGCCAAAAATCAGACAGGACATCTCTTTTTAAGGAAAGTAGGGAATGGTAAAAGTATTTTGCTATGGTATAATAACTGGCATCCTAAAGGCCCCTTGACTTCTTGGCTAGGAGAACGGACCATCTATAACTTGAGTTGGTCAAAGGATGCAAAAGTTAAATCTATTATAAGGGGTGATGACTGGAATTTACCACTGGGTGATACATGAAGGCACATCAGAGTTCATCTCCCTTAACAATGCATACCAAGAGCATCTGAACCAGATAAGTTAATCTGGAAACCGAAACCTACTAGGCCCTTTTCCATCTGCAGGGCTTACAACGCACTTAGGAACCAGCATGATAGGGTGGAATAGTCAAGGATTGTTTGGAATAAATCCAATCTATCACGGCATTCCTTTATTTTATGGCTAGCGATTCAAACAAGGTTATACACCCAAGACAAACTCTTAAGATGGGGTATCATCACAACAAACTGTTGTTTCTTATGTAAATCAGGAGAAGAATAACATTTGCATTTATTTGTCAACTGTAAAGTTGTAAAGTCAGTTTGGCATGAGATACAAAGGACCTACTCCATTCCTCTTTCAGAGATTGGGTTAGCCATGTCAGTTAGGGACGTTTTCATGCTTTTTAGAAGATTTGCTGATTCTTGTCAAAGAAAGATCCCTTCCATAGTTTTTATTTTCTTTGGAAAGAGAGGAATTGTATAAGGGTAGGTGGTATCCCCTCTTCACCCTTCATCTTAGCTAGACAGATTTTGTTTCACTTCTCCTTTCCTAGTTAAGACGTGAATCCATGTGCAGTGCAGTATAGTTAGCTAAGGTACGCTCCAACCAAGCTTTTGTTGTTGTTTTTAGGTTGGAACATATGCTTAGGCTTCTTTGTACATCTCTTTCTTATATATAATTTTCTGACATTACCCAAAAAAAAAAAAAAAAGAGGTTACAAAGGTTACTCATAGCAAAGGATAGAGGAACAGTGAGAGAGGAGGAGGTGTAAAGAGAAGAGGGGTTAGGGTTAGGCACGAGAGTGTAAGAGAGATAAGGTTGGGAAAAGAAGAAAGAAAGGGAAGAAAGAGGAGAGAGAAGAAAGGATGTTTTCTCACTACTTTTTGAAGAGAGAGGTTACAAAGTCCTTTTCAATGATTGTTATAGCGTTTCTCTCTTGTACTCATAGATTCATTCATATCACTTATGTGAAAACAATTCCTCAATTGACAAAACATCACATTGATATTTATTGTTTAGTTTTGCTTTTTTCTTATTGACCTGAAGCAGCAAAATTATGGAGAAGAGTAAGTAGAAAGTAATTGCATGTTAAGCTAGTAAATCATCAAGTGCTCTTAACAGACTTAAATGTTACTTTCCTTGAGAATCTTTTAACAAAACTGAACAAGATATTTAAAAGTCATTCCATCATATTGATTACAGAATACATTTGCTTGGCTGCACTCAACCAGCTGGTGAGATCATTTCATCTAATTAATCAAAATAGTCTTATACAGCCTAAGAATCAACAAGAAGATTTCAAATCTTTGGCTGAGATGCAAGCTCCATCTCAATGATTATAAAAAACATTTGATGATGCCAAATAATTTGACAACAAAATGGATAAAGCAAAGTGCCCATGCACCACTGCATCTTCCAACAGCGTTATGTTGCCATGAATTTCAGCACCATTTTGCTGAGTTGTGGGTAAAAAAGTAGACATGAAAAAACAAAAATAAGGCATCATAAATTACAGCCACACAATAGAGCACTTCTTAAGCAAAACATCCAAGTCAAAAACCACAGAGCTTTGCTGATCTGATCAAGTAGTTTCGATGGAAAAAAAGCAGAAGAGATAACATCCATACTTCTTCTGCAGGGAGATCCAACATTTCAACCGACACAAATTTGGGAAATTTGACCAATAACAATGCAAGTTTGGTAAATTTTCACATAAAAAGCTTTTGTGCATCCACCAACCTTGTGGTAAGTGCACAACAAATCGGCTTTCAACACATAATAATACAAGCATAGAAATATTCACAAAGGCAGCTGCTATCTCTCAAAAGAAGCAGCACTTCACCCACAGCAATGTGATAAACACCATATAAAATGAAAAGGATGAGGTTCAGAACTACCAGCAAGGAACTACTAGTAGATCTTGTTACCTGTTAATTGTTGGCCTATTTGGAGGTCGAGCAGCAAAAATCGAAAAGTCCAAAGACATCTCGCTTCTGTTTGAGTTTTCTCCAGTAGCCTGCCTAGCTTCACGGTGTTGGTCATCAAGTTTATCAATTTGATGTGCATGTCCTTCAAAACCTCCACGCTCCACTGTCACTCTCCTCGATTTTCTTGGAGGTGATAACACTGTAGGACCATCTGCTGGATTAAAATCCAGAACCCTAGAATTGACAGCTTCCTGCTTTGGAGCAGGTCGGGGGAGCTTATCTGGATTTGTTGGTAAGGGAGCAGACGAGAAGTACCTATTCAGAAATCAGAAAAGTTAAAAGAATAATTTGGCAAAGCTTTTTGCTCCCCAAATTCACTAAGTTCTAGATGCAAACCTGTGTTCCAATGCCTGTTGTGCTGAAATCCTAGAATTTGGGTCGTAGGTAAACATTTTCGCTAAGAGATCTAATGCATCATCACTTGCCATGGGAAAGAGTGATCTTAAGGGAGGAGCCGGAACATACTGGTATTCCACATAATCAGGAAGATATACCATATCAGGCCACTGCGAAGGTGTTGGAGTCCCAAAGGCAGCAAAGATCTTTCCTAGTTGATCAATGTCGCTTGACCCCTGAAAAATAAACGGAAGTATTAAATCAGGATGAAATGAATGAAAGAAACAATAGCCAAGATGCAAAGTATTAGGTGAAGATGTGAAAGAATTGTGCATCCCATGTGAGAACATGGCCAGTAAACAGGATCGTTTTCTTTTCATATCAACTATGTAGAAGGATCAAATTCCGAACTCTCACCAAAAACCATATCAAAGAATACTTGCAGACAATTCGACTTGCCAGGTAATATCATCTAGTAAAATACTTGCACCGGGAACTAACATGTTCCAGCTTCTATGCATACTCAAAAACAGCCAAGAGTTTTAGAGATACGTGCAAACGCTTAAGTTTAGAAAATATTCTTCATAAATACAATGGACATTAGATGGCCTATTATATACTATGAGTAACCTAAATACTAAATATGCCTGAGCTGAATAAAGATGGGAAAAAAAAAAGAGGAAAAGAAAAGGAAGCTAGGAAATAACACTGTAGCAAGAGTTAAAATACATTGCTAAACTCCTAAAATGATATATATTGGAGATTAAATTAAATAAGAACCTGATATATTTGTTACTCAAAAGCAGGAGAGACTTGAGATTTTTTAAACAAAGGCACTTTTTAAAGGCGAAAAGCATGGTATTTACCTGTAAGAGAGGTCGGCGTAGCAGTAATTCAGCAAATATACACCCAGCAGCCCAGATATCAACTGCAGGACCATATTGCTTGGCACCAAACAAAAGCTCAGGTGCTCTATACCATTGTGCAAATACCTGCTTGATATATTCAAAAAGCAGAAAAAGTTTTACAGGTTTAAAACATAAGAAGTGGATCGATCAATACATCAAATGCATCAAACACTATATCTAATTAATTGAAGGATTATATGTTGAGTAACTCACTTCTTTTCTTAGGCTTAGTTGAGTAACTTACTTCATGTCACTTTACAACTGCTTGAACTCATTGCATGCCACATTTTTTTTCACTCAATTGAAGTTTCAACTACTAGCATTAGCACCTCTTGTAACATCCATCGTCGTAGAAAGATAGTAATGTTACCAAATGTAACATTGTCCCTAAGATTAAATATAGTATTTGAAGAAGGATGAACTAAATTTCATTGATTGAATTAACCACCTGTTTGCTACCTTCCTCCCCTACACGTTTGCATAGTAATGGGAATGTAAGATGTTATAGAATTGTACTTGTGCTCTTGTTTTAGGGCGATTTAAGGTGTAAAAATGCATTTGTCCTTGTTCACCTTTCTTCCAAACTTACCTATTTTTTGTTAGTGTTTAGGGCTAATTTGGAGAAAACCCTAGATCTTATAAATGAACAATTGTTAAAATTCTAGGAATTCAACCAGACTTTTTTGGGTAATTAAATAATTTTATTAAAAATAAAAGAATATACAAACCGCAAAAAGCGGGAAGAATACCTTCACAAAGGACTATACGAAAGGAAACTAGAGGAGACCACTCAAAGTACAACCTACGATACATCCAAATAGCTTAGGATCAACCTAACAACAACATGGGTAGGAGGGAGATCTTTTCCTAGTCTAACATTATTACAGACTCTCCATATAAAATACACAGCAGCAGCTAGAGCATGAGCCCAAGCGCTAGGCGAGGAAGGCAAGGATCCAGCAGTGATGCAGGAAACCATTCCTTGCCAAGAGGATAGCACCTGTGGGAAACCCTTCTGTTGAAGAACTTGTTGTCAAATGTCCTTGGTGTAGTCACAAGCAAAGAAGAGATGCTCAACTAAATGCTGGTGGGAAACTACCCAACTAAATGCTACATTTAGGAACATGGAGTAGTGGTCAACTACCCTGCAGCTACAAACAACTGACTGACTCCTAAATAACAACATAGATATTGTCTTACTTGCCTCTACACAAATACACGTGTTTGAAAGGCTCTACTGCAGCCATGGAATCAGGAGGACTAGTATGACAAGTGATCAACATTATATAGACAACAACAGAAACTGATTACAAGAGAATCTAGATGTACTCAAATATAAACATAATACAACCAAAATTTAGAACTGATTTTCAAATCTTAAAATCTACATAACATTTAAGTCAATCAACAAAATTAAGATTTCACCATTCCTTTCTTTTGCACATTAGACTTCCCAATTACAAATAAATAGAGGCATTATAGTTATAGTGAGGACAAGAGTCCAATCAGGTATGTGGGACTTAGAGATTCTTAGGTGTTTAATACACCGATTTGGCCATCAATTTCCATAGAGATATGGGAAGTTGGATTCAATAGACAAGTTTTGCACAAAGAGAAACTGTTAAAACAATTAAGTGAACAGATCAATCTTAATCAATTGCTTAGCCTAAGTTGATCTAAATTTTAGTCAATTATTACATTGCTAGCCTTATTTACTGACCTGGTGTTACATCGTGGTTAGTTTAGATAAAAATTATCACTCAATAAGTTTAAATTTTACACAATCCATTATTTGATTAGCTGGAAAAAATTTATATTGGGTGTAGAAGAAATAATTGGATTCCAAAAATAACTTTATTCAAGTTATTTCTTTTTTTTTTAATTCAAAATTTCATTTAACCAAAACAAGGATGCATAACCACAGTGTGAGGGATGGTTGGATAAACACACTGCTTAGAAAAGCTTGACACTAGGTCTAAACCTCAACACTGAAGCAAACAAGCAAACATACAAAAATTGATAAACTAGTGTTTAGCCAAAAATACAAAGTTTAAGATAAACATTGCTAGCAAATGAGTGTTTGGAATGTGCTGCCCTGTTTGGACTAAGTTTCAAGCCCTCCAAAAACAAGTTATAATACACTGCAGCATAAAGGCTGATATCTATTTGTCTTTAAGCTGGCTATAGGATGCATCACACATCCTTTAACAAATACAACCAGCTAGCTAATCAAGTGTGTTCATCAATAAATGTGATGAATTAGCTGGACCATATATGTCACTATGTATAAGAAGAAACGGCTTTGATGATTTATAAGAATGTAAATGATAAGGAGACCTTGAAAACTTTACATGAACATAGTGATCACAATAAGATTCACTTTTCTCATTATTTTTTAATAATTGGGTATAAAAGAGACAAATGATGAAAATTTGGATCGCCTAAATGTCTATGCCATAGCATTACATCGGATTCTGACATAGTAGACAATCAATTTTGAGTTGAGTGGATTAGTTGGCTGATTTCTTACTCTTACAAGTTGTATAGGCCTTTCTCCTTAGCATGGCCAATCATCCTCCTCAAAGAAAAGTCATTGGATTCACCATGACAAAGAAAATGGTTACATGATGTTGCATATCTCTAGTCAATCAACTGACCAAGAGCAACTTATTTTTTCATTCAGGTACAGTGAGAGTTGAATCTAGTTCAAAATTTGACAATCTAACCAACCTTCTTTTCTAGCCCAAGCTAAGCTACCATTAGCAACAAATACCTTTATATTGATATCAAATTCTCCGAATGTTTCAATAAGTTTCAATGAGGTTTCCATGTCATCTAATGGTCCAGTGTCTAAAACCATGTATTTTTCAACCAAAAGTCATAAGAGAATAGACTTGACTACCTTTATGTGCAGCAGCTACTGATGGGCATGGATCAGTTGAATTTTTGCACTCTTGATAAGTTAGTTTAAGAACTCCTGGAGGAGCTCAACCTATTATATTGATAGATTGATATTTGTAGCCTTGTCAATGCTTGTCCATACCTTGTCCCATTCACATATTCCTCTTTTGTTTCTTGAATCTCCCATTATCAGGTCTCCATGAAGCTTCCAGCAATTATCCTCTGTAAGATAGGGCTTATGGCATGTTCACTATGCCTTCTCCTTAGGTTGTGAGTCTATCAGTATCTTTCACCTTGTAAGTTGAGCAGAATTTGGGGAAGTTTGGTCAGAGTCTATACTAGGAAACATCACCCTTTGTCTATTTTTTTTTCACAACAAACATCTTTGGAGGTCTCCTTTGGGATTGGGAATGGCTTTTCTTAGGACATTTGTAGCCTTGTCGAGTCCATAGCTTGTGCCATTCACATATTCCTTTTGTGTTTCTTGTATCTCCAATTATCAGATTTCCCATAAAGCTTCCAACAATTTTTCTCCATAAGGTATAACATGTTCATAATGCCTTCTCCTCATGAATTTATTCATGTCTTTCACCTTGTAATTAGAGCAGAATTTGGTGAAGTTTGGTCAGTCTATGCGAGGAAACATCACCCTTTGTCTATTTTTTTCTCAACAAACATCTGCAGAGGCCTCAGAAAGGCTTCTTTCCTCACAGATGCCTCCTAACTTCCTTTAACTCCGGATTTAGTCCTTACAGAAAATAGAAAACACAATCCTTATCAAGCATCTTGCCTTGTAAGCAAAGCAGAACTTGAGGAAGTTTGGTCAAAGTTCGTGCCAGGAAACGTCACCCTTCATCTACTTTCTTCTCAACAAACCTCTGCAAAGTCCTCCTTTAAGATTGAGAATAGCTTCTTTCCTAATAGATACACCCTAACTTCATCTAACTCAGGGTTTAGTCCTTGCAAAATATCAAAAGCATAGTCCTTCATGAGCATCTTGCTATACTTAGCACCAGCTTCCACACACTTTCGGTCCATATCATCAAATAGCAGTAATAATCAGTAAAAAACATGGCACCATAACTTGTGACACGAATCATAGGCCACATTTCAAAGATTATGATATGGTCTCCAAATCAAAGTAAATTTCTTATAATGCATCCCAAATCTCCTTTGCCATGTAGAATAGATATGTTCTTCCAATTTGCAGCTCCATAGGGTTCCCTAACCATGCCATAATTATGGGGCTTTTAGCCTAACTTGTATTATAGATATCATCAATGGAAGCCATCTTTATAGTAGCCCTAGAAAGGTAACTGAGCTTCCCATACCCACTAATGACAAGGTTAAGTGATTAGAACTGCTAATGAAAGTATGTGCCATTCAACTTATGAAGAACTATTTGCAATGAGTAATCATCCCCAAGATGTGAGCAATTAGGATGCAACACTCCTTGCACTTGCTCAGGATTGAGGGCACCAAACTTAAGTTTGGTTCCTGAATCTGTTTTTGAGGAATAACAAGTCATCTTTGATGACTTTTATTAAGGCAAGATAGGATTGATTGGTCTCTAATATCATAAAGAATTAATTGGATAAAAAAATCACTTTATTAATGTAATTAGTAGTGTTTATATGCAAGATGATCACCAAATCACAAGGATAAACAGAATGAATAATATGAAACAAAACGACATGAATAAGATTAAGGGTATATATACATACTTAAATATAAATAAATATCCCATGTGTCCCTCTTATTAAGAATGATATTAACTACCATTATCTGAATTAAGATACTTGGTTTGAAACAAAATTTAAGTATTTAAATGGCTCAATACACTTTGAATCCATTGTCAAACTACAAATAAGGTCTCTTTCTGATTCAGTTAGGAAAATTTCTTCAATTGAGCCAAATCAAGTATTTATGGCATTGGGTAGAGAAGAAAATGACCCTAACACTTCAAAAAACACGACGACTCAGATTTATCATAATATTATTGAAAACAAAAATTGCATATTGTCTTATAATCAAATCATCAATAACTCTCCTCTTCATTTTCCATAGCATCATAGTATCTGCAGTCCCAGTATTTCTCATCAACTAGTTGGTCTTTGACATGAATAATCGCTAAAATTTATATATAATAATGACCTCAAGATTTCATTAATTTGTCTAAATTTATCATGTGCCATATTTACTACCTAAGTCTAAGTCTTGCCTCCTAGAGTTACTATCTCAATAGTGACAGCATTAAGAAAGGTAGTAAAACTAGCAACCCAAACTTCAATTGCATAGTAAATATGGCACACAATAAGCAACAAGTTTTCAGGTAGTTAATTGCACAACATAAAATTTAGGTAATAAATGTGTTATTATCTCTTATTTGAATTCTTTTACTTGATATATTAGCCTTATCATCTCCCTAAACCATTGCCTTCAAGAATGATTAAAAGATAACCTCCAGATTTGTTCAAGTTCTCCACTCTCTTCATTTTTCCAAGTAAAACAAGATACTTTAAGGTGCATCTGAACAGACCATGTACAGATGTAAATGAAATCCAACACCAATAGACTACATTAAGTTGCCCAGTATAGGCTGGAAACAGTAACAATGATCTGTCACCAATAAATTGAATTGAACATCCAAGGCCACTGGCTGACTATGGAACCACTGTAGCTATTATCAGACTCTGATTCACCTATCTGGACATGAAATTTTAAGTTTTTTTTTTTTTAAAGACACCAAATAAAGATGCTTCTGCTGTTTCTCTAATCCATGGGAAATTTAAGAAAACTGATGATAAGGGTGATTAAGATTCTCAGAACAGCAAGCATAATAAACAGATAACTAAATCTCAGATGAGGATGCATGTAAAAGAAAAAATTTCTATATATTCTATTCTGGCAATGCTTATGGAAATAACAAGTAAAAGAATGCTAGAAGAAACTGAAATCAAGAAGTGACCAATTTTTCTAGTCCTACCATGGCTACAATGCCTGATTGCATCAGTACGATCATTTCTACACCCCAGGGCCACACTCTATGGAAAAGAATGTGGCATGATATGGATATTTTACGAAGTTCAAACTTGGTTATTCATGGGTCATAATGATGCATACCAAATATGGATGTTTTACTGTTTCTCTAATACATGAAAAATTTAAGAAAAATTGATGACTCTCAAAACAACAAGCGTAGTTAAAAAGCTAACTAAATTTCAGACAAGGATGCATGCAAAGGAATAATTTTCTAGATATTCTGTAGTGGCAGTGCTCATGGAAATATTAAGAGAATGCTAGAGGGAACTGATATTAAGAAGTAACCAATTTCATTATATTCTAGTCTTGACATGTCTAATAGCATAAGTATGATCATTTCTACAATGTGGCAAGAAATAGATATTTTACCATGTTCAAACTGAATAATTTCATAAGTCATAATAATGCACCAATAGGTGAAGCATACCTGGCGAGTGAACCTCCGGTCTGGACTTCCAAAAATCCGAGCTAAGCCAAAATCAGCCAACTTAAGCTGACCATTAGGTCCTATCAACAAGTTATTTGGCTTCATATCCCTGCAAGCAAAGAACTAAGTACCAAAAAACTGACTAGCAAGTTGTCATCTCAGAATATCATTCATATTGTTGGACTGAAAGTAAAGGAATACCGATGCAAAACCCATTTTTTGTGGCAGAAAGCAAGTCCTTTAAGCGTCATCTGAAGATAGGATTTTATATCAGCTGGTGAAAGAAATATGTTTCGATCCCGAATAACTACTTCAAGATCGGTCTCCATAAACTCAAAGACAAGGTGCAAGTTTCCTTTGTGAGGAAAAGCATCAATCAACTCAATTATGTTTGGATCTTTAAGCTCTTTAAGCAGTTTAATTTCTCTAAGCGCCGTAATGTGCACCCCTTCCTTTTGCTTCCCAATCCGAATTTTCTTAATGGCAACAACCTGTCCTGTCTGCAAACGACCAAAATTCTTGTTCATTTTGATAAGTAAAGAAGACTAAGAATATGTAATTCATAAAACAAGTTTAACAGAAAGTATGGCAAATAAAACACATCATAACATTCCCAACATCAGTAGCATATAATGTCATATGCTTCCAACGCAGACAAATGAAGAAAGCATCTAGCCCTAAAATGTGAATTTCAATACAAGGGAGGTCTAAGGCATTTTCAATTTCACAACCGCTCCATTTACAGCAATCATTAAAAATTTAGTACTAAATAAGAACTCTAAAGCTTTGTTGCTGATTTAACTGACATCCATTCGACTACTGGTTGAATCAAACCATGCACAAGTCTTGTAGATTGAACCAGTCTTAAGCCCCATCTATAATCAGTTCACTATGCAGTGCACTTGATAGGACTCAAAGCTACAACATACTTCGACATGAGTGTATTTTAATCTTCTAGACCAGCACCTCAGGATCGCCTTTTTAATTCATTACTAGATTATAAACCTGCAAAAAAGCATTTTTCCCACCTATCCTGCTAATGAAATGTCAACCAAATATTGAAAAATTGCATGGAAGTTTGAAACCGCTCCCCATAATTCTTTCCTTCGACCATAATTCGAGATCAGTTGATTTCAATTTTAATTCAACTTTTGTTTTCCCACTTACTTGTGTTCATCCAAACAAGGTGCCTACTAAAAATGAAACTCGAACCCCTAATTTACAAATTTCTCGCTCTAATTTCATCATCATGTACCACACGGGACCAACCAACAGCAATTTGTACAATAAATAAACATGAATGAGAGGATTTCGAAAGGAATTGAATTAGCAAGAAGAAACCTAACCTTCGTATCAATGGCTTTATACACAACACCAAAAGTACCTTCACCGAGAACTTCACGCTTCAAATACCTATCAGCTACTTTCTTTGATAGATCCACTTCCGTCATTCTCTCTCTCTCTCTCTCTCTCTCTTCCCCACTAAGGAACTAAAAGTCTGAGTCGAGTTGTGATTATTAATTACGGGCTATATGCTGTGATTTCTGAGATTTTCTCACTCACCTTCTCGGCAATAGCAATATCCGAGAAAGAAGAAGAGAAAAGGTAACGGAGGTTTTGGTACATTCTGTAATTAGTAGAGTCTCGATGGAGTGGAAAGGAGCGGAGCGTGCAAGTACTGGGGGCAAGCCATCCAAAGATTATGTCCATTGGGTGCTGGGGCCGGCTGGGCTGTGGAGACATGATTGTATTTTATTTTCTGTTTTTCTCCCCTTGTTTTTTTTATTTTTTTTTTTTTTTTGAAAGGATAATTACATTAACATAAATAGTATATGACACAAAGTTTATAAAATAAATAATTTTTTTAATATTTAATAAAAATAATATTAATTAACTCAATTTTATAACATAAAGAAATATTTTTAAGAATATAAAATATTTTGATTTTTATCCAATAAATTTTATTTTTATATCATAATATAGATAGTACAAAATTTAAGCATTTTTTCTAATTTATCAACTCAATTTTTTATCTAATTACCAAATAAATTTATAAACTAAATATAAAAAAAAAAATTTATCCAATTCAGTATCACAAAAATTACAAAACCAAACGCTACATAAATATATAAAGTTTAATATATGTTTATAATTCTTTTTTTAAAAAATTACATAAATACAAATAAAATAAAATTAATTACCTAATTATAATGTAAAATTACACTTTGAAAATGCAATATTATAATTTATAAATATCTTGCATTTGCAAGTTGTAATTTAATAAACTAGATACAATTACTAAATCACATTTAATAAATTCAATTTTACTATACATGGTAGAGATAACCTCATTGTTGAATGGTTAAAGCACGCACATGAATTTATGAGAATGTGAGTTTGAGACTTGAAAGCATAAAGGACTTATGTCTTATATATTAAATGTGACATTAATATAAAATTTAAAATCACATTTAACCATTGTATTTGTATAATTAATTTAATATAATTGGTATTTATGTAATTTTTTTTATTTTCATTATAAACATATAATTTTCTCTAAATATATGTTATGTTTTTAAAAATATAAATGTAAATTAGGATTTATTATGAAACACAAAGTTGAATTGACTACAACTGTATGTTATATGCTTATCTTTGTAATAGCAACTATAATATTAAATTTGATGAATCTACAATTTAGGTAAAAAAAAACATAAAAATTGTTTTTGATGCAATAAATACTTTTGAAGTCATATATTGCTAGCTTCATACATTGCACAATTTTCGTATAATACAAAACTCTAATAATAAAAGTTGAGAAAAATATTTTATATTAAACAATATGTATATAATGTTCACAAACTTATTTAAAATACATATTAATTTAATATTCTAAAAAACTTTTTAAAGTGATAATTATATTTAATAAATTATAAAATTTCTTATAACATATTTATGAAAAGTTTAAAAAAGGATTATATAGTTAAATAATATTTCTTTAGCCACGGAAAAAAAAGGTGTTAAGAAGTTATTCTAAAATTAATGTATGTGGCATCTAATAAATGCGACATTAATATAAAATTCAAAATCACATTTAATTACTGTATTTATGTAATTGATTTGATATAATTGGTATTTGTATAATTTTTTTTTTTAAATTTTCATTGCAAACATGCAATTTTCTTTAAATATATGTTATGTTTTTAAAAATATGAAAATAGGAATGTAAATTAGGATTTATTATAAAACACAAAGTTGAATTGACTATAAATATGTGTCATATGTTTGTCTTATATAAAATTTGATGAATCTATAATTTAGGGAAAAAAAACCTAGAAATTGTTTTTGATATAATAAATACTTTTAAAGTCATGTATTACTAGTTTCATATCCATGTAATGTACAAGTTTCATATAATATAAAACTCTAATAATAAAAGTTAATAAAAATATTTATATTAAACAATATGTATATAATGATCACAAACTTATTTAAAATACAGATTAATTTAATATTCTAAAAAAAATTAAAGCGATAATTATATTTAATAAACTATAAAATTTCTTCTAACATATTGATGAAAAGTTTAAAAAAGGATTATGTAGTTAAATAATATTTCTTTAGCTACATTGTAGAGTAAAAAAAAAAAGTGTTGAGAAGTTATTCTAAAATTAGATAGAAAAAGATAAACATTTAATAATCTACATATACTTTATTATAGAAACTCTTGCAAAACTATAGCAAAAAGTAACTTTTATTTACTTTCTATTAAGGAAAAGAACATTGTATGTGTTTTATTGTCTTATCCTTAAGTTTGAAAGAAACTTTTTTTGCTGCATTCATAAACTATCCACAAATTAAAAACGTTTTTATATACCTTTCTTATCATCTCATGGAAGATATTAACTGTAATTTCCTTTTCTTTTTCTTTTTTTACAATTGGTATATAAGATAAAAGGAAAATGTGGAATAAAAGCATGATGCCAAACAAAATTATTTTCAAACACAAGAATATTTTTTATTTTTCTCAAGATTTCTAAAACTTTATAGGTATCATTTTAACTAAAAACCCTACTCCTTTTAATAAATAGTCTCATAAGCACTCTTTTAACTCTAATGCATTTCTTTATATAGTTGCTAATAGTTAAAAGCTTAAGATTTTTTTATCAAAAATTCTTAAGAAAGAAGATTAAGATAAGACTTGAGCATTTACTTGAGAAAAATTTGTATTTTGGACTTAAGCATACTAAAACCACAATCTTTTTGTATTTACAGTTTGTTAACTTGAGTTTTTTTTAGGTAATTTCTAAGTCCACATTAATAATAAGTAAAAGAAGGGATTGAGGTAAGACATTAAGTAATTTTCCCCATTCAATGTTCACTTCAACAAACACCCCATTTTGGATTATGTTTAAATGAGTTTTTCTTCTAATCCAAACATTAAACAAGTATTTAATAAAATATATAGGTGGTTTACAACTTATTTCTTAAGCATTTCAAGTGTGTGAGTTATTGAAATAAGTATTCTTCACTCTACTTCTTGTTCTTTAGTTTATTGTTAGTGTTTTTAAAGGAGGAGGGTTCGATAATTAAGTGGGTGTTTGAGTTAAAATTTATGGTTTTGATGGTTAAAAAAAGAGTTTAGGTGATGGGTAATTGCGAATTTGAAATATATTTAAGGTTGGGTTAAAGATTGGAAAGAAAAAAAAAATTGATTTTTAAATGCTTTTTGAAAGAGTTTAGGGCACCAGTTTGCTGTTAGAGGGACAAAACCATGTCCATGCTATATCCGATCAAAGGAAAAAAAATGGGTAGTGAGTTACACAACAAGGTGACATTGTTGTGTTACCCATCATGAACTCTAAGTGTTCTTTTATTGGGATTTTCTTTATCAAACTTAACAAAACATTTTCATATCCTTAAAATATAGTTCCAACTAACTTTCTTTTACAAAAAAAAATTCCAACTTTTGCAAAAAGGTAAGATTTTGACACAATTAAACGATATGGTTATATCGCCAACCATGTTAAGTTATAACTTTATATGAAATTTTTTCCTCGTATTCTCCTCAATCAAACTTTTTCCTACCCTTAATATTTGGTTCCAACAAACTTTCTTTTGTAAAATAATTAGATTTTCACACAACAAAGCGACATGGTCATTTCACTAACCATTTCGAACTAAGAACTTTATGTGAAGCTTTTTCTTGCTATTCCTCTTAACTAAACTCAATCAAACATTTTCCTAATATTAATATTAAGTTTCACTTAGCCTTCTTTTATAAAAATTTCAACCTTTATTTAGAATTTTCATATTCTTGAAACTTAATTTAGCATTTTAACTAATTTTAAACACTTTTGACTTCCAAGTGACATTCTAACTAATTTTAATGAACTATTACCCCTTTTGGAAAATCTAGTATAATATTTAATGTTTTTCAAGTTAGATTCTTTCCAAATCTTTCTCGTATAAGCGCTTCACTATCTTAATCTTACTAAAACTCAATCTTTTCCTAACATAAGAACCTATATAAGCCTAGATGGACTTAAACCTTAAGATTCCATCGTTAGTGTTAAGTAAGCATGTTAAAAAGTTGTTTTGAGCTTAGTTGAGAGGTTTCAACTTATTTGGTTATGAAATAGTTAAGAGAGGAGCCAGATGAAGAATTTATGAGGAGTTGGCTTAAAGTTAGGATGAAGACTTATGAGGATAATGGAGGAGAAAGTTATAAGAGTAGTTATATTCTAGCATTGGCTTTGTTTGGCATCTAAGATGGATATATTGATTTTTGTATTAGGTTTTTTTGGCTCAGAATATCATATTCTCTCTTATTGGGTATAGTTTGATTTTGGTTCAGCTTCCATGTATGTAATGCATGTTTGTTGCTTGTGCTTGTAAGGGTAGTGAGAAATAAACCGAACTAATTTACATCCGACTTAAAATGTTGCTTGCTGATTGTGCTTGTCATGATCCGTCCTTTAAGACAAGAGGGCAACCGTTAATCATATACGAGATTTCCCTCGTGGACTTTTATATAAGATGACATAACTAGATCTATTGTTTCCTAATTCCTAAGTATTGGCCATATGACTTTCTTCGTAATATATAGTAGTAAATTAAAAAACATATATTTTATTCTATTTACCTATGTATATAAGAGATTATGATTTAGCGAGGTCGTGAGTACCCCTTTGTTATATGCAATCTTAAATTAAAGATAATTAACCTGTTGTTTTTTATATTCTTGCATTAAACACACGTGAATAACTAGTTTGGCATCGGATTGTGCATGCGCGCTATATGCTAAGCTTGGGCTCATTCTTTATTTTTTCAAATGTAGGTTAATTTGATAAGTTGATGTTATGAACAGTACAGGAATCGATATCATTAGGTTGGGAAAAAGAGAAGATTGGCTTTGTATCGTGCTAAGGAGGTTGTTAGATTGTGACATTGAGGAGTTGGAGACAAATGGAATTGCCAACAGGTTTTTTTTTTATGTTGTAGAGTTATAAATCTTTCGATGTATAATTGTGTTTAGAATGACTCGCTTATGAGTCATTTCTGAGTTAATGTAGTTGGAGAATTATTTATAATATAGGTGATTTTAAATATTGTAGTTAGTTTTAGAGTCTCGACTTATCATTACATACTAGGGACATGTAGTATGCTGTGGTACCATTAGATTCTAAGGCATCACAAAAAGTTAAAATCAAAATTGTGAGTTCCCAATGCTTATATATATCTTACCTAAATTTAAAGTAATATATATTCAAAGGACATATAAGTTGGTGCTCTAAAGCACCCATTTCAAAATAGCGTCAATAATAGTGGAAGATGGAGAACTTAATGTTAACATGTGGCATTAATTTTGATTTAACTTTTAACAAAATTGTCTTTAGATAATTTTTTCCCCTTTAGTTTTAATAGGTAATTTTCCAAAAATTTCCTTTATCATCACAGATCTCTTCAATTATTTCCAATTGCTTAATGAAAATTAATAAAAGTATTGTAAGCAAAATAAAAATGTGCATTTTTTAGGGCCAAAAATTGTTTGGCTTTCCCCCTTTTAGCTTTTTATTTTTTTAATTTCATTACAAAGTCATAAGAAAACAGTGAAACAAAAAGAAAAGAAAAAAATGAAACCGTAAAAGAGAAATAAAGAAAGATGGCATTTAAAATGAAGAGGAAAAAAAAGAGGCGCCTCTTTCTATGAAGAGGTACGATTAAAAAAAGCATTTGAAATAATAACTGTTGATTGTGGTTAAATTAACTATGTCAAATAGGGTTCTGGTGATGATTGGGCTTAATGATCTCCTCGATCTGCAAAAAGCTCCTAGTGGATATATCCATGAGAGCCCTTCGACACTCAAGTCAACAAAGAAGGGGGGAAATTAAGAAAGTTCAAGAACTAATACCTTAAGTAAGAATGCTCGAATGTAATGGGAAAGAGGAGAGAAGGGCTTTAGGTAGAAAGTGAGTAGCTTAGGTTTAGGAGCCAAATCCAAAATCCCCTTACCCGTCGACCCCCTTCCTCTATTTATAGCATGAGGGAGTATAACTACCTGGATAAGTGTTAACATGGGGTTCGTCCATACCAGCAGTTAACAAAGGACATGTGTCGTGGAATTAATAGGGTAGCTTTAGGAGCCGGTTAAGCAGCTACATCTATGATCTATAGTTCTGACATTCTCAAGACATGTCGGGTATCCTAGCCGTATCATAGGTGTCAAGTGGTAATTAATGAGCCAGGGTAAGGTGGCAGCATTAAAGATAAAGAGAGAGTGAAGAGGCAGGTAAAGTGCCCTAAGCAAGTCGTTAGTAGCAAGTCAGGTATTAAGGAACTCATGGGGCTAGAGGTTTCCTAGTTCGTAGTATTCAAACCGGGCAGAGGAGGGGTTCTTCATACTCCAAGCTTGGTTGGTTCACTAATAGAGTCTTCACGTGTCAAATGAGACTTTCAACTTTAGGCTCGTTGCGGTGCTCGCTTGAGTCCTTAGCGCAAGTGTTCAATAGATTGCCTTTTATGAAGCTTAGGGGTAGCTGAAATGTTCGAACAAGTTAGAACACATGGAGAGAGGGGGGGAATCATTCCTTTAGGAGCCAATGGACCTTTTAGGGCCTTTGTCAGGACTAAGCCTCGGGCTGAACAAGAATTAGGTATCAATAATAACCAAAGTTAATATCAAAAGTTAAAGAATTGTAACATCTAGAAAGTACTAGATAGAAAAACTTTTAGAATTTTATGTTATAATTAAATTAAATAAAATTTAATTAGATATGATGCACATAAGACATTAAAAAAAAATCCACGGTGGCTTAATAATTTAGATAAAAATTACCATAATTAATATGTTGTTGAATTTATACTTGAAATATTATGTGAATATAGTTATTTAGTTATAGAAATATATGTAATTAATGTAGCTATTGATGGTTATATGAAATGTTATGGTATTTAGAAAAATGTTATAATCCTTTGAATTATGAAAATATAATATCATATATCATGATATGCATAATAATGGCATTCATAGTGAATTAGTGGTCGTGCAATGTTCGACTATAGCCTGATCACGTGCCACTATATTCAAAAAATCAAAATGCATAATATACATGTTGAATAATCATAATCAAATTATAATTCATACAAGCACAATTGCAAATAACTAATCATGGAACATGGAAGATGGAATAACTATCACCAATCATCAAACATGGAAAAAAAAAAAACCATTACATAAAATGTTATGGTATTAAGAAAAAAGTTATAATCCTCTGAATTATGAAAATATAATACTATATACCAAGATTTGCATTATAATGGCATTCATAATGGATTAGTAGTCGTGCAATGTCCAACTATAGCCTGATCACGTCTGATTATATTCAAAAAATCAAAACCATGTAATCATGTATTGAACAATCATAATCACATTGTAATTCATATAAACGCAACTGTAAAAAACTAATCATGAAACATGTAAGATGAAAAACAATTACCTATCATCAAACATAGAAAATAAAATAAACTATTTTTAACATAAAACATAATTGAAATATGCAAAATAAACCTAACATTAATAACTATTGATGAAAACAATATTAACATAAAACTAATAATTATTCATAAAACAAAATAACAATAGCATAAACAAATAATTATTTATGGAACAAATAACAATAAAATAAAATGAATATCAATTTATTCATGCAACAAATAATGTAAAATTTCTATTAATCCATTGATGTAATAAATAATCATAACATAATATGAATATTGACAATTTTTTTATGAAGATAAAAAAAGAGATAATAGTAACACAACTGAGAAAATGAAAATTTATTATCCTTATTCTTAAATGTTTGTTCCCAATAATAAAAGGAAATAATTTAGTTAAAAAAAATAGACAACCCAAAATGAAAATGGCAATAGGAGAGGAAATTGGATTTTTATTTGTAATGTTCTCAATAATGAATGTGAATAGTTTGATTATTAGAAAAATAAACAACCTAAAGTAAAAGTGATAACAAGAAAGGAAATCAATAAGATCTCTACATTAATACTTCTCAAATCTTGCTTCCAATAATAAAGGGAAATATTTAATTCTAAAGATAGACTACCTAAAATAAAAATTACAATTGAAGAAGAAATTAATAAGAATTTATAGTTAAAAGCACCCCATAGGGTCTATATTTCATCAAACGTCTCAACATACCACAACAATCCTCCGTTAACAATCCTTTAAGAACCATACTGAAATAAGAGAACAACATATAACCTTCAACAATTCTTCATTAATGTCATCAAGAAGCTTGAACATAATTTAATAATTATCTACTTAGCGTATATGTATAGTGAATAATAACGACAAGGTTTGCAGTATTACAGTAACTTCTCTCCCTTTCTACTGGAAGAACCTTTAATAGAGATCTATTAGCCGCAGTTTGCTATTTATATGAACTGAGAAAGTGAGTATAAAACTTGAAGACTAAGAAAGCACGAAGCATAAATAATAGTGAAGGTAAAAGAAGGAAGTGTGATGAAAAGATTAAAAGTGGAACAAAGGAAGGGATAATGAAGATCAAAAAGTTAATTTAGGTGTTAGAAAGAAAATAAAAGCATTATGCACTAAAAATTTGAGACTTAACACAAAGCAACTAACCTCCATTCATACATACGTACGTGCGCGTATGCACACACATATATATTATTAAAGCCACAAGGACCTTGAGTAACCATCCCTTTTAAAACTACTGGTTATAATATGTTACAAGGTACTACCCTAATCAATTACCAAGTTTCAAGCCATATTGTAGACTTGCTTATGAGTTCTCTATATGTCAATGACCTATTCGTAAGCTCTTCATACATAGAAAACCTATTTATGAGCTCTATATGTGTTGGAGACCTACCAATGAGCTCCTTGTATTATAAAGACCTGCTCATGAGCTCTTAAGAAAACCTCCTAAAGGGCTCCCTATGTGAGAATATATTGAAGAGCTCATGTGAAGACCTTTTCAGGAGATCTTCAGGTTAGTCCATTAGGTCGGCCAAGTTGGCAATTCAGGCCGACCCATTAAGTCGATTAAGCTGGTACTTCAGGTTTACTGAGTTGGTCTGTTTAATCAGGTCAACCAAATTTTTAGGTCTGCCCCAGATCTAGTCTTTAAGGTCCCCAACAACTCATCAACCTAATTCGATAGCTTACCATTTGAAAATGTCATTTGATTACTTATTTTTAGTTATGTTATTTGGACTTTCTATTCTTGTATTGTTCATAAATTACTCTCATGTTCTATTTTTTATTTACAGAAATGCCACTTAGACATCCTTTTAGCCTCTTTATTTACAAATTTAACACTATATATAAATAGAATACTTATGTAGAGTTTTAGACAAACTTTACATATTAATGAAAAATCCTTTTGATTCTTTTTTCTTGCAAAGCTCTCTTTTGCCAAATCTTATCAATTCCTTTGGTAAGGATTGTGATGAACAACCCTAGTTATCTTTTTATGGGTCATATCAAAGTGATAATTAGACTATATAGGATCTAGTTGATGAGTTACATCTGATTAGGTAGCTCATAGATTTGCTAAAAACCCTCACAAAACCCATCCTATTTTTGTTCCTTCTATAGGAACAGACCCATCTCTATATCGCCACATCGCTACTCTTGTTGGTTCTCAGCACAATATATCATCTTAGTATTAGAGCTTAAGCTTTCGAATAGGGCTGAGAGTCCTTAAGTCACCTTGTTATTGCTATTTGAGTACGTGTTTGTGCTGTTTTGCATTTGAGAAATTTCAAGTTCATTGGCTTATGTTGTGACACTAAGGATTTATTTATTGGCCATTGGTTTGGTTTTAATCCAATACATTGGGAACCTTATCGACTGGTTTATCTACTATATTCCCTTTGCGTAGGTCTATTAATGAATTGGGTTGATGTTCTTTTCTGAGAATAGTAGATTTGGTTAAAAAAAATTCGATTTTCAAATTTGTGGAGCAATATTGCATTTGAAACTCTTATAATTATTACCCGCGAATGGGTATCAAAAGATTTCATCTAATAGCTTATATTTCGAAATGGGTCTATAAGTTTGGGTGTATCTATCATGTCCTATAATTGGTGTGATTATCAGTGGTTCTAGTATGAAATTGCAACTGCATAGTGTTATACATGCAGTCGTGAATAGCAAGTGTAGTGTCTTGGAAGTGTCGTAAACGATTGCTTGTAGGCGTAACTCGTGTAGTTGTGATTATTGGTTTGTTGGTGAGTTGGTGACTGGCCATACGAGTTAATATCTTGTGTAAAAGGTGGTTTCCAACTGTGTTGACGACTAAGTCTTATAGTTTTGGTTGTTGTTGTACAGAAAAGAAAGTAGTAAGGTGTTTGGTAAAGTTATGGGTTGTGGCTAGATGGAGTGCGAAGCTACAATGGTATTGTGGATTTGCACTACTGTACTAGTACGTGGTTGAAACAAGAGGTATCCAGTGGAGCAGTGATGTGCATGGCTATGTATGATAGTGGGAGCTGTGCCTGTGCTACTGTATATGGGTGTTCATGAATCTACAGTTGTGTTCAAAGTGTCGAGTTATGTACTTCTACAGTATAGATTGGGAAAAAATATACAAAAATGGTGTACTCTGAAAAAATTTTACAAAAGTAGTGCCTTCACTATTCATTGATTTTTTAAATTGAAGGCGTACTATGTATGTATGCCTTCTTTATTCAATAAGAAGGCATACTCCTTATGCACGCCTTCTTTATTTAGTAAGAAGGCACACACGTTATGCATGCTTTCTTTATCCAGTAAGAAGGCGTGCATAAGGAGTATGCCTTCATTATTCACTAAGAAGGTATACTTCATATGCGTACCTTTAGTATTGATAATTTTTTTTAAAAGTTACTTTATGTAATTAATTAAGCTATTAAATAAATATGCATCCCTTTTACCTGCCTTGAATGTCACTACCACGCACATTCAAGTGAGGCTTCGCACTCTCCCTAGCTAAATAATTTTAATATAGCAAGTTAGTTTCTTATTCCACTCATAAGTTAAATTCATGCTTCACATTCCCTCTTGCTAAGTGTACTACCTACGAAAACTATTAATGGAGTGGGTCAACTTAAATGATTCACTAAAATACCAAATGCTGAAGTTGTTAAAAGTAGCTATAGCATAAAGAAAGTATATATATATACAGTAAACTATCACTATAAAGAGAATAGCAATATAATATGAAAAATCATATAAAAAACCATTTACACAATGAGTAATAGATGTCGATAATAGATAACAATTAGACAAGTAATACAAATATAGTTATTTACAACTACTTCTTCCTAAATCTAGTTGATTGTTTTCTAAAATAAGCTAATAATGATGGTCCACGTATGGATGGACCCTTTGATGGCTAATTTTCAGATGGCTATAGAAGAGTATCGGTAAAATCTACATGAAGAACTGGAGTAGGCGGTGATGGTGGTAGTTGGATGTCGGCTTCCTCTATGTGTATTATCTAAAGCCATCCTGTATGACGTTTACGAGAAGCTGGCAGTATCGACTACAGATACATCGACACATAAGCACTAGGAGTGTTGAATGAGGTATGGCTCAAACTAGAGGCATAAGTGTGTGGTGCATTACTACTAATCTCGCCCAAGTCAATGGAATAACGAGATCCCGATGGTATAGAATCATTGCCGTATCCCCAACCACGTGCCTGTATTGTTCAACATTCTTTCGTGTGAACTTTAAGACCTACACGCAGTCGAGGGGCAAGTACAGGGGCTGGCTTAACTGACTAGTCGAGAAATAATATTAAATCGTCGTGATCCTCAAGATGGTAAAGGCCACCATCGATGATGTGATGAGTAGCATAGACATCATCTATTAACATCGCCTGACGTAGAGTGTCCACCTATAGTTAATGAAACAGTTAATGTTGTATTCATATAGATTGCTTTGGGAAAAACCATAAGATAAATGGAAGGAAAGCTTAATGAGTATCCCATCACAACCCCATAAAGGGTAATGTATCGGCATTTATGATCTCTATACCAGTCATAGTAAGTTATATTAATACCCTTTGGTCCCTAAATATCAACAACCTACATATGGTAGTCTACCCAGGTCGATATGTATCCTTAATGGGCAATCGACTAGTCAATGTCTGTCCTATCTCTAAGGTTGATATGATGTAGTTCATCAACGGTCTGAACGTCGATCGATATCGACTAAAAACCTCCAAACTGTCATATAACATGGTCTGGGAGATAGAACTCCATAATGTGGAAACATATCAATGGAACCTTAATCGTCTAGATAGCTTGACCAACATTGCAAAAATAGGGGTAAAAGATCAATAAAATCATCTGGGTACGGCTCCCATACGACCTATAATGTATTTGGAAAGAAAGTGCATTAATAATCCATAAATTTTTAATGAAGATCAACAGCAAAAACAAAATTCAAGAAATGCATACCTGTCTACTCGTCTGTAGAACAAATGCATTTTAGATTCATTTTCATTATAATAGTGGAAAACTATTTAACTATACAAATTAAAAGAAAAATTAGCACTATAACATACCCAAAAATCCCATACGTCCTGCAACCTATGTCGTCCCTGTCCATGCAGTATCGACAGGTCACTCGGTCTTGGATCCATCTAACCTACTAAATAATAAAAAAATATGTTTTGTCATTAAGTTATAAAAGCATAACATGATTTGATATGTAATGTAATGTAAGAAAACAACAAGTATATGTTTGTCTATATCATTTCTATTAAGTTGAGGACACATTCTCCTATTGTGTCCTTCCATTTGACATACACTACACTTACTCTTATCGGCAGACTCCCTTAAGTCTATCTCTATATGGAACTCTTCTTTCTTAGTTTACCTAAACCATGTTTCAGGTTCTCGTTGAGTATGAAGAATAGGTAATCGAGACGGGGTTAATTCAACTCATTACTTGTTAGCATGAAGTGTCTGGCGTAGATATCTAACTGATGGGACCATGTATGCCATATGCTAATGTACCGACTTGTAGTAACTTGAATAAAATTAGGTGCTCTTATTGCATATGAACACAGGATTCTACAGATTTACCATTTCCTACATGAATACGTCATTCTATTCCTATCTACAATATGTGTTTAACCACCTCATTTCATCAATCCATTTGGTTCACGTCTCCAACTTGTCTTCACCTCCCAATCCCGTTTTTATGGCTATATTGCTTAATGGAATGAGCTGGAGCTCGTTTAGCTCATGTTTTCAACTTCTTTGCAGCATACTTTGTATTCACTTGCCTTACATCTATTCCCTTCCTTGCTTGTTCGACTCTTCTCTCCCAATAATCAACACAGTTGTAGAAAATTTTCTTAATAAGTGCAATGAGGAGCAATCCTCTACATCCTTTCAAAATGGCATTATAACTCTAAGTGATGTCGGATGTCATATATCCAAACCGATAAAGACCGTCATAAGACAACATCCATTTGCTATTGTTAAACGGTGCAAACCATGATAGTACGTCCTCCTTAACTTGCACCATCTAATCCATTAAGTACTTAAATTTCTTAGGCTGTACCTACATAGCGGTAGCAGTAGTAGCAAGCTTCTTGCACAGTTAGTTCTTATGTGCTGTGTTGAAATTGCTATTGACATGCCATATGCACCATCTTCAAACCGCAAATGGTTCCTTCCAACCAACTTCTTATTTGTTGAATGCATTCTTAATACCTAAGTGTCTATCCGTAACTAGGCAAATCGTCTCCTCTTAACCATTCACAATAAATTGTTTCAATCTTTTGAGAAACCAACTCTTTATCTCTATGGACTCCTTGTCAACAAGTGCAAACGCTAAAGGGACAATACAGTTATTTTCATCCATAGAACAAGCAATCAATAATGTATGACCATACTTTCCATACAAAAATGTACCATCAATACAAACCACTGGTTGACAATACTTGAATACGTATACACACGGACCAAATGTCCAGAAAACCCACTTCATTATTGAAACACCAGGCTTTGGAGATCCCCCCTATCCCCACACCACCTTAGATCCGCGATTTGAAATCTTGATTGTGTTCAACAAAATTGAAAGCTCATTGTACGCTTTCTCCCAATTGCCATATACCATCTCCATAACCTTTCTCTTTGCATCCCAAACTCTCTTCCAAGTCACATTATAGGCAAACATATTAAAAATATTTGCGTGCAAGTCTGCAATCCTCATATCAGGATTCTCTTTAACATTATTGATGAAGCAATTGCCCATAAGTTTACTATTGATCTATCTGTAGTCTTGCATCACATCGGGGTTGACACGTATATGTGGATCCTCAAGAATTGCTATGACGAATAACTTCATTAAACTTTTATATGATGCTCGTAGCCTCCACTTACATCCATTGTCCTTCTCCCTGCAATAAATGGCCCATAGGTTCGATTTTGATTGATCAATGTAGTAGTCATAGTGGTTATTGATATGATATCTTTTCACGGTGTCAATAAGCTCATCCTTCATACTGAAGCATTGTCCGACAAACAAATCCACGTCGTCAACTTGGTTACTACTCTCTACCTCCATATCCTTCTCGAATTCTATGTAACCACTACCACCACCAATGTTCATATATGGAATTGAATCTCTAACCTAGGATGTCAACATCCCACTCTGATTATATTGGGGAGCTATCCCAATCCCTTAGCTAGTAGTGAATTAAGATGCGGATGGAACGCTGCTCAATATATGCTCTGATGTGGCCGCATAATCTATAGTGTTTTCAACTTCTATAATTTCTTCATCTACTTCATATTCAACCCCCACGTACTTCCCTTCAAGCTCAATTATAAGTCTCATTGGAATCATATCTTCATCAGGGTCGTACCCTAGGTCATCTTGTAATATTGACCCTATTTCTATATCAATTGCCTCTTCATTTACATTGCCTTCACCAAAAGTGGAGTCTTCCATCGGATAAGTTTCCGTTCCATCATACATAGGGTTGTCTTCCTTGGTTTGCTACACATGAGGTTAAGCAAAACTGAAAGACCCAACTTGTAAACTTCTATCGACAATACTCCTGTTAGGCTAATTGGAAGACTTAACATATATCTCCTATATCCTGTTTTCTCCAAATATGTCGACCATTTCTATGAAGTTTTCTACATCATTATCATCCATAATGGCCATTAAAGTATATAAAACACCTCCCTCATAATAACAAGAATGTCGATGAATAAGCTCAACCCCATAAGGATTAACTCCGATGCTCACACAAATCCACTAGAAGAACTGGCTGAAGTTGGAATCCTTCCTCATCTTCAACTTTTTCATTGGGTCCCTATCATATTGTGGACCATTACTTCCATTTGCTATATTCCTACCCACATACACAATTATCTTCACATAACCAACCATTGACAACTTGTTCATTAATCAATTACAAAATTAGTAAAGCCCATACGATTTTCCAAAGTTCGTAGTACCTACACAATTTCACTTCTTGATAGGGTATCTTATCACACATTATAACTATAAGCTCCCATACGACTTCATTTCTCAGTATGGAATTTTATCATACACTATAACTTTACATTATAACTGTAAGCACCTATACAACTTCATTTTTCAATGGGGTATTTCATTACACCCATACAATTTTACTTTTCGGTGGGGCATTTTATCATATACTTTAACTTTACATTATAATTGTAAGTACCCATACGACTTCATTCCCGATGGGGCGTTTCATCGCATCCACACAATTTCACTTCTTAGTGAGACAATTTATCATACACTATAATTATAACTACCTACACAACTTCATTTATCAATGAGACATCTCATTGTACCCACACAATTTCACTTCTCATTAGAACATTTTATCATACACTATAACTGTAAGCACTCACATGACTTCATTTCCCGGTAAGGCGTCTTATCGCACCCATATAATTTCACTTCTCGTTGATGCATCACTAATACATCGATAAAATTACATACAATCTACGGGTCGTATATATATATTTTTTACGTAACCACCACAATTTATATAACTATATATTACCATGTGAATAATAAACAAAATTCAATATGTATAATACGAAAATATAAACACTAAAAAAATTATCATCTAATTATATTTCACATGAACAATATATATATAACTATGTTAATAATGTAATTTGTATTTAAAAAAAAATTATTTCGAAATAAAGATGGCTAAGTGTTACTTACAAATAGGTTAAGGAAAATAAGGTAATACTGTTGCTTAGAGAGAGAAAATAAGGCTATACTATCGCTCTGAGAGAGAAAATTAGAAGTTTTGAGAGTTTTATGTAACTGGAGGAAGTGAGAATGAGGGCTGAATGCAAAAATTGAGATATATATATATAAGGAGATGGAAAGCGCATACTAAAAGCACACCTTCCTAAATATAAGGAAGGTATGCTCCTAGAATGCGCCTTCCTTAATACATTGAAGGTGCACTCCTAGCAAGTGCCTTTCGTGTAATTAAGAAGGCATGCTCGCAATGTGCATTTTCAGTTAACAAAACACATGATCAGTAAAGGCATGCACAAACACTACATCATTTTTGTACTATTTTTGCAGAACACTCCACTTTGATATATTTTTTTGCAATTTGTACTATAGAAGTACAAAACTTCGAAGTGTCCGACCCAAGCTAAATAACTTGCCGAGCTAAATTAAGAAAGTAATCCGAGTTTCCGAGCAGAGCCTGAGGAATTCGAGCTACTGTACTTCCAAAAGTGCCGAGCTGAACTAAGATACAGCTGTGAGTTTGGAGCTTGTATGTGTTGACCAAATCAAGAACTACCAAGCTGCTGTAAGTGGACGTGTGGAGTCGATAAGTGTTGAACCAAGCTGTCCAAGGGCGTGTACTGTTATTTGTGTACTGTTATATGTGTACCGAGCTGCAGTCGCGTATGTATGACAGTGGGAGTTGCTGAGCTTGCTGTATTGGTCGATTTGAAAATTCCGAGCTGTGTGAGTGACTACTGAAGTGCGTGGTATCGATCAACTAGTGTGCCAAGCTGAACTGGGTCATGCATTTCTTTAATTACCGAACTAGTATGACTGTTGTTGAGACGAAATTGCTTAGTGAATCGTGTTCGGTTTTTTCTTGAAGATACTATGACTAGCTGTGTGTAATCACTTGTGGTTCGAGCCTTGTGTGTGTGTGCAGTAGTTTTCGGTGCAGTTAATATCTGCAAGTCCAACCAGCTATAAACCGAATTGGCAAGCTGTCCTTGCTTACGTTTGTATGCTATCCATTTTTAGAGATATTACCGAGCTAGTGTGAGTGCATGCTAAGATTGTTCGACAGTGAAGTAGCCGAGCTAAATTGTAGTAGTGTTCCAAGCTCCAAACTGCTGTAATCTGAAGCGCCATGCTGTGTGTACATTGGCTGCGTGTGTCGAGCTATGTCTGAGAACTTGGGTCGATAGTGTGTCAGTGCCAAGCTGTCTAATCATTTTCAATTTACCGAGCTGCTTTTGTGAAGCGCTGTTGCGTGTCGTTTTGTGCCAATGAGCTACTGCGGTCTTGAAATCGCCGAACTGTTGTGTTCATTCTATACAAGGTGAGCTAGCTTGAACTGGTAATAGCTTACCGAGCTAAGCAGGTTCATGTGTAGAATCCGAGCTGATTGAGGTATTAAGTGCATGTGAATTGCATGGACAAGTGTATACGAGCCTAGTGTGTGCTTTGGTGTGCGTGCCGTATCCTTCTTTTATATTGTCGAGCTGTTTATGCTGGTGTACTATAGTGTCTCTGGCAAATTGAAGGGTTAAGTGAAGCTATGAGAAGTGTGCGTACCGAACCTTGTTGATGTACCATCTCTTGAGCGGACCTAAGTGCTCGGTTTTTTAAGTGTTGAAGCCATATAGAATTATAAATTATTACGTGCATATTGCAATTGACCGGGAGCATAGGATATTGTCCAATTCTTCGTTTCATTTCAAAATTATTGAATTAATATTTAGGTCAACATGGCTTAAGGTGATCAACATGGATACGATTATGAATATTATTACGAGGACGTGATATCACAAATTTCGGAATTTGACGGACATGATTTTCTAGATGAATATTTAGATTGGGAATTTCAAGTAGAAAGAATTTTGTGAGATTATCCATATTTTAAGCTTGAAAAGGAAGATATAATTAGAGCACAATTCAAAGACTTTGCTGAAATTTGGTGGAAAATGTGAAGAGAGAAAAACTTCTGAATGGAGGAGAGATTATATAGAGATTAATGAAGCACTTTATGAGGAGAAAACTTATCCCACTATATTATCAAGACAAGTTATATGAGCAATTGTCAACATTGAGGCAAGGACCTATGAATGTTGAAGAATATACGCATGAGTATGAGACACTCTTGAGACGATGCAAATTGTATGAGCCTTGTTCTTCTACTATATCTTGGTTTGTGACAAGGTTGAATCCAGAAATTGCTAGAAGTCTTGACCTTTAAAAAATTGGGACGTTGAGTGAAGCTATCCAAATAGCGTTAAGGGTAGAATTTTCTTATCAAGCTAACATTTCTAGAGTTTCCGATATACTTGATTAGCTAAAGACATTTAAAAACAGCTTAAAGTGCTTAAGGATGAAATGAGGCAACAAAGGAATGTCGAATTAAAGGGTATTGAAGGAAGAGTTAAGGAGATGGAGGTTGCTGGAGAGGCAAGTGATAGAGAGGAAGAGGACAGAGTTGGGTTGTAGTTAGAACCCTACATTCCCTATGTGGTTTTGTTACCCACCATGAATGCTATAGATGATGATTCTAATTACTACTATATTTACCTTCCACATATCATCTTATGTCTTGATCCTCCAATGAGCTTATTTTGCATTGATATGAGCTATAGTGGTGTTATGCTTGTGAGTTATTATAGACCGGTGGTTAAAGTTTACCAAGGTTATGGTGATGGATATACGTATTGGGGATGTGTTATGTTGACTCTTGGTACTCTTTTATTTGGAAGACTTGAGATGTATAAGTGGAAGGAAGAATAATTAATTTACAATGAAGTAGAGGGGATGTTAATTATAATAAATGAGGAGGTTAAGGAATCTAAGTTAGTTGAGCATGAAGAGGTAGAAGCATTAGAGGTTCAATAACAATTTAAGGTCTTACTTACACAGAATCCATGAGCTCATGATCTTTTGTATGACCTCGAGATCATGTTACTTCCTTTAATTGATTGTTAGTGTAATCAATCTGACCTATGGTGACTGGAAGGAAGGATCCATGATGAAAAGTTTGATTGACCGAGCTCACGATAAGTGGAAGGAGCATTGGCTAATGATCACATTGGTGGTGGAGCTTGATTATTTTTACTTGCTTATGTTTTATTTGTGTAGGATAGTTTTTATCTACATAGAGCAACTATGGGTATCTGGAGATCGACTAAGCAAGCATGAACTCCCACGTTGTTCACTACCAAATGCCGGGCTATGCTAAGGACCTACTTATCAATATTTTATGTTTTGGAGACCTGTTGGAGAGCTCCAAGTCTACTCGGCTCTATCAAGTCTGCTCGACCAAGTCTACTTACCCTAAACAATGAAACTTCAATTCATCACCTAAGCAGCTAATCCATCTACTTAGTTGTAGCTTCCCATTGGGACTACGTACTTATATTTTATTTACTAGATTACCCTTATATTTTATTTTGTATTTATAGAATTGCCTCTAGGGCATCCTTTACTTTATTTTATTTACAAAATTACCATTACGTATAAATAGTTAATATTTATAGGATTTTAAGAACACTCATCACTTTCTCTATGAAAAACTCTTTGAATATTTCTATGTGAAAACTCTCATATCCTGCTCTTATCAATCTTTTTAGTAAGAATTGTGGCGAGCAACCATAATTTATACTTTGTGCGTAATATCAAAGTAGAGATTATGTCCTATATTGTTCGTTTGGTGCATTATATCCTTATGGGCAACTCATGAATTCGTTAAACCCTATTTCATCTTCTCTTCTTTGATATTTCGAAGGGCCCATTTAATTATATACAGTAAGCCTTAGTGACAACTCAACTCCCAAGCACATCAAGATAGGAATAATCCGTTGCCAAGTTTTGAGTCAAAACTTCTCCAAGAAGGAGGGAATGATATGCTATGGGTTACTACCCTAACCAATTGTCAAGTTTCGGGCTATATTAGAGACCTACTCATGAGTTCTCCATGTGTCGATGACCTGTTCGTGAGCTCTTGATAGACACCTCATTTTTTTCCTCTTTTTTATTATTTTATTTTATTTTCCTTTTGAAGTAAGGTAAGGGGTCCTAATTTAGAAAAGAATACAAAAAAATAAAAGATTTGAAAAACAAAAAAAAAACAAAAAAACTTAGAGAGAATTATAAAAATACAAAAAGATGGAAGATTTAGAAAAAAATCACCAAAAATAGAAAAGTTGGAAAAAAATCACAAAAAGTAGAAGAATTAGGAGAAAACTTGAAAAAAAAAATCATAATAATAATAATAAGAGACTTATGCAGTTTAGGGCTTAATTTTAGGATTAGTGTTTATTTATGTATTTATAATAATAATGAAAAAAGGGCAGTTAAGGCAGGGGGGTGGCGAATGCAGATTAAACCAAGCTTAAACCTTCTCATGGCTTGGATCAAGGCCCAATGCTCTTCAACCAAGAAGACAGCAGGTAAGAGGGGCCAGCAAGTCCATTCTTTACCATCTTTTTTACATGATTTCACCAAATTAATTACGGAACTGTGTAGACAACATGATGTGTTACGAATTAAGCCTTAAACTTCGTCTAGATTTAACTAAAGTGTGCTTCAAATTGGCCCAAGAAATTCGCCCATGCGTGAAATCTGAGAAGGTCAAATCCTTCCTTAATGGATGTTTCTAGTATTGTCTAACCTCGGTTTAGTATGAATAAGGGTTTTCTCTTCAATTCTAAGACACACAATCAATAGAACTCTTACTCCCGAACTCTCTCTCTCTCTCTTTCTCTACATCTCTCTCACTGTGTCGTCTCTCTCTACTTGTAGCTTTCTCTTCAACCGTCGATGAGCCACAAACAACCATCCATAGCGGCCATGAAGCTTTAACTACAACACCAGCCATTACTATCGTATTATTCGCCGCATAAAACCACCTAAAGCGAGCCCAATAGTTGTTATTACTGCTCTTTGCTCGCATACATGCGGGTCACATGACTTGACCTAACTCGATCCAAATCGACCCAACTTGCTCTGATCAAACCGACTCAAAGATGTGGATCCAATCCTCGTGAAGTTCCATTCGATTTGGCCTTTTTTTTTTTATTTTATCCTTATAATTGTAAAAAATATGAAAATATGAAAAAAAAAGAAAGAAAGCAAAAAAAAAAAGAAAAAAAAAGAGATGAGACTTTTATTTTAATGTGTGCTTAGGTTGAAAAAAATAATAATGATAAGAAATAAAAAAATAGTAATAGAAAAGGGAAAAATAATGGAGAAAAATATTCTATCACTTAGAAAAACCTTTTTTCAAATAAACAAAAATAAATAAACCCATTTTCAAAATAAGAGCACTTTAGAATTTTCCAAAAAAATAAAAATCTAATTTAGAACCCTTTAGAAAATTTTCTTAAAAATACATTAAACAAAAAAAAAAAAATGTAAACCCAATCTTTTCAGAAATTAAGATAAACATACTCACATAAAGTTTTGTAAAAAGAACTATGTATACCTGTTCTCGAATAGTACGTGTGTAAGCACTTTTGGGGCCACATAAAAAATGAAAAAAAAATTAATTTTTTCCACTTTAGTCACTTAATTCATAAGAGACAAAGATTTTCATTTATCTAGTGTCATTTTTTTTAATGATAATTTCAAAGAAATTGAATCTTTATTTGGAAAGTTAATTGTACCCGTAAAGATTTAAAAACCTAACCTTCAAACTTGGTTTTCTAATTTTTAAAATTGTTTAATAAAATTAGTTTTATCAAATGGTCAGTAACTAAGTTATAACCAATCAACTTAATTAGTTATAATTTAACTTTTTTTTCCGACTCCAATTGGGTAGCAACTGCAAAACGTTTCAAAAATAAAAGAACCGGTTTTTTTTTAAACCTTAGTCAAAGATCGGTATTAAATGGATATGGTTTAATATTGATTAGTTTAAATAAGACTTATTTTAAGTAACTGGGAAAATAGAAGGCTTAACAGCTTAGTGACTTCATTGAAGACGTCAAGAGGGTTAGTCATTTAACTTTCCAAATTAAGAATTAACATTTTGAAATCACTTTACTGAATGTAATTTATTTGTTTATTTGTTCTTATTCTTTATATGTAGTTGCACTAATCGTTCTTATAGGGTTAAATTTATTCAAGTCTTTATTATGGGTTTTTTTTTTTTTTTTACTTTCTGTATCATATTTTGCATGGTAGAAACGGTTGGACTCAAACCATATTAAGAACTTAGGACGGAGGGGCCATTATGTAAGCTCTAAGTGCTGTGGTGTAACTACCGCTCGAGGTTGATTAAGCCATCTCCACTTAAGCTTAATATGACCAATGAAAGTGTTTTTTAACAAGTAAGGTCACATAAGCTTAAAGACCTTTAGAATCTACCTTTTATGCATTCATGACGTTTGAAGCCAACAAATAATAAAGTAAGATGGAAAAAAAAAAAGAAAAGAAAAGAAGTAACGGGTCCGAATTTCTTTAATTTTCCTTATAATTTCACTATATTGTAAATATAGAGTTGATGTAAATAAGTTTTGTCTTTGTTTTATACTTCATTGTAAATAACAATTCTTCAATCTTGTAAAAAATGTTTTCTTTGTAATTCAGCTCAAAGAAATGGCCTGCTCATCCAACTCCATTCATTTCAAAGAAAGGTTCGTCGATAAGCCCATCAACCTAAGCTCGCTCTAAATTAGTGGCTTCAATACTTTAGCCCAAGGGAACAAGAGATCATCACCAACAAGATTAAACCCATTATATTACTTCCCAGGATAAAGATTGTGATCAATCTAATCAAGTCCCTAACCAACTTCTAGGAACCCAAGGAAGTAGCTATTTGAGTTGGGCCTTACCTAATTAATCCAACACTTAAAGAGTATACTCAACTACTTCAAGCCCCTTCCTTAAAAGATATATATACTCCAAATTTGGAAGTTGACCCAATTAACACATTTTCAAGATCCCTTAAGGTTAGAAAAGTTGAAATAAGCAAGGCCTTAAAAAGTTGTAATGGAAACTGCATCAAATTGGAAAAACTAAAAGCTCGGTTCACCATTGAGCCCAAATCTAACAAATGGGGTATTTTCTGTGGCAATCCTAAAGACTAGGAACATAATAGAATGAAGGCTTTTATCCTAGCTTTATTTAGGACTCTCCTATTCCATAATGAAAAGTTCTTCGTTCATTTTAGGGTCATCGAATTAGTAAGCCAGTTTCTAGAAGGCGAGTCGTATATCCCGACCCTCCTCATAGATCAAATTAGAAGCCTTAATATTCTGAAAGAGAAAAACGATAGTCAATTAAAGACTAACATGGCACTACTGATGGTTTGGTTTGTAAGCTACATGAAGTGTTTTAGGCTTAATCTGATCCGAGTAGAATTTGCCCATAGGATTGATTTAATTGACTCCTTCATTGACAAAATTCATCTCTTAGAAGAGAAGTCTACTTATTGTTGGGTAAAAGTACCAAGAAATTTCTAAGTCGTTGATATCTTATGGACAATAAGATAAAGCAACGTTAAGAGGATAATTCTAGTCTGTAAAAATTATTAAGCCATACACCTAATTAGGATGAAATAGTGCACAGGCTATTACCTTAACAATATTATCAAACAATTCAAGGGAATTCAATACATAGTCTATAAGCCCCCATTAGATATGATGACCTTAGATTATAAGGACCTTCGGGTTCCATTGCCATAAAAGATATTTAAACTTTGGGTGATCAAGAAATTATAGGACACAAGGACTATTAGCCCTAATATTGATTTGGGAGAATGGCGGGGAGAAGTGGACAAGCACGGGGTTACTAAAGAATATCTATATGATTAACTCCATAAGGCTGGGGAAATCCAGTATCAAGCAGCAGAGGTCATATAACCTACACCAACTGAACCAAACTCTAAAATCAAGATCTATATGAACTAAGTATAAGCTTGTATAAAAGTTATCTATGAAGAGCACGACATGTGGAAAGACCTCTTTTGGGAATCTAAATAGTGTTCCTAAGCCATAGAACATCAATTAAAGATGGCTTAGAGAAGGCTCAAAGAACTTGAAGAAGCTTATGAGCCTAGCTTAAGAAAGAGGAAGGAAGCACTAGTAAGATCTAGTAAGCAGCAAAAGGGAACTCCAGCTAAGCGCCAGAAGAATGTTCAGAAATATGAGTACTTTTTGAAACAATGTATTTTTCTTTTTAAAAAAAAATAATAATGTAAAGGGGAACTTCGAAAGCTGCAAATTAATAAAATTGCCATCTTGCTTGTTAATTATCAGTTTTGTTTCTCTACATCCGTGTACCATACATCTTTGCATTCTTGTACATTTATTTATTTATTTATTTTTCATTCATCTCATCTCTTTAAAATATATGTATGCTAACTTGTTGAGAAGTGATCTTAAACTAGGTTGTAAAGATAACTCCCAAATGTCTTATCTTCCAAAAGAGTCCTATTCGAACCCACTCATAGACCAAGATGGCCAGCTAAGGAAACGACAAGATCAACAACAACAATAACAATAATGTCAACCTTAAAGTCATTGATCCTACTAAGCTGAGATTCCGCTCCTTGGACCAAATAGTGGGAAAGATTGTAGATCGGTGAAATTTCCTCACGAATAGTATTTCTTTACTTTAGTCCACAGCGCCATACGAGGAAAGTTCTAAGGCCCGATATAGGAAGAATACCAAAGCCTTACCCCTTGAAGCAGAAGAAGCTTATCCCAAAGTCAACCTAACCTTTGAATCTTTTGAGATAGAAGGGGTCTATTTGAAGATCAACTTGACTTTTGAGCCTAATACTTACTTGTTTCCCAGTTAACCTAAAGCCTAAAGTTGATCAAGACAGATTAAAAGAGCTTAAGAGGTAATTGACCCAATAGATCATTAACAAAATAAAATGCTCGAAGGGTATGATGGTTTCAAGCAGGTTGATATTACAAACTTCTCTGCTTATGACTATGGAAGCTTTTTAGAAAAATTTAAGGTACCTGACTTTGAGAAGTACAATAGGACCGGTTACCCTAAACTATACACCAGATTGTACAAACGAAAGATGGGTAAGCACATACAATACAACCAACTCATGGTGTAAACTTTTCAAGATAGCTTGATGGGTCCTACTTTGACCTGGTATGCCCAATTAGACCTGAACTAGGTAAACACAAGGGAGAAGTTAGCTAAGGCATTCAATGAACAATATTAATTCAATATTGAAGTGGCACCAACCATGATGGACTTAGTTGCCCTATAAAAGAGGCACAATAAATTATTTAAGAGATATGCCCAATGGTAAAGATCCTTACCTGCAAGGGTATCTACCCCCATGATCGAGAAAGAGCTAGCTTCAGCTTTTATCAATACTCTAGAAAGACCTTATTTCTCTTACCTGATTGAGCAGGCCTCCTCTAGTTTTGTAAAAGTAATAGTAGTAGCAGTAAGGTACCAGATTGAAAGTATTGTCTCCTCCAGCAAGTTACAAGAACTATTAAATAAAGACTACCCTCTGCTAAACTCACTATTAGTAAGCCTAGAGAAGCTACTATTGGCATGGTCAATTTAAACACTAGACCCAATGCCTAGGTCTCTTTTAGAATAAATCCTCTACCAATTTAGCAACAATTTTAGAACCAGCCACAAGTCAACAGGGCCCCAAGGCAGTTTACTAAGCTACCAATCCCTCTTAGTTAGATTCTTGGAAAATCGAGAAAAGATAACTTGCTCCATTTTGAGCTTCCTAATGAAAGGTACAAGCTAAGTGTTTTTTATCCCAATGCAAAGTGTCAATATCATCTGGGGCAGGTCAACCATTCAACTGACTCGTGCTGGAGATTAAAAAACAAGATTCAAGACTTGATTGACAAAGATATAGTCCAATTAGACTTCGTAAAGGCTCCAGTTCCAAATGTCAACAACAACCCCTTACCTAACCACAACCCCTTACCTAACCATGACCCCATCATCAATATGATATTTGATGACTCAAACCCCACCGTCTACGTGATTGGTTCCAAGGAGGAGAAGCAAGCTTCAAAAACCAAAAGGTATACATTCCATGTGCCCTTAACCCTTGAAAGTTATAAAACTACTCCTTTCAATTACCAGGCAGTAAATCAATGGCAGTCGAGTTCTCTCATAAGAGGGATTATTTGCTCTGGCAGAATCTATGATCTAAAAGAAGACCCAAAAAAGAAGAATGTGCTAAAGGAATCAATCAACAAACCAATCAAGGGTGAAGAAGGATTGTTCTCCTTCACCAAAATGATTAAATTAAGTGAGTACAAAATAATGGACTAGCTCAAGGGCTTGTTGATGGTGTCTGAACCACATAAGGAAACTCAATTCAAAACTCTAAGGGAAGTTAAAGTCCTTCATGAAATACTAACAAAAAGAATAGGGTTTATTACCAACTCTATCCTTACCATAGATCAGATTTCTTTCTCCACCGAAAAATTGGGTAAAGAAGGTAATTGACACAATAATCTTCTCTTCATAACAATAAAGGTAAACAATATATTCATAGCCAGAGTCCTCATCAACAATGGGTCATTATTAAATGTTTGCCCCCTTATTACCCTAGATCTACTAGGTATTCATGCAACCGTAATCAAGTTGAGTTCAACAATAATCAGGGCTTTTGATAGATCCAAGAGGGAAATTGTTAAGAAGATCGACTTATTAGTTGACATTAGCCCATAAACTTTCAACATTCGATTCCAGGTCCTAGATATTCTAAGGACCTTTAACTTCTTATTGGGAAGACCTTGTATTTACTCAATGGGGCCATCCTTCCAATTTACATCAGAAGGTTAAGTTCATCTCGAATGGCAAAGTCATAATGATTTTGGTTAACTAGGATTATGAAATATATAAGGAAATAGCTATACCCTACATTGGCATTTAAGAGCAGGAGGATTTTGGAATCTAGATGTTTGAAGAAGTGTGTATGATTACCAATCAGAGGCTAAAATTCAAAGAAGAGTAGGTTAGTACCTATGGGTTCGATTATATCCCAACTCCGATGGAAGAGTTGTGAAACATGCAAGCGAAGGGCAAGAGAGGTGATAGATTGTATCAGGCCTCGATGACCTTTCCACTACTGATAGAAACATTAATCCAGGCTGATGTTTAGACCTCAAAACCTACCAAAGAGGATAACCCTAGTAAGAATGAGATAATGGGCCCATCTCACAAGCTCGAACACCTGAATAACTAGTTTTCCATCCCTATGAATAGCAATAAGTCTTCTTTACGGTAAAGGTGAATCACGGTTTAGTATTTTCTTAAGCTTTGTAATAATTACATTTGTTCTACAAACATGTACTTAAAAGAACTGTTTAATCTAATAAAAGAACAATTTCCTTTTTCTTCATTACACTCCATTCCTCCATTACTTACACTCCTTTCTTTACATACTTTTGACCTATATCTAATGCTTTGTATAAAGCTAGGGATACCTCACGTAGATAGGTGATGAAGATGTTGATATTGCTTTCGGCCCCACTGGGTTAGTCATCAATAGTGATGTTAATGAGTAATGACCATGGTGACGTACAAGAAAGATGATAAAGAGATGAAATGGGTCGAATTTCTATCAATGACCTAATCGAGACAATTAATGTTAGGACTGATGACAACCCCAAGAATTTAAAGATTGGAGGGAATTTGAAAGAGGAACAGAAGGCAAAAATAACTATACTGCTGTCTAAGTATCAAGATGTGTTTACATGGTCTTATGAAGATATGCCCGAGTTAGATCCATCAATTGTGATCTATCGTTTACCCACACAAAAGGATATCAAACCTAAGAAGCAGAAGCTAAGGAGATTTTGACCAGATATCTTTTTGAAAATTAAAGAACAAGTTAAAGAGCTACTAGAGGTCGATTTCATTAAAGTGTTTGATTATCCTGAATGGGTAGCCAACATTGTGCCAATAATGAAAAGAATGAAAAAGTTAAAGTGTGCGTGAATTTTTGAGACCTTAATAAGGCAAACCCTAAAGATAATTTTCCTTTGCCCCATAGTGACATCTTGGTGGATAATACAGTTGAGAACCATCTTTTCTCCTTCATGGATGGATTCTCCAAATATAATCAGATCCAAATGTTCGAAGAAGATAAAGCCAAGGCAATGTTCATTACAACTTAGGGCACATTCTGCCATAAAGTAATGCCTTTTAAACTCAAAAACATTAGGGCAACTTACCGAAGAGTAATGGTTGCAATCTTTCACAACATGATACACAAAGAAGTTGAAGTATATGTTGATGATATGATTACAAAGTCTAAAGAGAGAGAAAATCACGTAGATAACTTGAGGAGATTGTTTGATAGGTTGAGAAAATTCCAATTGAAGCTCAACCTAGAAAAGTATGCCTTCTGAGTAACTTCAGGTAAATTATTAGGTTTCATAATTAACCAAAAGGGCATCGAAGTGGACCCTGACAACATCAAGGCAATAGTCAACTTATCCCCTCCATGTATACTCAGAGATATCAAAGGCTATTAGGTTGCTTGAACTACATAGCCTAGTTCATATCTTAACTTACTGATAAATAATGTCCTTTGTTTAAGTTGCTAAAAAAGAACGCCAAGATAATTTGGGATGAAGAATGTGAGAAAGCCTTCACAACAATCAAGGAGTACCTCATAATCTCCCCAATTCTAGTAGCTCCTAAACTTGGGAAATTGTTGTTTCTGTACCTTACGATATTACTAGAATTCATGAGGTGTATGCTTAGTCAAAAATATGAGGAAGGAAAGGAGTGGGCCATATACTGCTTAAGTAAAAAGTTTATAGAAGGGGAATAAAAGTATTTAAAAATTGAAAGAACATATTGTGCTTTAGTCTAGGTAATGCTTTGACTCAAACAATACATACCCTATTACCATATTGAATTGCTGACTCAACATGATCCCCTAAAGTACTTAGCTAATAAACCAATCCTAATTAGTAGAATCTCAAAGTGGCAAATGTTACTATTAGAGTTCGACATTATGTACGTGAATTAGAATTCAATCAAGGGGCAAGCTCTAGCATTTTAATTAGTAGAAAATCTCTCTGATGATACCCTTTAAGAGGTACAAGTCAGATTTCCCAATGAAGATATCTTAATAACTAAAGTAAGTTTTGATAAAGAAAAAGATGACGAACCCCTAAAGTGGAAGATTTTTTTTAACAAAGCTGCTAATGTGTCCAAGTATGGAATTAGGGCAATACTAATATCCTACGAAGGTACGTAGTTCCATATAGCTATAAGGCTCATTTTCCCATACACTAATAATATTGCGAAATATGAGGCGTACATCATGGGACTCAAAATGGCTCTAGATAAGGATATTCAAGAATTAGAAATGTATGGAGATTCTTCACTCATTATTGGCTAAGCTCAAGGGGAATACAAAACAAAAGATCCTAAACTGGTGCCCTATCACTGGCACTTGACTAAATTAATGGAGAAATTCAAAGAAATCACTTTCACTCACATACCGAGGATACGGAATCAATTTGTTAATGCATTAGCCACTCTAGCATCTATGATCCAAATATCTGGTGGAGTTGAAATTCAACCCCTCATCATTGAAGTTGAAGAAAAGCTTACTTTTTGTCTAGCAATTGAAGGTACACATGACGAAAAGCCTTAATACCATGATATTAAAATGTTCCTACAATAAGGCATGTACCCCGATGACGTTGAGAAAAATGATAGAAAGATAATTAGGAGATTAGCTATATAGTTCCTATTAAGCAAATCCACCTTATATCGACGATCATTTGACGGAATGCTTTTAAGGTATGTAGATGACAAAGAGGCTGAGATTTTGATGAAAGAAGTATACGAAGGAGTATGTGCCCCTTACATGAACGGTTACATGCTCGCCAAGAAGATTATAAGGCTTAGATATTATTGATCAACAATGGAAGGCAATTGCATCAAACATGCCAAGCATTGTCACTTATGCCAAGTTTATGCAAATAAGATAAATGCCTTGTCACATGAATTACACATGCTCTCTACACCATGGTCATTTTTAATGTAAGGTATAGATATCATTAGCTTGATCATTCTAAAGGCATCCAATTGGCATCGCTTCATACAAATCGCCATCGATTACTTTAGTAAGTAAGTTAAGGCCTCATCTTATTGAAGTGTTATTAAAGGGTTAGTGGTCAAATTCATCCAAAGAGATATCTTGGCTCAATATAGGACTCCAAAAACAATGATCATCGATAATGGCACAAATCTTAACAACAAGCTTATGTCGAAGTTGTGCTAATGGTTTAGGATCATCTACTGGAACTCTACACCTTATCAACCCCAGATGAATGGGGTTGTCAAAGCAGCCAACAAAAATCTCGAAAGGATAATTAAAAAAATGGTTGTTATATATAAGGATTGGCATAAGATGTTGCCGTTTTCACTCATGGCCTATTGGACTTCCATCAAAACATTAATTAGGGCAACACCTTACTCTTTAGTATATGGCACTAAAGCATTGTTACTAGTAGAAGTTGAGATCCTATCTCTCAGAATACTATTAGAAACCCAGTTAAATGAAGTCGATTAGGTAAAGAAATGCATCAAACAGTTGAATTTAATTGACGAGAAAAGGTTAACAACCCCATGTCATAATCAGTATTACCAACAAATAATGGATTGTGCTTTCAATAAAAAGGTGTAGCCCTAGAACTTGAAAAAGAGTGATATGGTGTTAAGAAAGACTCTCCCTAGTGATTAAGACTCCAAAGGAAAATTCACTCCCAATTACGAAGGCCCTTATATCGTAAAGCGAGTGTTACTAGGAGGGGCTTTAATTTTATCTCAAATGGATGGTCCAAGATTGAGAGACCCTATAAACACTGACTCTGTAAAGTTGTATTACCCACGAAAATTAATAGAATTTTTACTCGAAATGTGAAAATGCCAATCGTCTTAAATGATATTATGGTCTAATTTTTCATCTTCTAGAAGCAAAGTTGGTATCCTTGGTAGTTGTTAGCATTGGGATCATCTCCATCCCTTTTCCTGCTCCATCAAAAGGTCCAATTCCCTTACTCAATTTAAATGAACCCATACATTGAAAACATGATAGGAGTTAAAAGTGAGATATAGAATATCGGTAATTAACAAAACTCTTTAAAATACTTTATTATGGATTGATCCCCCTCAATGGGGAGTTTTATTGTCTATTTTCTAAGGAATGCGAGATCTAGATGGGTAAACACCTCATGGCAGATATTTACTAGTCAGGGATAAGAGATTCGATTTAGAAAAAATTTGAAAGCAATCAATTAATGATTAGAAATAGTGGATGGCACTCTATATTGGGTTAATTCCCATGACTTCTCTAAAGGGCCAACGAAGTCTTACAAGCTCTGTGCCAAGATCACTTAGGTTGATGACAGGGGATCAAAAATTGAATTCATTTCTAAGAATGAGTCGGTTGGTTTTGATAGGACTTTTCAAAGAAAGGTTTAACAGTTTGGGTGCTATCAACAAAACCAGGTAAGTACTTCTATACGATGTTAGCATATTGATTTTTGAACATTGCATTTGCATAGTAACCAATATTCACAATTCTTTCTCTTAACGATCTCTTGGTTAGAATTTTTAGCTAGCCTACAGGACGTTTACCCTTTGTACCATCTTTCAAGTCTTAGCCAACCTTTAAAGGTGCTATCCTAACTCATTTCCCTCAAGATCTTAACCATCAACAAATCCTCCTTTTAAAGTTTTTAATTAGCTCATAGGGCCCTTCTCTTGACCAAATCTTAGCAAGCTTATAAAGCGCTTCTTTTCATAAATTCCTTTTAACAAGCCCATAGGGCATTTCTTCTAAGACAATTTAGGGTTGATTGTCATTTAGTAATGCTCCCACCTAGGTTAGTTAGCTTAGAGTAGTACGATCGAATTTTCCAAATTGATTCCAATTTGGGGTTGCTAGTCCCTTAGTGATGCCTGCTTAGGTTAATTAGCTCAAAGTAACACGACTAGGTTTTCCAAACCAATTCCAATTTAAGGTTACTAGTCTCTTAGTGACAATCCTGCCTAGGATAATTGGCTTAAAGTAGCACAACCAGGTTTTCCAAATCCATTCTACATTCCAATTCAAGGCTGCTAGTCCCAAAATAACACTCCTAGCTAGGTTAGTTAGCTCAAAGTAGTACAACCAGGCTTTCCAACTTGATTCCAATTTAAGGTTGCTAGTCCCATAGTGATGCTCCTACCTAAGTTAGTTAGCTTAGAGTAGTACGACCAAGTTTTCCAAATCGATTCCAATTTAGGGTTGCTAGTCCCTCAGTGATGCTCTCGCCTAGGTTAGCTCAAAGTTGCACGACCAGGTTTTCCAAATCAATTCTAATTCAAGGTTACTAGTTTACTAGAGACACCCTACCTAAGTTAATGAGCTTAGAAGAACGCGACCATGTTTTCCAAATCAATTTCAATTTAGGGTTGTTAATCCCTAGTGACACTCCTGCCTAGGTTAGTCAGTTCGGAAGAGCACAATTAGGTTCCCGTTTAAGGTCTTAACCAGCTCAAGGAGCGCTTCGCCTATTCACCTATGTTAATCAGCTCATAAGGGTATAACCAGTCCTCAATTCCTCTTTTAGTTTCTTAGTCAGCTCTTAAAGCGCCTCATCTCTCTTTCACCTTTCCATCAAATCTCTAGTGGACCAAACCTAGGATAGCTAGCTAGTTGTAGCTGCTATCTTTGGGTAAAAATAGTGTCTCTTTTGTCTTATGGTAAAGTTTTGCTCAAACTTCATTACAGAGAGGAGTGGTTGTAAATACCTCATTTTGATCCTAAATTTTTATTATTTTATTTTATATTTCTTTTGGAGTAGGGTAAGGGGTCCTGATTTAGAAAAAAATACAAAAAAATAGAAAATTTAGAAAACTACAAAAAAAAAAAACTTAAAGAGAATTAGAAAAATATAAAAAGATAGAAGATTTAGAAAAAATTACAAAAAATAAACAAGTTGGGAAAAATCATAAAAAGTAGAAGAATTTGGAGAAAATTTGAAAATAATATATATATATATATATTTATACATATACATATACATATATAATAATAAGAGACTTAAGTAGTTTAAGGCTTAAGTTTAGGATTAACGTAGGTAGGCTCAAAAGCATACTCAATTTTTTTCTAACATGCACGTACATTGCACACGTGTCCGGAGCACGTGGCACGTGCTTAACACAAGACCACGGGCCTGCATCAATCTTCTTCCCTCGATTCTCGGCCATTTCTCCAGTTTTTTTCCCTCTTCATACAAGTCAATTGAAGATCATTTTTTACCGAACAACATGGTGTGTTACAAATTGAGCCCCAAACTTCGTCTAGATTCAACCAAGGCACACTTCAAATTAGCCCAAGAAATTCACTTAGGCGTGAAATTCGAGAAGGTCAAATCCTCCATTAATGGGGGTTTCTAGTATTGTCCGACCTTGGTTTAGTATAAATAGGGGTTTTCTCTTTGTTTCTAAGACATACAATCAATAGAACTCTCATTCCCGAACCCTTTCTCTCTTTCTACATCTCTCTCACCATGTCATCTCTCTCTCCTCGTAACCTTCTCTTCAACTGTCGATGAGCCATGAACAACTATCTACAGCGGCCGTAAAGCTCTAACTACAACACTAACCATCACCACCATGCGATCGGTCACTTAAAACCACTTGAAGCAAGCCCAATAGTTGCTGTTGCTACTCCTTACCTACACACATGCGGGCTACGTGACCTGACCTGATCCAACTGACCTGACTTGCTTTAACCAAACCAACCTGATGATCTAGATCTAACTAATGCGAAGCTCCATTTGGTTCGACCCCTTTTTTTTTCAAATTCTTTTATTTTATCCTTGTAATTGCATTATAATTGTAAAAAATATGAAAATATGAAAAAAAGAAAAAAAAAAAGAAGGAAGAAAAAAAAAGAGAAGAGACCTTTGTTTTAATGTACTCTTATGTTAAAAAAAATAGTAATAAAAAAGGGAAAAATAAAGGAGGAAAATGTTCTATCACTTAGAAAAACCTTTTTTCAAATAAACAAAAATAAATAAACCCATTTTCAAAATTAATGCGCTTTAGAATTTTTCAAAAAATAAAAATCTAATTTAGGAGCCCTTAGAAAATTTTCTTAAAAAGCCATTGAATAAAAAAAAAAATGTATACCCGATCTTTTCAAAAATTAAAATATACCTACTCACCTAAAGTTTTGTAAAAAGAACTACGTACGTCTGATTTCGAATAACGAATATGTAAGTACCTTTAGGGCAATGTAAAAAATGAAAAAATTAATTTTTTCCACTTTAGTCACTCAATTCATAAGAGACAAAGATTTTCATTTATTTAATGCAATTTTTTAATGGTGATTTCAAAGAAATTGAATCTCAATTTGGAAAGTTAATGGTACTCGTAAGGATTTAAAAATCTAACCCTTGGACTTGATTTTTTAGTTTTCAAAACTATTTAATAAAATTAGTTTTATCAAAAAAGTGGTAGCTAAGTTGTAACTAATTCACTTAATTGGTTATAATTTAACTTTTTTTCTCGACTCCGGTCAGGTAGCAACTCTAAAACGTTTCAAAAATAAAAGAACTAGTTTTCTTTAAACCTTAATAAAAAATCAATATTAAATGGATAGAGTTTAACATTGATTGGTTTAAAGAAAGCTTATTATAAAAAAATTGAGAAAATAGAAGGCTCGACACAAGCTAAATGATAATCCATGAGCTTATGACACATGACAAAAGTCCATAGCTAAAGCTGAACATAAAGAAAGAAATATTTATAGAGTTATAGGTCAAGACCTTGCATCAAGGTGAAAATATATTTAGATAACATATCGAATCACGATAGAGATTATAGTTCATACAAAAGAACAAGTATTATCAAGATGAGAAATACCATATTTAAAGAACAAAATAAGAAAGTCGAGATAATAAATACCGTAAAACAATAAAGAAGATTTGAAGAAGATAACGGTTATTACAAAAAATATCTCATTTGAATGTTGACTTGAAGATTATATAATGATTGAAGATGAAGAGCTAAGCGTGGTACAAGAGAACATAAACTAATTAAACAAGAATTGGGAAAGAAAATTCTAATAAGAGAATAGTTGAGCAAAAGTGTTGAATTTTCTTTATAAATTTTGATGATAACAAGAAGTAATTGAAGGCTAATAAATCTCACCATGTATATAGGAAAGTAACTAAAAAATTCCTTCTTTCTATGAAAATAAATGAGTATTAAGAAGTAGTGATGGAACGTAGGCTTTTTTCTTAGCTAACATCTTGACCTCTATGTTCTTATTAGTTATGTCCACTTCATTTAGAGCTTTAAAAGAAAACAAATGAAGTTAACTTTTAAAAGTTAAGAGAAACCATATGAAAAGTAAATGTACTCTAATAACAAATTTTTTCTAAATTTCATAAAGAGAGGAGTGAGAAGACATATAATAAAAGGCTAACAAATCTTTAAACGATAATTTAAGTTTTTATGTAATATATTGTATCTTTATTATTAAAATTAAGTGTTTATATCCAAGCATTGGACCTTCTATTCTTTCCTATACTTTTACTCTTGATAGTAAGAAGAATATCAAAGTTCATAAGTTATAAGTAATATATTGATTTGGTAGTTTGAATAGATGGTACGATCTTCATTGCCTAACATATGAATAATAATTTTTCAATAAAATAGATTACTTTCGATTTATTTCACTAATAATTACAATAGAAGTGGAAAAAAAAGAGGTAGTTTAAATACATATTTTTGATATTTAGATGTAAACATCTAATACTTAACATGCATGAAAGTACTTATGATTTAATATTTTTATTCATAATTACTCTATTATGTGGTTTGTAAATGTGTCACGGGACGAGAGGTTCACCTCTCTTGAAATGCCTGTATGGCGTTCGACCATCTTTTTCATCACATATTTACTCGCATTATGGATAATGAGCTAGCCATTTTCCTTCTTACTTTATCTAGTACTGTTATAAACCCTTTTATCTTTAGGAGTCCTTCAAACAATGTTACCGACTCCCATACGTTTGGGAGGCTCAACTATCTCAATTTGTTTCAATCTGTTATGATCATCATTAGGAGAATGGCATCATTTCCCAACTAGTTTGTCCATAGAAGGTCAAACTTGACTTTAGAAAATATCCTACCTCATGAACAAATTACCAGTTGATGTCACTCACTTCACATTATGCCCAATTTCAATACCCTCACTTACCTTTAAACTCATGGATCATAACATTATCTCCATCTAAATCCATGATGCTCTGCTTATGGGGTGAACTCTTCACCACTACCCTTCGCCAAAAGATCACCGACCCTACTCCATTCATTACCCAAGTCCAACTAAGATCACTTGTGCAAGACTTTTGTTACGCCCGGAAGTCACAGAGTCACAACAGTCCCACCGTGTAAACCATTCTATGATAGTAACTGGCCTCACAGCGCCTACCATAGACATGATCTACACAAGGCGTCGACGACTCCTCGCTTTGAACGGTTCGATTAATAATTATACTACAATTATGATAAGTATTACAATTTCTAATAACATAGATAAGTATAAGTAAGTCCACAAAGCTTCCCAAGAAGTTTTACATAATCACTACAATTTACTAATTTACAAAATAACTATCAGTCTTTAACCTTTAACTACAAGGTCAGTCTAATTACACATTATACTAAGTAACTTGATCCTCACACCCCTAGCTTCAAAAGGACTAACCTCTGGGTAATTGTAGGGCGGCATAGTACTTGAGGTGATTACAAATCAAAACCTGCAAAAGGATCTATAAGGGTATGAGCAACTACAGCTCAGTAAGTTGAATTGGAGACTCATGAATGCATAAAAGCACAAACAGGGTTATCAAACAATTATTTTCATGCAATGCAACAATCAAGTGCCATCGCACAACGTAGTCCGGTCCGTTGTGAAATCAGAGAAATTTCACCCGCTCCAATCCCGGTTGAGGAGTTTCATGTTATGCAGCAGCTCACAACCAAACTCAGGCTTGTGCAATGGAGACCTCGCTCCTCCCGCAACTACCTTCGAACCATTGACTTAACCCCGGCCGCGACCTCCTCTCCTGTCACTTAGTTTGACTGAGGATGAAGAAGGGACCATTTTGCAATCCTACGCTATCCCTTTCGAAGGGGTCGGTATTTGGTTGGAGAATCCTATGATTCCCTAACAGGTTGCAATGCATGACATTTTTGGTTATTAGGGTCGACTAAGATTATATTCCATTTAAGGTGTTCAAACAATTTCATACTAATTCAATCAGTCACAAATCACTCACAAAGCAAGTTTCAGCACGAATTCAAATACATCAAACACATGCGTAAACTACTTACAATCACAAGCATATACAAACCTAAGTCTCCGAGCACTACAAAACTAATACTCTATTACAATAAGCAATAACCCAACTTACTTGAAATTGCTCGATCGCTCGATCCTTTAGTCGCGAGCTGATTTGTCTCTGGGTGTCCTATAATATAAATAGGTCTTTTTAGTACTTATATTTTATGGATTCTTATTCTAATTAAAAATGTAACTCATTTTCCCCATGTATACCTATAACGCTATAATGATTCATTGTACTCTATTTCGGGGTTCGACTCCTAAACTAGATTCTAGTTTTAATTCCTAAGTCTTAAATAAGCTCGAATCCCAGTGTGACATCAATTGCATTACACTCGGTTACTCAAATATCCTATTAGGTCGTAATTTGGTATTCTAAACTATTCGGTACACACTAACCCTAATTAAGGTATCGGATTTATTCCTGATGTATAAAAATCTTACATTTTGAGATATTTACTTAAAATTAAATATTATTTCAGATTTATTATTTTTCTGATTTCTATTATAATATTATCTAAATAACCCTATTTTTTTTTTAGATTTATTAATTTACACTTTCACATATTACTAATTTCCTATATTACTTACCTAATTTTCCTAAGTAACCATACTTAATACCTAAAGGCTAGTATTAAGGTTCCACTTTAGATATTAACATCCTTAAACATCTAATTAAGATCCAAATCAGTAATTAACATCCTAATCACCTAATTAATCCTAAATCACCCAATTTTTCTATCATTTTAGGGCTAAAAATTAACTTAAAATTTTCAAAAATTAATTTTAAAAAAATGGCTTCATAGCACTGTTCTACATCATATGAGCATCCTACAGAAAAAATTTGAGCTCCAAACTACACTCCTAAGCCTATTTATTTTTCGGTTTAATTATGCTTGGTTTTGAACAATTTGTTAAGGAACCTATATTTCCAGACATAATTAAACTAAATCAATATTTTTCCCTAAATCTACATACAATAAAACCTCAGAATAACAAGTTTCATAATTTTCTGGGCAAAATAACTAATTTTACAAAATTATACAAAAATCAGGTGAATAAATGATTAACCGGTTTGAAGCTTTTTGGCCGTCCAAACCCGGTCCAATGTTGTCGGCCGATCCAGGCGGTAGTTCTAGTGTAGGGTGGTGGTGGTGGTTCGGTCCCAGGTGGTAGTGAGTGGTGGTTTTAATTCACTTGCCTAATCTGCATAGTTTTCTTTTTCTTTTTTTTCTGGATTTTCTCTCGATTTTTTCAGTGTTTCGATTTTTCTCAGATCCTAAACTGTCCAAATGACTTCTGGAAATTTTTTCCTTATTTATAGACAATTGTAGTAATTAATATGCATTAATTTGAAAAGACTTTGCCCCAATTCCTTGATTTTTGGCTTTTTGTTTATCTAATTCTCATTGGATAATTTTTATTTTTCTGATTTGAACCTGCCATGACCTGATCTTGCTTTAGTTTATCCTCTTCTGATTTTTTCTGATTTTTCCATAAATATTTTATATTTTTCTTTAATTATTTGCTTAGTTTTCAGCCAATTTAGGTAATTACGCGTGTTTTTATCTACACGTAAATACATATGGAGTATACGTGAACATTCCTAAATATTATTTTGATCATTCTAAAATTTTTAGTATATATATAATCTATCTCTAGTAATTTATTAGTTATTATATTACACTTTTCGCCTTTTTAGTAATTAGCAATTATTATGCTTAAAATTTGAAAATTTTATAGTCACCTATTTTACTACTTATTTTCTTAAATTTAAGTTTACGGGGTCATTTTTACTAGTATTTCTCTCAATAGTTTATAATTTGGGTTTGATCGGATCTTTTAGCCGATCGCCCTAAACCTTGAGTTCTAAGCTCAAATCTACGGTTACTTGGCTTAGTTTTAGGGCTTACAACTTCAGCCTTCCAAAGGCTCCCTCATACTCTCACCCATTTCTCCATCCCCCTAGGTCACCTCTTATTAAGTAGCCCAACAATAGGGTTTACCTTCTAAAGTTTGTTTCATTTTCTAAACATTTGAGTAAAATCTTGTTAAAAAGCAGCTCGAGACACAACTACCCCCTTTATCCTCCACCAAGTGGCCGCTTTTCTCTTAAGATTCATCTACACGAGTCTAGTTATCAATAAGAACTATCATTTTCATTCGGCAAATTGGGTAGTATTTAGGTGGTTCGTTGAGTTAGAATTTTTTATACTCTAATACCATTTGTCATGGGATGGGAGGTTTACCCTTCTTAAAGTGTCTATATAGCTCTCAACTATCCTTTCCATCACATATTTAATCACATTATGGGTGGTTAGTCAACCTTTTTCCCTTCCTATTTTACTTATGAATGTTTTAAGCCATTCTATCTTTATGAGTGCCCTTCAGCATTATCACTAGCCTCTACATGCATAAAAGGCTCACCTATCTTAATTGTTTTTGGCCTACTATGGCTATCATTAAGGAGAGCAACATCAGTTCCCGACTAATTTGCTCACAAGAGACCAAACTTGTCTTCAAAGAATATGTCACCTTACAAACAAATTGCTAGCTAAAGTTACTCACTTTACATTAAGCTCGAGTTAAATACCCCACTTGCCTTCAAACTAACTAACCCTAACAAATGCGATAGGGGTTGCAATGCTGGAGCTAAGATTTCTGGATTGTGAGGCCAAGATCACCTCTTGTTGAGTGGTCCAATGATAAGGTCTACCTTTTGAAATACATTTTTACTTTTCCTTAAGTTTCGAGTAGAGTCTTGCTGCTCACAGCACAGCTATCCCTTCTAGCAACAATGCCCTCTACCAAGTGGCCACTCCTCCTTTCGAGCTTCATCTACATGAGTTTAGTTGTCAACAAGAACTATACTTTTTCATAAAGCACATTGGGTAGCATTTAGGTAGCTTCTTTAGGTTGAAACTTTCAATTATAATACCATTTGTCACATAATTGGAGCTTCATCCCCCATACAAGTACCCGTGTGGCACTTATCCCTTTTTTACCTCTTGTATTTTTTTTTTTTATCATAGAGAGTGAGCTAACCTTTCACTTCTTGTCTTATCAGGACTGTTACAAACCTATTAAGGGTGTAGTGATTGGAGTTCATGTTAATTGGTACATGCAGCCATCAATTTCATAATTAATACCTTCATGATTAGTTAGAATTCTTGGAAGGATATCTATATTATTTAAGTGAGAGCACCATTTGGTGTCTTAGATCTTTTTAATTATATTTATCTATAATTTTACTAAAATTTACTTGATAACATTATTTTCGTAATTTCATTTAAGAAATAATCTCCCCTCACCCTTATCTTCCACATCTCTCCACGCTTCCAGGAAAACAACATATCGTTTTTCCCTCATTTTTGTTGCACGCTCCGATATTACAAGGACGGTTTTTCATTATTCATTCCTTTTCTTCCTATCAGGTTTTCTCTCTCTATCTCTCTTAAAGTCGCCTTGCCCATTGTATCACTAAAATTTATTTTTACACGTAAATTAATTTTAAATCATAATTTAGTTGTATTTCCATTTGATAAGCGCGATAATCATAATTTTATGATAATAAGTGTCTCATTCATACGCCTCTAGTAGTATGAATTGTCATACACAATTTTGATTATTTCCCATGACATATCATATCGTTTTGTAAGTTTTTTACACAAGGTTTGCCAAGTCTCTTTGGCCTCCGACTAAGCGGTGGACGTATAGAAATGTGAAAGCTGGAAATAGTACCTTTGGCATTTTAGGCCCCTATTTTTTAAAGAAAAATCACTTATTAGAGAAAAATATTCCCTTGAAAAATATTTTCATGAAAACGATATATTTTTATATATTTGGATATTTTTATAAAAATGTGTTGAAAAGCTTTTCCAATATTTGATTAACAATACTTTATAACTTATAACTATACCTAAATATATTAATATTTGTATGTTAATATAAATACATTATATCAAACATTTTATTTAAAGGTAAAAGTATAAATGTAAATGATTTTTTAATATATATTATTGTGACCACTTTAGTTGATTTTGATAATATTTTAATAAGTATATATTTTTTTACTTGGTATAATTTTTTTATTTAAAATATAATTTATAGGTAAGTTATGAAAAAAATAAAAAATCATTTACTTAAAGTTAAATCACTTATGAATACTAAATTGGAAAACGACATTCCCTTTTTAAATGAATAAGTTGTTTTAAAAAAGAGAGAATTATACTTTTAATAGGTAAAGTTTTGCCTTACAAGGGAAACATTTTCTACTTCAAACATCATTTTTAGTAAAAAAAAATAACGAAAAATGTTTTCCCAAAAATATTTCTCTTAAAACAAACGGAACCTTAGATAAGGAGATTGAAATTATTTTAAAAAAAATTATAAATTGATTTTTTTATTTAGTTATGTTAATTTTAATGGCGCACCCAAAAGGATAATATGATACAAAGTTAACTTTTTTGTTTGTAAAAGAGACGTTTGGAATTTTTCATCATTTTCAAGGTCACATCAACGCAATACACCAGTAAGCATATCCATCCCTCTCCCTTCCTCTTCTTCCTTTATTATGATCATGAATTTTAGAAATCTCTTCATTATTCAAGTTCCAAAAGTTCGATCCAGCAAATAATCACAAAATCACGAGCTATTGCTAGTACTAATAAAAACATTTCTATATTAAATAAGTTATTTAATTCTTAATATGACCAGAACGCTTTAATTCACATCTACATTCAGTAGTCTTATTCGAAAAGAAAAATCAAATTACAATACAATCTCGTGAATAACATCATTATAATTATTTCAAAGAAAAAAAAGAAGCGCACCATTGTAATTACACAATATGTTAATCATGCTTATGAAGCCTAACAAAGGCAAAACAATCAATATTTATAGCAGCTAAGGAAATGATGCTGTTGAAAATATAATATCCAATCTAATAATTCAAAAGGAAACCTAATGGAAAAGCAAATGAAAAATAATACACAATTAATACCATGAAAGGCAGACAAATTGACCTTAATTAGTAGATTGGAGGAAATGACGCTATTGGAAACATAATACCCTATCTAATTGCTTCAAAAGAAACATGCTCAAAAGGTAGATGAAAGTTAATATATTATTATGTATTAAGAACATGAAAGGTAGATGAAAATTGCACATAATAAAATCAGATTTTAGATTGAGCTTAGTTGGCAGCTTAGAGGAAATGATGTTGTTGAAAATATATACCTAATCTAATGACTCCAAAAGAAAGTTACTTGAAAAGCAAATAAAAATTAATATACTATTAATACCAAGAAAAGTATATAGAAAACTACACATAAAAAGATCAGATTCTAGATTTACCAATGGAAGGATTAATATAATATATTATTAATTAATACCATGATTTCGTTGAATGAAAAAGAAAAAATAGATTATAACATAATATATCTATATTTATATTTATTGATAAGATATTTTGAATATGAATCCCTTAAATTCATACCCATCTGTTTAGAACATTGGTGACCTGATTTGATTAGACCCGTGGTTGGCCCGATTCGTTTGTGATTCCGAATGCTTTGGAATTATTATTTTAAGGTTAAGGCTGACGCACTTAGGCCATTCATTAGATAGCGGTCACAATTGTCGAATGAAGGGACCCGGTGAAGTCTGCCTTCCAAATAAATGACATCCGAGAGTTTTAGTTTTATTATAACTGTGAAAAAGCGGTTAAGTACGCTTTTCATCAGAAACTTGTATTATGAATTCTGAGACATACTGAGGTAAGAAAGATAAGCTATTTGATATATAACAATAATAATGTGGAAGAAGTTGTAACTATATGTATTACATAGATGTACTATGTACTAAGTACGCGTGAGAGCTGATATGTGCATCCTACGAACCCTCATCTCAAAATGATCTTCTCCAACCTTCACCCGGCCGTAAAAAGCGACGTAAATCTTCTTCTCAACTGGAAACTGAATTGGAAGTGGATCATTTATTCACAACACCACAAGAGGGAAAACTTCCGAAGTCATTAGAACCGGTTAACGGTGCGTCAACCAAGCAGGTTTCTTCTTCATATCGAGATAAAGTGATGCATAACATCTCTGATGCTTATGCAAGTAGTTTCTGCCTGTTTCATAATGATACGAATGCTATGGAAGAGAGAGCATAGATGAACAGGAGGAGCATGGAGCGTATAAAGAGGATACCAGTTCTGAAGTAAATTTAATACCATCTGAACCAGGTATGCGTGTCATAAATATCCCAAAAAGTGAACTTCGCAGAATTAGTGAACCATGGAAACATGCATTGACTATCAAGCTACAAGGCTTGTCTTTGGGATATAAGTTACTATACCAAAAACTTAAGTATTTATGGTCATTTGCTAATTCCTTTCGAATGATTGGGTTAGGTCATGGATTTTATACAGTTAAGTTTCAAACAATAGAAGATGTAGTGAGGGTGATAAGAGATGGGCCATAGTTCATTAATGATCATTTCTTGACCATTAGAAGATGGGAATCCAATTTCAAAGCTTCACAAGCTTCCTTCAATGCCGTTGCCGTTTGGGTCCGTATTTATGAGCTTCCATTAGAATATTACGATGTTGCAATCCTTAAACGCATAGGGGAAGTTATAGTTCCTATGCTCCGATTAGATACATTTAACGGTACATGTAGAGCGAGGACATTTCGCTAGGCTGTATGTTCAATTAAACTATGAAGAGCCAGTAATTCACACTATTGTGTTAAATGGTAAAAAAATATCCAATTGCTTCGCCAAATCTGTTTTAGTTGTGGATGTATTGGTCATGTAGCATTAAAGTGTCCTCGAAAGATTGAGAATAATGTAGAAGATAATGAAGTGGTCACATACTCGATCGAGCAAAGAGATAATACATCTACTGTTAAGCAAATGGAGGTGACAAAGGGCACGCATGCACCAGTAACTCAAGCAAGAGAGATTGACAATAATTCAGGTACAACAATAAATGCTGAAACAAAAGATAAATCAGACAATGATTATGGGGAGTGGATACTAGTCCAACCGCGTAATATAAGAAGAAATAAATCCCAGCAAAGAGGAAGGAATAATCAGCCTAGAAAATTAAATAATACAAATAACTCGAGGTAATAATAAACCGACGAGCTCAGAAAACGTTAGACAAATGGCAAAAACCGAAAGTAAACGAGGGGCATGCGGAATGCGCGGCATTATTCCCAAATAATCAAGACTCTACCTATGCGCAGTCACCTGCAGAGGAAGAAAAAACGGCGGCATGTCCTAATCATTCTTCTATGAGGAATATGGAAAAGTCAGCGAGTTTAAATGCTAAACCATTGGCATTTACTTTCTATTCCTCTCGTTATTCAAATGCAGTTGGTCTGGCACAAAAGTGGAAAACAATTAACCTCAAAAAACTTGCTAGACTGAGAAAAGATGATCGAGAGAAAGGTAATACTCACCTTCCGTGTGAAGATCTTATTACTAAACTCAGAGATACCCTGGCTAGACAACAGCTTTCGACTTCTGCATGTGATGAAAGAAAACCAAATGAACAATGTGTTGGTACATCTAGAGGAAATGAGGCAGTTGATATCACAGCTGGCGCACCAAGTGACATAGCTGAGAGTGGCCATATCAGAGGTTGACATGTTTAGGAGCTAAACTATCACTATGGCTTACTATAAGATGAACAATGAATAATTTGAAATATCAAAAAAAGCACAAATGGACGAACGAACACGCTTGTAAAGTGACTTTGTGAAGTTGCTTACCGAATATGACATACCGATAAATACTACACAACTTAGTCTCCACTTGATATGATGCACAACCAAGACTAAGGTCCATTCACTATTAATCTCGAGTTACTAATAAGATTAGATAAAAATATAAGAAATGGAATTGCAAAAAGTTTCTCGCAAAAACATAGTAGAATATTCATTAACAGTAAGAATTAACTTTGGTTACAACTAATGAGCAACTATTTATAATAACTCCCTAAAGCAACAAAAGATAATACAAATTACAAAGAGAATAATACAAGAATAAAGATTCCTAGTACAAGCCAAAAAGGGTATATATGACAATTAAGACAAAAGGAATATATTACAATGTTAGAAAAAGAGAAGGATAGGTGGTAGGCTATTATAGGTTCTGTGTACTATGTGAAAGGTGTAAATTCCTAGTTGTTTGGGGAGTGAGTTGGCTGACATGTTGGGGTAAGGATCAGGTTAGAGGAATTTGCTACAAGCATAATGGGCTTAGTTGAGGATCGAGGCATTGTGTTTAGGAGGTTAGCCATAAAGGTCCAAGCGAAGAGCTTAGTGTCATTGTTCTTAGCAATTTAAAGAGGAGTACAATAGAGTTGAGCTCGTAAGGAGTTCAACAAAGGGTCAACTTAGTATTAAAGCTCGTCAGAGGTGAACTCTAAAGATAGGATTCTTCTTACAAGTCCTTGTAGGCCTTAGAGGTAAGCTTCAATGAGAGGTCTCGAAGTTAGTAGTCTATCAACTCCTCGAAGTTGTTGAAGATTTGCCCTCAAATCTTGATTAGCTTCTTCTTCTAGCATATAAGGTGCTAGATCAGTAACATTAAAGGATGGCAACACCACATATCCTTCAAGTAGTTCAAGCTCATACGCTTTGTCATTGATTTATTGTAGAACCTTGAATGGACCACTTGATATACGCGATGGCTTGCTTGTTCTCTTCCTTAAGAATCTTTCCTTACTAAAGTGAACCCATATAACGTCTCCTGGATTGTAAAATATGCTCTTTCTTCCTCGGTTTCCTTGTCTTTGTTGTTGGGCTACGGTTTTGGCTAACTATTTAGCAACCTTCTTATGTAGCCTTTGGAATTCCTTAGCACACTGTAGGTTAAATTGACTTTTTCCTTAAGAGGTTGCGATGGGAATTGAGCTATTGGACCATTAACCCGAAGCTGAGCCCAAGGACTAGAAGGTCTAGCGGGATAGATTTTCTTACTCCAGCCGACTCTTATCGAAGCTGAGTATCTCCTTACCGACTCGTATTGCATGCCGAGCTGAATGACTACCTATCTCTCGTATGTTGAGTGCCGAGAAACTAAAAGCCGAGATAATGGCTTATCTTCATCTTCGTGCATGCCTGGCCAATTACTTACTTAGCCTTACCCCTGCCAAGATACCAAGAGAGAGTTTAGATTAAATAAGCCACCCCTGTTCAGATAAGCAAACTGTTTATACTTTTTGTCCACATCTTCTAACGACATCACTAATATAGCATCTCCATGTGTATAATATCATGTGTAGAATCCGTTGCACCAATGACTGCTTTTTTTGTATATTCATTTTTACAACGATTGCCTTCTACAGTGAGAAGCTTTGAGGACCACAGTTGAATTACTCCATATATGACAAAGAACTCTTAGCACTGATCCAAGCACTACAAGTATGGCAACACTATGTATTGCTGAGAGAATTTGTTATATATACTGATCATGAGTCACTGAGGTACCTCTAAAGTCAGGCTAAGTTATCAAAACAGCAAGCAAAATGGGTTGAATTCCTTGAGGGATTCAATTTTGTAATCAAATATAAGTAAGGAAAGAGCAATGTCGTTGTAAATGCTCTTTCAAGAAGACATGTGCTTTTATCTGAATTGCAGACCAGATTGTTTGGGTTTATAAGTATCAAAAAACAGTATTATGAGGATCCATATTTTGGACCCATAATTTCACGATGCATCGATGGTAGGACAGTGGACAAGTATCATGAGAAAGATGGCTACTTGTTTTGAAGTGGAAAATTATGCTTGTTAACTTGTTCCCTGAGGGAGCTGCAGATCAGGGAAGCCTACAATGAAGGACTCTTCGGACATTTTAGAGAAAGGATGACCTGTGAGCTATTGAATGGTAAATTCTTTTGGCCGAGAATGAGGAGAGATGTATACTGAGTTGTTGAAAGCTGTACCATGTGTAAGAAGGCCAAGTGCTGAGTCGAGCAAGGGAAAGCAATGCCTTTGCCTATCCCGATGAAGCCATAAACTGAATTGAGCATGGATTTTGTTCTTAGACTACCACGATCTATCCGACGCAAAGACTCTATAATGGTTGTCATGGATCGATTCTGTAAAATGGCACACTTTGTGCCCTACTCCAAAACTAACGATACTTCGCTATTACTTCTCTTTTCTTGCAGGAGATTGTACGGATACACGACATACCGAGAAGTGTAATCTTTGACAAAGACTTAAAGTTCTTGAGCTATTTTTGGAGGACCTTGTGGTGTCAAATGGGAACCAAACTACTGTTCAATACTTCCTATTACCCTCAAACTAACGGTCAAACCGAAATGGTTAATCGCATTCTGAGATTACTACTTCGAGCTACAATGGGCAAGAACTTGGCTAACTAGGACGTTTGCTTACCAATGGTTGAGTTCAGTTACAACCAAATAGTACATGATACCACTAAGCAAACTTCCTTCGAAGTGGTCTATGGATTCAATCCCGAATTACCCCTCAATCACACCCCTGCACTTATACCTATACAAGAGGACCATAACGCCTTGGCTAGAGCACGATCCCTACAACACATCTATGCAAAAGTCACTCGGCACATTAACCAAGTTGCTAAGAGGATGTGAGAGAAGACTAAGGGTAGGACGACTAAATAATTCCAACAAGGAGACCTAGTATGGCTACACCTTAGCAAGGAACAGTTTCCAAGTAAGAGAAGGAACAAAATATTCCTGAGGGTTAAAGGACCTTTTAGAATTCTCTAAAAGATTAATGATAATACCTACAAATTGGAGTTGCTAGAGGATCATGGGGTTTCTGACACCTTCAATATTACCGATTTAAGTCCATATCACCTCGACAGAGAGCTAATTAAAGATCATTTAGATTTGATCCCAAATCCAATTCAATTCGAAAGGTATGATGGGAATCGAGCTATTGGACCACTAACTCAAAGTCGAACCCAAGGATTGGAAGGTCTGACGTGGTGGATTCTCTTATTCCAGTCGACTCCTACTGAGGCCAAGTATCTCCTTACCGACCCGTGCTACATGTCGAGTCAAATGACTACCTATCTTTAGCATGTTGAGTGTCGAGAAACTAAAGGCCAAGATAACAGCCCATCTTCATTCTTGCACATGCTTGGCCAATTACTTACTCAGCCTCACCCCTACCGAGATGCTGAGAAAGAGTCCCAACTGAACAAGCCACCCCTGCTTAGATAAGCAAACTATTCATACTTTTTGTCCACATCCTCCAACGGCATCACCGATACAACATCTCTACGTGTGTAGTATCATGTGTAGAATCCGTTGTGTCAATGATTGCTTTCTTTGTATATTCATTTTTACCTTTTTGTATCTTATACATTACTTCTTTAGGAAATACCCTTTTTATCTTTTCTCTTTTGGACAAGTTGCCCTAACTTATGAGTATAAATACCCTTATAATTGTAGCTGTAAATCATCATTAATATACACTTTTGAGTATTCTCCCTTTTTTGTGTAAACACTACTTGTTTACTCTCGGCATCACTCTTATCCTAACCCTTGAGTAAGGCTAGGTTGCGAGTAACCTTACTGGACCAATTCGTGCGTCATATCAAATCGTGTTGTGAGTCATTGGGAGTCCCATTGGTACGTCATATCCATAAGAGTTGTTAATAGGTTTTTGCTTACCTTTCATTCACATTCCCTTTTTCTTGTGGTATTCTCCATTATTCCTTTTGAGCTTTCTGCAAACTTAGACCCATTTAGCAACCAACCTTGTCTGTCCTTGGTTACGATTTGCAACAGGTTAGATTGGCAATCATGTCTAGTGACAAACTCAGATTAGACCTGTAGATGACCTCGAAAGGTGACTTTCCTGTCAAACTGTGGGTAGAATGATTGTAAGGAAACTCGATGATGGATAGACATAAATCCTAATCACGCGAATTCTTCCCAATAGTAACTCAAAGTAAACTCCCTACTGTCTTGTTTACAACCTTGGTCTGGCCATCTGTCTATAGGTAGCAAGAAGTATTGAATATCAGTTTGGTACAGAGCTTCTTCATAAAGTCCGCCAAAAGAATCTTGTAAACTTTCTATCCTGGTCTAAGATAATAGTCCTTGGGACCCCATGGAGCCTTACAATCTCCTGCAAAAAGAGTTTAGTAACATATAAAGCATAATCGATCTTATGGCAGGGAATGGAGTGGCTTATCTTGTTGAATCGATCGACCACCATTATAATAAAGTCATTTTTTCGAGCTGTTCAAGGCAGTCTAAGCATGAAATCCATACTTAGGTTGGTTTAGGGCTGCTTAAGTATAGGTAAAGGCATGTACTCCCCATATGGTTCTTTCCAACTTTTTACATGCTTACACACCTCGTACCTCTCGAAAACCTTGTGAATATCCTTCATCATCCCAAACCAAAAGAAATGCTCTTTCAACAGCTCATGTGTCTTCTTTTCCCAAAAATGACATTAAGCTTCTCAACTCGGATTAGAGCGGGCACAATTTCTCTAATTTCACGATGAATACAACAACATTGTGCGATGGTATTTGCTTATACATACATTGCATCTAACTAACTTGGTTGAAAACCATGTTTGTCTTGTGCTGAATGCATACTTCTATTTTTGTTCTATTTAGTAAGTAAGTTGTCGCTCATTTTTTTATAGCTTGCTTTGTAGGTTCCCAATAGACTTACAAGTACACCACCTAATTCAAGAAGCTTAGAAACTAAGGTCGAGGAGTGAGGTTTGAGAAGAAATAGTTAAACTCTTATTCTGATCATCAATTTTATAACTTTTTAGGACAACTATTAGGGTCTCTTCACATGACCCTCTAGTTTTCCGCTACTAATATATATATTGAGTATCATAAACTTATGGACTTCTATAAACTCTCTTCTTAGACTTGTATTTTTTTATGCAAATATATTTTTGTAAAAACATATCGATTCAAAATATTTTACCAAGGATCGCATATAAAACTCAATTCTTTTGGAAAGATTTAACTACCTATTTGTTAGTAACAATCATTTTTAAAAAATTACACCATAAGTTTATAATAAACAGATATAGAATTGAATACTTTAAAGTGGTTGAGTTAGGTTCATCTTGTATGAATCAAGTCTACGATAATAGTTGTAAGGTCAACTTCTATTTTAGAATGGTTCATATTGCAGAATTGTTCCGACTCTACTTCTTTAGGGAGTGACATTAGCACCCAGCCTAATCATCCTACTGGCCAACCTTGGCTTAAGCTCTCTAAATGGCCTGCTTGACCTCTAAGCCTTATAATAGTTATTAGATAAGTGGATAAGGCTTTAAAACTCAATCAACTGCTATAACGCTACAAATAACATCTTGGTGCCTCTCATAGTATTCTTGTTTATAGGCTCACCATATAAGTGCAAAGCCTAAATGCATCTACTCTACTAGCCGAATCTTATTGACAATAATATATATTATATTGAAGGGAAAATCCGTTTTCAATCGTCTACAATTAACAATTTAGTATTTTATAATTTTAACCATTAAATATATTCACATGGCAAATACCAAAAGAACTTAAACCTTTTTTATAGTATTTTTTCAAATATACAATTAACATTCTCTGTCACATTTACTTTTACAGTTGCTATTATTTTATTTATCCATTATTTTAATTGCCTAACATTGTTATTATTTGAAAAATTCATTACACTTTTTATTTGACCAATATTTATTACTATAGTAAGGACTTTTCTTTGAAAAACTTTTTAAAGTTGATTTTACCAATACATATTATTGACATTTTTTTATATTATTGAGTCCATGTTTTCTTTTTTCTTTTTTTTGTATTTTTTGCATATGTAGTAAAGATGTATCATTCACTAGTATCTATTATATTAAAGGAAAAGTCCTTTTTAAACTGCCCATAATTAATAACATTTATAGTTTTAATTTTTATTAGTAAATATATTTAGATGGTAGTTACCATAAGAATTTAAACCCATCTTACAAAATTCTTAACTAATACTCATTACTTACAGATCTTTCCAACTATACATCATATTTACTTCTATGGTTGCTATTGTTTATTTATCTATTATTTTGATTGCCTAAGATTGCTATTATTTAGAAAATTTATTACACTTTTTATTAACAAACATTTACAACTATAGTAAGAACTTTTTTTTTTTTTTGAAAATTTTACTCACATATATTATTAGCATTCTTTTGTATTATGAAGTCCAATTTTTTTTTTTTTATACATATAATGCAGGTGTGTCATCTGCTAGTATTCTTTAAGCCCAATTTAACTGTTATCAACTGCCAACTAGGTGTTTTACATTTCCTATAAAAGAATATTAATAAATTGCCTAAAACTCCTTTAACTAGTCTTACTTTGCCTATTTCCTTAGCATTTCTGCTTACATTTATCCACTCCATCTTATAGTAGTCCTTGTTTCATGCACCAATGCACCTAGTTTTTTTTTTTGTATAATTCCTCTTCTATCTTATTAGGGAGTAGAGATACACAACACTTTTTTTTTCCTTTTTTAACTCATAATAATTTTTTTATTAATACAAAAAAGGAAAAAATAGTAAATATTAGAACTTATGGTGTTATAAAAATTTGAAAATCAATTTCTTTTATAAAAAAAATTAAATTAATAGGTAACTTAGAATTTAAAATCAACAAAATAAAAATCGACAAGGTGGTTTAATGTGGAAATAGATAAGTTTTTAATTTCCTATTAGTTGTTAAAGACCATTAAGAGATAAGTCCTTAAAGTTTAAGGATTTATAATTATTTACACAGTATTTATATATAAGTAACATTAAATTATAAAAAGGTAAAAGTTTGAGTAAAAATATATATTTTTGCTTTGTCAATGGTTTGTGTTACAATTCCTTTTATTACATGTAATTTTTAAAATTGCACATATATTATCTTTTTTTTTCTAAAAAAATTCTTATATATTGTAATTTGAGTCATAATTGTTGAACATGTGATTTTGATAAGACAAAACTTAATTGAAATTGAGATTATCTTTTGAGATTTATCTTGAAAAGTTGATAAGGAATTTCACTTGATTAATCTTTAAAATGGATGTTAAAGACAAATTGTTGATAAAACATATAGTTGTTGTCTATGTTTATGTTTAGTTTAATGTTATTAATTTTTTAGGATATTCAGAAGTAGTAGGGGCCTATCAATCGATCGGTAAGAAGCCCAGCGATTGATTAGTGTTTGAGAAATCATATTGCTACATTTTGTGCTTTGAAGAAATGTTAAGGCAACTAATCAAGAAAAGGAGATCAATGGAATTTTTGTTCTACCGATTGATCAATTGAATACTTAGCAATCGATCGGTAGCTAGAAACTTAAACTAGAACATTCTATAATCCACCTAAAGTTAGGCGATACCTTAGAGTAACCAATCAGTAGAAAGAGTTGGCTAGGAAATTTGTACTATCGATCAATTGATAGCTAGTATAGCGATTGATTGGTATCACCCTAAACTAGCCGTTAGGATGAATTTAATGTAGCAACAGGAAGAATTTGTGTAACCCTATTTATTCCTCAACTACCCATCAAAGACAAATAGGCATCCAATCTTCAATTGCAAATTCTAAATATTCTCTTACACTCTTATACTCAATTAATTATGCCTTGTCTCGTTATTCATTTGAGAGAAAATTAGGAGTATAATGCTAGGGTTTACTCTTGCAAATTTACAAAAAGTACTACACTTGAAAGATAGAGATTGTGCTCGTATGTTATTAAGTGGTTGCTGTGTAATAGTTAAGTTGAATAAGCTCTTGATTGAGTATTGTGATTCTGTGATTAATAAAAGTAATGTGAAGTCCTTAGTTTTAGGCATTAGTATCAATGAAGAGTAAGGGATGATCCGAACTTCATGTTATATTATGGCTTGATTCTCTCTTATCTTATCTTTTTTATTTCCGCACTTATTGTCATTTTTTGACTATTAATATTGTTCACTATTGTTGTATCTAAAGATAAATTGTTAAGAAAATTCAAAATTTGTTATTAATACTCAATTTATCCCTCTCTTAAGTATTTGCTTAGTATTCTTCAATAATTATGTTACTAACGGACCACGTATTTGCACTGTAGGGTGTAGAAAACTATGTGTGAAGATATCAATAAAAATAATTAAACATATATCAGATCTATAATATAGGCATCTAAAATATATAAAAAAAAAGTTATAATCCCATATTCTTAAAATTAAAAAATCAGCTTTTTTTCATTTTTTTCAACCAAACCAAATAAGGAACTTAACATAGAATTTTAAATCTATAGAGCAAAATATTTAGTAGAAGCAATACATTATAAATGTAATTTATTAAAATGCACTAAAAGTATGTTAATTGTATATCATTTGCTTTATTGAAAAAATTATCATTTATAAAAAATCAATGAAGTAAATGTTTAAAAAATAATGAAAAGATATTAGTTAAGGGATTTGATATTGGACAAAATAATACTTTTAGTTTAAACTATAAGTACTTAAAGATTGAAACATTAAGATTCTTATACAATTGAATATAAACTAAAAGAATTAAATGTGCCATGGAAAGTATGATGATGATTATTATTGTAATGTTTAAACAATTGAAATTTCAAAAAAAAAAAAAAAAGATTAACTAATCTCTATCTATATAGTAGCAAATGCCTTAAAAGTTTATTATTTCTTAAGGTTCACGTATTATAATCACCTATAATACTTGGTAGAGCTTTTGTGTGAATATAGATAAGAGTTCTATTGATTCATTTTGGTTCATTATTTTTCTAATGATGGTGTGTCTCATGAACCATATTTATTGTTTAAAATAATAATTTCAACTTTTAATTGTAAATAGTTATAGCCTAAAAAATTTTAGAAAAAAAAAATGTCATCGTCTTCAATGGTAACATCATTGTTGTATTGTTGAAATACATTCTAAATTGCATTCATAATGGATGGTTTACTAAGAAACAATTATGATGAAGTACCACAAAATGTATATAAAAATTACTTCCCATGTGTATTGTGCAAATATAAATTTGATAAAAAATGTCATTAACAAGAAATATAGAACTAAGAAAATGATACATAAATGAATTGCATTCAAACTAACTTCAAGCACAATAACTCAATGATGGAAGAAATAAAAAAAATATTCTATATATTATCCATTTTCACTACTTTCGATACATTACATACAACTTATCTTCAAAAAACTACAAATAAAAAACAACAATCAACATCTTTTTTTGCACTTGCTCCATAAGTATCGCTATTTTTCTTTGCCAAACGTCTCTTGCAACTTTGTTTGAACTTGTCATGAGATGAGGTGTTGAAAACAAAAACACAAAGAAAGTTATAAGAAAGAAAACTAAGATAAAATCATAAGTATTTTAAACTTCATTCAATAACAATGAAGAAATCATTAATATTACAATGGTATTAATAAGAGTAAAATAATAATAATTTTAAGTGCAAGTAATGAGAAATTACATTTGTAATGTTCCATAGGTTGGTTAAAATATAAATAAAACAAAAAATAGAAGCAATTTTTTAGATTTCATACATACAAATAGATGGTAAAACTATTAAACTATAATATTCATATTACAGTCATTAACTCCAAATATTGTTATAAAAATGACTTTCCAAATAAATTTAAATGAATGTAGGTTCAAATATTCCACTATCTCCTTAATTTGATTGATGGAATAGATAGATAACTTGAAAACACACATGAAATATCATATTTCCACCAAGTGAGGTAAGGATGACTAGTGCATAAATAAATCATTTGCTTATGATAACTTACACAAAAAAAAAAAAATGATATGTAATAGTAAGACTAAAAAAGAAATTGGCACAAAAAACACTTGCTAAGTTGAATGAGTTCTATTGATAGGGCTCTTTAGACATTGGCCCCTCAAGCCCGTCCAGATCTAATACGTGTTGTTGCTTAAGGCTCACCATTATGGGCTTAAGCCTTGGGCTTGGATTAACCAAGCTCAAGAAGCTCTGCAACAGCTACAATACACAAGATAAGGATAAGATACCAAGTCAACAACTACATTTGGGATAAGTAAGACACGTCAGACACTACGACCCCACTCCTCCATACTTGTGGGAGAAGATCTCTCTCCATTAACTATCCCTCAACTGCTAGCACCACTCCTCTCTAAATATCCTATTACCACCTAATGGTAAGGTTTAACATTAAGCTTGCTTATTACTCTAAAGCACCTTTAATCCTCCAAGAATTCTTTGTTGACTTAAGTATCAAAGTGACCACACCGAACAACACCCTGATATCCCCTCATAGTGTTTCATTTTGCAGGCTTACTACGTATGGAGCCCAATAACTACCAATAAATACCCTGAGATGACATTTAGCATCGTTTGTGGGAAATTTGAATTCCTATACTTGAAACCTCAAGCATACTAAACATGTTTCCTATAAGCAATTCCTCTAACATCATGTCTCATAACGACGAGTAAGAGAACTACTAATTGGTAAATAACCAACCCGCGGCTAATCAACCCCTCTTAGAGGCAGTATTAGAGGACCGCCTGGAGCATACAAAACCACTAGCTGAGGAGTTAGCCACTCAAAATAGGCTATTTTGTACTCACCTTGAAGAAGTTAAGAGGTGCAGCATACAAACTCATCCCCCTGAAGCTTTAGATGCTAGTATAAGGTAGAACAACCCCCACCAACAGTAGCAAAATGGTAAGGATTAGCAACCTAATCCACCACGGCAACAATAGCTAGAAAGGTCTGTGGCTACCCATGACCGAGCCCTAATTGGCAATGAATAAGTAACCGAGTCGTAGGGAGTACTGGCTTAATCAGCAGCATGTTGAGCTCATCTGGTAGACAACGTCGATCTTAACGAGCTCTATACAATAGTCAGGAGACTCTTCGGGCAACAAGGGAGCAAGGCCGCTGGTCGCTGGTGATGCCAGTTTGGTCACTAATAATAAAACCCCCTTCACTAAGGGCATCTTGGACAAAATGTTGCCTCCTAATAGCAAACTTTTGTCTCTAGACCAATATGATGGCACGGGTGACCCTAATGATTACCTCCTCTACTTTCATACCCTCATGAACCTTCACGATCATGGGGATGCTATAATGCACAAGGCTTTTCTAGATAACCTGAGGAAAGTGGCTCAAGCATGGTTCCATCACCTCCTCGATAACTCTATCAGCTCCTTTAATGAGCTAGCATAAAGGTTTAACCTCCACTTCAGGGCTAGCAAGCCTCCATCCAAGGATATGTCATCCTTGTACCTTATAAGGTAAGGTAAGGGTGAATCCTTGTGCAACTATATGGTTTGATTCAACAATGTCGTAGTTGAGATCTTTCAGCTGGATGAAGGAGTCACTATCCATGCCACTTAGCTTTGTGTTCGACCTTTGAGAGACTTCTTCCAATTGCTTGCGAAGAGTAAGTCAAAGACCTTGGTTGACTTTTGGAATAAGGCCTAGAAGTATATTGACTAGGAAGACAACATTTGTGCCAGGCACAATGTCAATCGAGAGAGATTAGGTGGAAAGCAAGGCAACAAAAAATTGTCTGTAAAAGATTGCCTCGGCTGCAAGTTACAGAGCAAATCAGAGGGGGAAAGCCTTGGGAAGAAGAAGCATTGAGCTAAGCGTGACCCATTACCTCTTCCGATTTACACATAGCACACCCCTCTAAATAAACCCATAGCCTAGGTCCATTCCAAGGTAAAGCATAGGAACCTGCTACAGAGACCCCCGAAAATGAAAGGGAACCCCAATCATTGGAACTCGGATAAGTACTGCTAGTTCAACAATAATCATGACTACACTTTAAAACACTTTCAACTGAAAAATGCAATCGAATACACCATTTAGTGGGGTTTTTTTCTCAAAGTACATAGTCCATCTGAGGAATGACAGCCGTTCTAATGATGATGGCGACAAGGAACCTTGGAGGCGACAGATCGAGAATGCCCACATCGAGTAAAACAATGACCGCCACAATAATCATGCCCCTAACAGCGTCATTAACTTAATTATGGGGAAGGCATATGCTAGGAGCTGACCAAGCACCAACAACTTAGTTAATGCCCCATCAAAGGTGCTGGCTTTAAGGGAGAAGAGACAGAAGTTGGACACTTCCATCTTCTTCTCTGATGAAGACATTGAAAGGTTTGATACACCTTATCAAGATACCTTGGTAATAGGGGCAAGGATTTCAAATTTTATGGTCCTAAAGATTATGGTGGACACCAGTAGTTTCACCGATATACTTTTCTTCCATACTTATAAGAGGATGAGAAAGAAGTTGCTAGTGAAAATGAACCCGTACTACCATAATTTGATCGACTTCAATGGAAGTACGGTCCGAGCCAAAGGGATCATCATGTTAGACGTGGAACTTAGCAATGACTACCACATGGCACGACAACCCATAGAATTCATTATGATTGACTGCTCTTCCCCTTATAATGCACTCTTAGGAAGACCAAGCCTAAATGCGTTTGAGGTGATCACATCCTGCCTTCATCTAAAGGCTAAATTTTTTACTCCAACCAAGGTGGGAGTATACAATTGTGATCAAAGGCTCTCACGGGAGCTGTATGTCAAGGCCACCAAAGGAGATAGCGTCTTCACCTTGGAGATCGACCTACATGAGAAGCCAGCTGAGAGGGGTAAGTTGGGGGAAAATGCAGAAGAAGTCTAGATCGAACCCATACTTGAGCAAACCATGAGAGTTGGGATTAAGACCCTACCACTGAAGTGAAGGACGAAATCATTGCTCTCTTGTGGGCAAATTCGGATAGGTTCGCTTGGTCAGCGTCAGACATGCTAGGAATCTCGCCCGACCTGGCCACTCATAGCCTCAATATCAACACTACAATAAGGCCTGTCAAGTAGAAAAAGAGGCATTTCGCTCTAAAGAAGCAAGCCGCAATTGAAGAAGAAGTATAGAAGTTGCTTAAGGCCAACTTCATGAGGGAGGAAAAGTATCCGACTTGGCTAGCAAACGTAGTGCTAGTTAAAAAGAAGAATAGGAAGTGGCGAATGTGCGTTGATTTCATCAACCTCAATAAAGCCTGCCCCAAAGACTGTTTCCTTCTCTTGAGAATTGATCAACTCATCAATTCCACTTCGGGATACACCCTGCTAAGCTTTATGGACACCTTCTTAAGCTATAACCAGATCAAAATAAACCCGTAGGACAAAGTCCATACGTGATATTGTTAGTTTTAAAAAATGTTGGGGCTACATACTAATGGATGGTGAAGAAATTGTTTAAGCCTTAGATCGGGCGCAATATGGAGATGTATGTCGATGACATGATCATCAAAAGCTAGAAGCCATACGATCATGTCAAGGACCTCTAGGAAGCCTTCGACCAGATGTACACATACAATATGGAGCTAAACCTTCAAAAGTGTATCTTTGGGGTTGCATTCGATAAATTCCTTGGCTTCCTAATAACTCAAAGAGGTATCGAGGCCAACCTTGAGAAGATTACTGCCATCAGAGGAATGAAGCCTCTAATGTCAGTTCAAGACATACAAAAGCTCACCAACATAATAGCTGCATTGAATAGATTCATCTCGAAGAGCGCAAACAGATTCGCTAAATTCATCAAAATCTTGAAAAATCCAAAGGGTTTTTAAATGGACCCTAAAGTGCGCCATCGCTTTTCAGTAGCTTTAGGACTTCTTCACATACCCATTAGTCCTCTTTAAGCCTATCTACGGGGATGACCTATTTTTATACCTGATCGTAAGTGATTAGGTACTCTCTTCTGTATTGGTCAAAGTAGAGGGAAGAGAACATAGACCGGTATACTATGTTAACCATATACTCCACGAGCCGAAGGTCAGGTACACCTGAGTGAAAAAGTTCACCCTGGTTGTAGTTTTCACAGCATGATGGCTAAGGCCTTACTTCTAGGTACACTAAATAACCGTACTCACAGATTAACCACTACGTACCATGTTGTATAAGCCTGATGCGTCTAGACGGATGATGAAATATGCAATAGAATAGAGTGAGTACAGAATCTAGTATCAACCACAAATGGCCTATAAAGCATAAGTGTTGGCCGACTTTATAATAAAATATACCGGAGAAGAGGAACCACAACTAGGTGATGACAAACCAATGTAAACTTTCCACGTTGACGAATCTTCCATCTTGGGGGGGGGGGGGGGGGGGGGGGGTTAAGGTGTGGGTCTCATTCTAACTGTCTCACGCAAAGTTATAGTTTGCTATGCCCTTAAGTTCGGGTTTGATTCTAGCAATAACAAATCCGAATACGAAGCCTTTATCGTTGGTCTTAAGTTGGCCAAGGAGATCAACGTCGAGCATTTATAGATCTTCTTAGACTTAATACTTATGGCTAATAAGTCCGAAGCAAATACAAGGCTAAAGACGATGCGATGGCTAGGTACCTTGAGAAGGTGAAGAGCCTTCTAGCTGAATTCCCTTCGTGAAACATCACGAAGATCCCTTGACTTGAGAATTCAACAGCAAATTGGCTATCCAAGCTCGCCTCTATCGAGATATAGAAGCCTGACGTAAAGGATAGGAAAATCTTCATAGAATACCTGCCACAAAAGAGCATAACTCCAGACTCAGTTAAAGTGTTGGAATTGATCACAGCAGCACCAAAGTCGAGTTGGATGGATCCTACCTAGAGTTATTTGGAGCAAGGTACGCTCCTAGATGACAAAGGAGAGGCAAAGAAGCTCCTGTATTACGCCGCCAACTATACGTTGGTTGATGGCTTCTTGTAATGAAGGGGAGTTAGCCTTCCCTTGCTCTGATGCCTCCAAGAAGGTGAAGGGCTTCGTGTCATGGAAAAGTTATACGCCAAAGTGTGCAGCAATCATATTCAATCACAAACCCTCTACCTTTGGGCACTACAACTTTGGTATTACTGGCTTACTATGAGGCAGGATGCGAAAGTCGTAGCCTAAAAGTGCTCCCAGTACCGGAAGTACGTAACAATCAGTCATGTACTTAGTACTAGCCTCTAACCCTTGACTAGCCCATGGCCATTCGCATAATGAGATATTGATATTCTCGATGCCTTCCCAAAAGCTTCGGGAGGATGGTAGTTCATAATTATTGCCGTCAACTACTTTACGAAGTGAGTGGAAGCTGAAGCGGTAGTAAAGATCATGGAGAGAAGTGGTGAATCTTTTGTTAGAAGCAACATTCTCTCTCGATTCAGGGTCTCCTATGCTCTCATTATGGACAACAGGCAACAATTTGAAAACCCTAAGTTCAAGGAGTTCTACGCAAAGCACCACATCACCCCGCACTTCACTTCGGTTGCCTACACCCAATCGAATGGATAGGTCGAAGCAATGAATCAGATTATCTTAGATAACTTGAAGAAGTATGTGGACCAATCTTAGGGTGCTTGGGTCGATAAGTTGCCCAATATCTTGTGGAGGTATAGAACCACCTATTATACTTCTATAAGCGAAACCCCCTTTCACTTAGCATTCAAGTCGGAAGCAGTCCTCCTTATTGAACTTGAGCTTCCTAATATCTACACTCAAAGCTTCCATGCCGCCCTTAATGAGCTACTATCACAAACTAGCGTTGATACCATCGAGGAAATTGGAGACCTTACTACTGCTTGGGTAACTGGATACCAACATTGAGTCATCGATACTACAATCGGAAGGTCAAACACAAGGAGTTCAAGGTCAGCAATCTAGTGTGCAAAAGCTATAACCCACGGGTTCGTAAGAAAGGAAGGCAAGCTAGCTCCTAATTAGGAAAATCCAGTCGGAGTCAAGGAAAGATTGGGCAATGGAGTATACAGACTAAAAAGACTAAATGACAAGCTTATCTTAGGCATATGGAACGCTGATAATCTTCGGCTTTATTTCAATTATCATATTGTTATCTACATCTTTCCAAAATAACGAAATAAAGAATTTGCTTCATAATTTGAGTCAACCCCTCTCCTTCTCTTTCCTTCTTTTTGTTGCCATTCCAGCCCTTGAAAAGGCAAATGGACCGTTTATTGGGCAAGTCAAAATGCCATCGACCTGACCCCTTCAAGTAACTTGGGCAAGGAGAAACACCCCTTGCATAGAGGAGCCCCCATCTTTTGGGTAGGTTGAAACACCACTAACCTGACCCCTTTAGGTAACCTCAGTAAGGGGAAACACCCCTTGCATAGAGGAACCACCATCTTTTGGGTAGGTTAGAATGCAACCGATTTGACCCCTTTAGGTAACCTCAGCAAAGGGAAACACCCCTTACACAAAGGAACTCCCACTTACTGAGTAGGTCGGAACACCGCAAACTCGACCCTTAACTTTGGTAAGGGGAAACATCCCTTGCAAAGAGGAATTCTTACACAAATATATTCAAAGGCAAAATAGCAAAAAGCAAGTGTACAAGAGGAGGTAAGTAGAAAATCTCATTTATTGATTGCAAAATTATATAGTTAAGGCCGATATCCCAACAAGGCATACACATAAAAAAAAAAAAGAGGAAAAAAAAAACACATTATTGCCTTAGATCAGCTAGCTCTAGTAACTTCGAAAAGTCTAAAGCTTCAATCTACTTGGAGCATTGATCCGATGGTGCCTCTCAAGGAGGTTAGCCTTAGGTTGAAGCGAAGGTTGAAGGTTACTCATGGGAGTCAGTAGGAGGATTGCCTGGATGTTGATTATCTCGAGAAGCAACTTCTAGGGTGGCCTCCTAATAAGCTATTAGGGAAGAAGTGGATGTCGAAGCACCTTACCTGGCCCGAGTAGTAGGGGGGGCGCCTAGGACATTGCAGGCTACTTAAGCGACCTCCCTTTCGTATGCCTAAGCTGCCTTCTTCTCATTAAAGGTTAAGGAATTCAAGAAGTTAAGGAAACTCAAGTCAAGGTTCAGATAATGGGAGAGCACCTCTTTCCTTGTGTAGTAGGCGGAGTTAGTAGTCCGGTCTTCTAACTCATCCAACCAATCCTTTATCTTCCAATAGTCGATGATAGCCTTTTTTCATAGCGGCATTGCTGAGGACTTCCCCACTCTTCATTTTGGAGATGATCTCTTCCATCTCCAAAACCTTCCTTTGCAATTCTCAGACTTCCCGCTCTAAACCCACCCTTAGATCGACCAGCTCCAGCGAAGTGGCTTTAACACCTTCGCACTCGGATGCCTTCATTGCTAGTTCGGTTTGTAACCTGGCGACTAACACCTTCAGCTCAACATTCTCCTTCTTGGGTTAGGCCTTGGCCTCCCTCTCCTTGTTTAGCCGCTAAGAGAGGTGAGCCTTCGTCCTCTATTCCTCTTTTAGCCAAGCCTTTAAGTCGTCGGCCTTCTTCGACGCCTTCTCGACTTTGTCTCTCTCTCTCTCTCTCTCTACATCCTTCAATTGTACTTCAAGTCCCACCACCTGCACATAAGAGCGAATGAGGCACCAGTTAGCTTTGGAGAATGTTTCCAAGTATTTATTAGTATAAGTTTTTGCCTCTCGTAAGTACTTCCCATCCTAGCCCAATACCTCCTTAAAGCCTTTTACCTCTTTTCAAGCAGCATCATACTTGCTTAGCCAAAGTAGTACCTGGCTATAGTATTGTAAAGAAATGCGAGTTAAGGTCAGTTCGATGAAAAGGATGAAGCATGTTAAGATAAAGAGGTGAAGGTTTACCTGTCACTTAAAGGTGCTCAAATGGCCCACCATCTCCATAGGGTCACCCTCGTTTACCAAGGGCAGTCCCTCGAGAACAGCCTAGTCATCAGGGGTGTAAGACCCCAACGAGGATTGGTAGTTGAAAGTTTGGTGCTGCAGAGTAAGGTCATTGGCCTAGACCTCCTACTAAAGCCTTAGGAATTTCCCCCTGACCCTCTTCATCTTGGATTGGGGAGCTTAGTTGAGCAACTCTTCATTCCGAGAGACATACTGGACTTCTTTGAATGAGTTTGACTCAATCCCTAGGTATCTGAACTTATTGAGGACATAAAAAAACCCATCCTCAAGTTCGTCTATACACTTGAAGGGATGAGCTGTCGACCACTCAATCTAAGAGGTACTACTTAAAGGTGCCCGTACCAGAGGTCTCTACTTTTTCGCTTTAGGCTCGACTTCCCTAGCCGTTTCGAGAGCCTTCCTCTTTTGCCCTATAGCTGCAAGTAAGGCAATGACCTCTACCATCTCCTCTACTCTCACACTTAGAGAGGTAAGCATCTGAACCTTTGGCTCCTTTATGTCGGTACCTTCATCCCCTATAAGAATAGGTTCAGTAGAGGGGATGAGGGCAGGGATAGAAAGAGCTACGCCTAAAGGCTCTACATCTAATAGCTCATCCCAGATACCAATGGGAATACCTTGAGGAAGAGCCATTGGTCGCACCCTACTAGTCTCCCCAAGCCTTGGCTTCGCCCATACAGCTTTGCCCTTTAGTTCATCTGCCCTGACTTTGGCTTAGCGATGACTCATCAGCTTATCCATATAAGGATAAGGAACCTTCTCAGCTAAATTTTTACCTGCAAAAATTAGATTGAAGCAATGAGGAAAAGAAAAAGCGAGATGAACAAAAGAAACTACTACTATCATTCATAAAACTCCACCAAAATCAGCACAGCTAAGAAGATTCCCCCATCCTATAGAAGAGGCACTGGACGAAGGACCTCAACACTAGTACAACAAATGAAGGTGCTTATAAATAGAACGAACCTCTACCTTTGGCTCACTTCTTGATCATAGCCTTTTCCATGCTGAGGAAGAGCTTTGAGATTGGATGCCAAAAGTATCTCCCCACTATCTCCATGACATTAATCTCTTAACCATGCCTTAGGGCCATGAAGGCTTAAATCTCTCGTACAGCTTTTGTGTTACTAGGGCCAAGCTCTTTCTAGGCCTCGGTCTAGATTAGATCGGCCCACCGCGTCTAGAAATCTACCTTTCTAGGCAATTCAACCACCACGTAGTCATCTTGCCAGCCCTTTACGAAATCTACAAGGCCACAGAATATCTTCTTCCCTGGATAGGGCTACAGGTATGGCTACCCCCTCCAAAATGCCCTTCTACATATAGAAGTAGTTAACGAGCTCGGGAGTGGCTCTTAGTACCAAATACTCACACAATACTTGAAAAGCCTTCAACACCCTCTACCCATTGGGAAGGACCTGCATTAGATTACACTGGTAGACGTCAAAGAGCTCTTTCTTGAAACGGCTTGAGGAGAGGCGTTGCCTAAACTCTAGGCACTTCTCGAAAACGAAAAAATGCCTTCCTAATAGCAAGGCCACATGCTCATCCCTGTTCGATAATCGTATCTACCACTCAAGGATTGCCTTAACAATGAAGTTACCCAAGATCCAACTAGGGGCAATAGGTTTGCTCTTGCTCACCCAAGTGCTAGGCCCCTTACCTGTCTCAAGCACATCAAACTTATCCTTAGGAGGCAGCAAAGGATCGTATGCATACACATCCTTCAGGATGACGTCGATTAACTTAGCTCTATCCAGTGCCTCCACCGCCATTCTAGTGGAATCGTCCAGTTGTGCCAATAATGAGACCTCATCCTCTCTTACTAGAGGGGAACACTCCTTGTAGATTCGAAGTTAGAGACAAGTAATGATGGGGTTAAGACAATCTCTCCTCTATTAGTCAATATGGTCATTGTATCTAAAGAAGAAAAAAGCTTGAAAAACTTTTAAAGGAAGTTTGATGCTAAAGTGGAATTTACAATAGTAGAATAAAGAGGTTGCAGAAAAGTGTTCTCTTGCTGTGATTGTACTATTTATAGGCTGAGTGCTTGGGAAACTATATAGGTGGTTATCAGGATTTGTATAAGCATAAATCCTTAGGAATGCTACAGAATAGATACTGGAGCGAGTTTAGATCAAACAACTACCTTTAAAAGGTGAAGGACATGTAACTACATGCTAGTTTGCTACGATTGGATTCCCGTCTCATCACATTAATTACACAGAAAATAGGGGTACTTGGGTTAGAATTTGAAAAAGTTTCTTCCATAAGAAGTTTCCCCATAGTCCCTCCAACTTCTACCTGGTTGGTGTAATTGAAGCGCAGCACAATCGCGTCTATTTGGTCCATAAGGAGTGCTATTCAACTAGACTAACTTATATCATTGAATCACCTACCTAGTGAGATGCGAATGTATCCTACTTTAATGCCCCAACTGAAGCTCCATTTTGCTTGGGTTTTCGATACTTCACTTCAGGATAGTTGCTGACCACCTTAGTCTATCCCGCTTCAGACATCTTTAACTCAGGTATCCATTGCCTCGGACATCTCTGCCTCCAACCTGAACCTATACCCTTGCCATGTAGGCATTGTAACGCCAGGTTGGGCCTTCTTTAAGTCAGATCAGCTATACGCCTAAGTAGCTCATATATCCTTTCTCCTTGCCTTTGCCTTAGCAACGAGATTGCAAGAGGCAAGTGATGATAAGGCTCTTTAAACATAGGCCTCTAAGGCCTATCCGGATCTAACAAGTCTTGTTGCCTAAGGCTTGCCACCATAGGCTCAAGCTTAGGGCTTAGATTGGCTAAGCCAAAGAAGCTCTGCAACAGCTATAATGCATAAGATAAAGATAAGATATTAAGTCAACAATCGCGTCCGGGATAAGTAGGACACATCAAACACCATGATCCTATTCTCTCATACTAGTGGGAAAAGATCTCTCATCAGTAATTGTCCTTCAACTACCAATGCTACTCCTCTATAAATATCATGTTACCACCTAACGGTAAGGTCTCTCTAGACTCTACGCATTAAGCTTCCTTATTACTTTAAAGCACCTTCTATTCTCTAAGATTATCTACTGACTTAAGCATTGGAGTAATCAAGCCGGACAACATCTCAACATCCCCTTATAATGTTTTGTTTTGTAGGCTTACGACATACGTAGCTCAATCACTACCGGCAAATACCTTAAGACAACAAGTTCTAGATCTAAAACTCATATAGGAAAATCTAATAGCATTTTGATTTTAATTTATTGTATATACAGAAATATAAATCCATTTCCCTATTAGTATAATCATTAAATCAATAGAACATAAAACCAATTTACCCTTTTTCTCTAAAAACTCTTTCATATCAAAAGTGACAGCTTCCCCAAACATTACATCTCAAAATTTTAATGCCATAGAAATTGATTAAATCGTAACTACCTAAATAAAACTTCTTTTAAGTCGTAATAGCTTAAACAATAATAATAAACATTATAAAAAATATTATTTTCAAAATTAATATGCTAAAATTGCAATAAAACAACAACTTATAAAAGTTTAAAAAATACATGAAAAATATACAATTGTAGTAAAACAGTGTTACAATAAAAAAACACAACATTTCATTCATACAATGTATATAATGACATCTAACATATTATAATTAAATACTATTACTATGTATAAAAACAATAAAATAATATTTCCAACACTAACTTGTTATATTAAATCTAACTTGATGGATTTTTTTTCATTTTTTTTTAATTTGCCTCATTGACTATTGAAATATCAGTTTCCTTCCCCTTATACCAGACAATAAATGTAAAACTTTAATGACATAAGTTGTTTTCTTTTTCTCTAATCGACAATTCTCAACTTCTTGTTAATAATAGTAACTTTTTTCCTTTTCATAAAACAATTACATATCCCTTTTAACCCTCCTCCTTCTCCTAGCCAATAACCCCTAATATGGAATTTAGGTCTCCTTTATTTTATATTTATATTAAAGGGAAATCTTTTTTTTTTAACTACCTATAACTAACCACTTATATCTTATAATAGTTAAAAAAAATATTCAAACATATCCCACAAACTTGTTAACTATCATCCTTTACTTACAAATCATTTTAACTATACAGTTACCATTTTCTATCATACTTATTTTTACGATTGTTAGTGTTTTATTTATCTATTATTTTAATAATTCAACATTCTATGATTTTGGAAATTCATTATACTTTTTTTACCAATATTTGCTATTTTTTTTTCTAGAGGAATATTTATTATAATTTTGATTTTATAAACATATATTTTTGGCGTTCTTTTATATATGAAGTTAAAACTTTTTTATTTTTTTTTCATACGTAATGCGAGTTGATACACCTTGTTGAGTATGCAAAAAATAAATAAAGTTGTGTAGTATAATCTATATATTATAATTATAATATTAATAGATGAGGAAGAGAAAGAGACGGGGGTCGTAATGAGAGGAATAGGGGTAGTAGAAATGTTGGAGGAGAGAGAGAGAAAGAGAGAGAGTCATCTATATTATTAAAGTTTTTTGGAGTTTAAGTAACTGCTATTTCCTCAAATTGCAATTTAATCCTTAATATCGATATATATCTTATTTATCTATTTATTAAAGTCTTTTGAAGTTTAAGTAACCGCTATTTCCTAGAATTACAATTTAATCCTTAATATAGATATATATCTTATTTATATTATGAAAGTTCTTTGAGTTAAGTAACCACTATTTTCTTAAATTACAATTTAATCCTCAATCTAGATATATATAACAACAAAACCTATACTAAATTAAATTGTTAAAAGTATAAAATTAGATGTATTTGTTAATTCGTTAATATACAATATACTTCGAATACTATTTTTCTTTTCTTTTTTCGGTCTTCGTACCCAATTTCTCTCTCCTACTCCCTGAAACCATCTTCCACTTTCTTCTCTCCCACTTTTTTATTTCTTTCTTCTCACAATTTCCAATATGGCCATTTTCTTCACAATCTCAATGATTTCTCCAAGTACCCCATAAATTTTGGAAAGAAGTTATTATAGATCATGTAGATATATTAAAAATGAAATTTATAACGATAAATAGAAAATATTTTACTATAAGTTTGAAATAAATGTATTTTTTTTTGTTAGATGTGAAAAAAAAAATTTGCATAAACAACATGGGTGCATCGACAGTCAATATTTTCTTAAAATCTTTAAATTGTCCTATATCTATAATCAAATATATTAAAGAAAGTTATTTATAAATAATCAAAATTTTATTTAAAAGGTTAAATAAGTAAAAACAATTAAGATATTATTTTGACGATTACTTAATGCTCTATCTACTTTAATTATATATATATATATATATATACATATTCATATATTAACCCTACAATGAAATTGCAGCATATGGCTTTTTTGGAATTCTCTATGGCCTTGAAGTTCTTTTGTGGCAACATTATCTACTACTAACCATATTGGAACTACATCATAGAACTCTTGTTGTATACTTTATGGATCTTGAAGTTCTTATATATGTATAAGTTTAGTATAGAAAATAAGTTTAATAGGTTTAGATATTAATAAATGGAAAAAGTACAAGTTAAAATAAAACTAGTGATCGATACACTCGTGTTATGTATATAAAAAATACAAAATGAGGAGAGAAAGAGAGAGATGTAGGTGTAGTTAGTGGAAAAAGTTAAAGAGAGTAAAGAAATGAAAAGAGCGAAAAAGGACTAAGCAGACATATATTTATCCATTAGTTATAATTTTAATAGTTTATTTTATTGTTAGTTTTTTTTTTGTTAAATAATAGTAAATAAAGGATAAATATGTAATTAAAAAAAAACAATTACTTAAGATCCCATTTACTTTAATAATACATATGATGTTCTAATTTTGTATACGTTTCGAGAAGTTAATAGCAAAGATAGTAAGACAATAGAATAATATATGTTTTCTTTTCTTTTTTTATTGTATGTTATTGTTTGGAGCTAAAGTTGAAGCTACTTTTGTAAGTTGAAGGCAATTTTGGGATAGTTTTCAGCAGTTATTGAACCTGAACGTGGAGCTTTTTAATGTGTCGAAAGTGATGATTTGCAGCAGTTAACGAGTATATGTTGCAGTAAACATGGGGAAGCATTAACTAGTCATATTTACGTATCACCATATCTACTCAAAACAAACATTCCCCATAAAAAGAAAAGAATATCTAGCTTCCTTTGGAAGTTTCTTTCAGGAAAAATAAATAAATAAAATTTTGTAGCTTCCTTCGGACGTTTCCTTTTAACCCAAGCCTTGCCATCCACTTCTCTATATAAGTAGACATTCATACACCCTAAAACCAAAATCACTGAGTCGCTAAAATTCTCATTGATTTCAACTTGTAGGTAAAGAAGATGGGAAAACATTTCGTTGCAGATACCTATTTCATTTGCAACATTAACCTAAGTAAGAGAGAGCTTACTCAGAGATCTAACGAAGTTAAGAGAATCACCAAGAATGTATTCAAGGATGACTTCGTTTGTGGTAGCAATCGGTTTTCAAACAAACAAAAGGTTAAGGTGTTTGTCGAGAAAAGCATCGGTCGAACTGATTTCAAAAAGGAGATCAAGTATACTTCTACGATGAATTTCGATGACAAGTTTCATGGTTGAACAGATCAATATCAAACTCAAGTGAAGTTCAAGAAAGTGACGTTTTCGAGTCAAAGTGGTATAAAAGCACTGCCGAAGTCTTATGGTTACTATAGATACTTAATTTTTGCAACTCACTCCCCCTTCGTTTTTCAAATTAGGTTGTAGGGTCCTAAATTAGAAAAAGTTCAAAAAAAATAGAAAATAAAAAAAAAACCCCGAAAAAATGAAGAAATTTAGAAAAAAAATAGGAATTCCAGAAAAATACAAAAAAAAAAGGAAAATAAGAAAAAACACAAAAAAATAAGAAATTTAGAAAAAATAAAAAAAATGGAAAAAGTAAAAAATTTGAAGTCACATAAATTAAAAAAATAAAGAATTTTTAGGTTTTTAAATAGAATAGAATTTTAATTTAAATAAATTTGAACAAAAGACCGTTGGATTTGGATTTAGATTTAGATTTAAATCTAGTTTAGACCGACCTATATATGGACAAGGCACAAGCCAATGGTCTAATGGTAAAGCATTTGGACTAAGGCACTGGGTTTGGTTTGAGGTCAGTGGTTTTTTATCTTTTTCTCTTGAACTCTATGTGTAGCCACATGTCGAGTTGTCACTAGGCTACGTATATGAAATTGACACTTGGCATGTTGTGATTTGTTTGGACAATATACATTCTTTTCCCCCAATTTTTGCTCCCCTTTCCTTATTCTTTTCCTTTTTTATCAAAACACACAGACACGCACAAGGGGGGAATTTTGTTTTAAAAAACACACGTACAGTAAAGGGGGGAACATTCGAAACTAAGAGGGGGAATTCACAAAAAAAAAAAGAAGAAGTCGCGGAGGCTCCCACGGTCGATAAAATCCACTCTCTCTCTCTTAACTATCTCCCTTTCTTCACTAGACCCCTCTCTCTCTTTACTTACACACTTTCTCTCAGCTATCTCCCTCTCTCCAGTAAACCTCTCTCTCTCTCTCTCTCTCTCTCTACCCACATACTTTCTCTCTCTTGGCTATCTCCCTCTCTCCATCTCTCTCTCGCACCTAACGCACAACTATGACATACGTACACACCACTCTTGGCCAACACCGCCCCTGACCCACTTGGAGAATAGCTCCATTGTCTCTCTTTCATCTCACACCACACCCACTCTCAAACTACGCCACCTAACCTTCACTCCTTAACGCTACTACAACCCAAACATACGGCCGAACATACGACGTCACACCTATTGTCACACATACACACGACCGAACACTAGACCTAAACCCAACAGCAACAACGTCCACACTCGAACCTATTCCCTCACTCTCGGCCTCCTCTTTCTTAGCTGTGTAACTTACACATTCGCATAACATCCCTCTCTCGACCACGAAACCTATACATGTACATGCCATTGAAACCACCATCGTAACCACGATCGATGGCCACCAAATGTGGTAGGATCAAAAATACCCCTAAAGCCTAATATAAAAACCATAAAACCACTTTTCCCACTCGATCTGGCTAAATTACCCTTGGGAGCATCCCGTTCAAACTGCCATGAGTGATTGACTCAAACCCACCATCTGACCCGGTTCAAACTCGACCCGAAGATTCGACTCGCGCTACTAACCCTATCCGAATCCCCATTGCTTGGTCCGGTTATTTCCCAATTTAATAATTGTTGCTATTTTTTTTTAATTATCTTATTTATTTTATTTCATTTCTTTTAGTTTGTTGTAAAATAATAAAAAAAAGAAAGGAAAAAAAAGGAAAAAGAGAAAAGAAGAAAAACCAAAAAGGAAAAGAGAAAAAAGAAAGAAAATGTAGTTTATTTATTTATTAGTTTACTTAGCCTAATAGATAAAATAAAATAAAATAATAAAACTTAAATAAAAAAAGAAGTAAAAATTAAATAATAAATAAGATAAAATATTTGAGCAAAATAAAATTCATTTTACCACTTAGAAAAACATATATTTTTTTTCAAATAAACAAAAATAAAACAGATCCCTTCCAAATTAGGTTACTTTAGATTTTTCAAAAATAAACCAATTTAGGACCCTTAGGAAATTTTTGAAATAAATAAAAATGGGTAAAAACGTAAACTCAACAATTCTTTCAAAATTAAAATTAAATTAACCTGCTATGTTTTTGGTAAACAAACTAAGGAAGTCTGATCCCGAATAATGGATACGTAGATACTGATACGTCAGTATGAAGCGACTTAAAATATGGAAAGTTTTATTTTTTAGATGTTTATGTACATTGATCAATTTAGTAGTGTGTATTATAATTAATTGTTTTAGAAATAAAAAAAAGGTATATTTGCAAAGTAAAGTTAAATTCGAAAGGTTAAAAAGTGGTACCCGTTTAAGATTTAATAAATTAGTCCTCGAATCTAAATCTCTGCTTTTTAAAAAATTTGTTTCATAAATTGTTTTTTATTTAATTGATAGACCGGTAGCTAAGTTATGATCAATCCACTCAATTGGTTATAACTTAACACTTTTTCCTTACTCCGATTGAATGGCGACTCCAATCCTTTTTTAAATTGAAAAAATGGTTTTCTTTAAACCCCAGTCAATGATCAATATTAAATAAGTAGGGTTTAATACTGATTAACTTAAAAAAAACTAATTTTATAAAAAAAATTGGAGGATGAAAAATCAGACTCCTTAGGGCAGTAACTCTACCGGAAGTAGCAATAACTATGGTGCTAAGTCAGCCAAAGGGAAGAAAAGCTGTTATTATTGATTGGGAATTTAGAATCTTTTGCTGTTTGTTGTTTTTCTTTCCATTTTATCTCGTTTTTTTTTTTTTTTTTTTTGGGTGGGTATGCTTCGGTATGTGGATTTGTGCTAACCTTTTAAGAGTGACAACACTGGTTGATCTATACAAATGAAATTTTAGTTTCGATATGTTTAAGTTGTCCATACGGGTTTTCTTATATGTATCGTATGCACTTATGCACACATAAAAAAAAAAATTCCATTCATATCTTGAAGCAGTGTAATTTGTAATTGAGATCTGAGTGCTGTATTGGATGAAAAATCCATTAGAAGGCTTCTGGGAGGATAGTTTTCTTATTTTGCTTTCTATAAATGGTACAAGGGGAATTGTGTGTGCTCTCTATGGTGTGCTGTCTTAGGAAATATAACTACGGTGTTTATGTTCTTCGGTAAACGCATGAGGTTAAGTTGGATTCCCAACTCTAGTTAGGGTAAGGTGATTGGTTCCGTTGTTATTTTTACGGAGTTGATTTCGTTCATGTTCCATCTTACTTTTTTCAACGGTTCAACGATTTAGGCGGTGGGATGAAGGGCTTGATTGGTGATCATTTCTTTATTTGTTATTATTAACTTTTTTTCTTTTTTCTTTTTTTTTTTTCCGATGAATTTGGGGCTCGTTAGTTGAAGATACCATATGTGAAGCCCTGTTTTTGAATAACCTAAAAGGGCAAACAGAGGTTTCCCTGTTCCATGACGGGCGCTTTCTCTAAGGAATCATTCAAAAGATCATTACAATCAATATTAAATTCTATTATAAATATAGCTGTGGAAGTGTTGCCATTTTCATATTCTACTTTCGATCTGCTCATTTCTATGGTGGTATGTGTTATTACATATTTAACTACTATAGAGAATCATGTTAGCCTTCTTAAGCTCCAATCATCATTTAAAGTCTTGTCAAAATTTTTAAATGGTTTGAGATTGAAGCTCTAATTATTGAACATCTATCAAAAAGCAATATGTACACGGTCATACAAGGAAAAAAAAAATTATTTGTTTTACATTAATTCATTTTTCTAACCTTTAATTACAATTTTTTTTTCCTTTTAAGTTTCTTAATTTTAATTTTGCAGAAACTTTAATCTTCTCCAAAGTAGATAAATTTACATCTATGGAGGCGATAGGGAGGAAAGGGATTAGATAGTAGAAACTCGAGATTGTTATGTTGACAGGGGACTTAGATGGTGCAACAATTATTTAGTAAGTTTTAGGGGTGTCCTATAAGGTTTCATTTAAAATCCCTAATTCATTAGTCAATATTTAGCAAACTCTTGTCGTTTATCTACTTAAAATTTTTTACCGATATATTAATATTTTAGAAAACTCTCATGATTAAAAATCTCTCTAGTTAAAAGAGCTCATCTTCATAAAATTCTTTTAGCATTTTCTTGAAATTTTTTATAGATGCTGCACTATATTTTTAATAATTTTCATCTTTAAAAAATACTTGCAAGTTATTTTTTTCCACAAATATCATAATAATAATACTAATAATAATAATATAAAAAAAAAAAAGATAAATCACGAGGTCCTTCACAAAGGACCTCATCAACTTGAAGAAACTTTGGCCAATGCTGAAGCAATTGTATTGAGGTTCTTTGTGTATAAAAATCTGTGCTAAGGAATCGGATGAGGATGGCCTAATATGAATATTTATTATGTAAAGGTGATTTTGAGATAAAAATTCAACAAATTTTTCTATTTGTTTGCTTGATAGATTGCAATTATGGATGCTTGTTACCGTCATATTCAAATTATAAAACCTGGTGTTCATTAAATATTTTTTTAGAATTCCAAAGTGTAGCAATATGGTGGAAAATTTGTAAACGATTAGGTTGAACGCTTAAAAAATATCATAACACAACTGAATCCAATGGCGAGAGATATGGCTTTCTTATGTCATTAATCTCTCTCTAACACATTAATCTTACAAATTTGACTAATTGCGTTTTCATTTGTCGCAACTTTCTTTCCTTATTCCATTTTTTAAGGTTTAATGACGTTAAAGATGCATTTTTATTTGTATTATGGCCAAAATATTTAATTTATGTAAATAATACGTCAACATATTCCACTATTTCGAAAAGTTACCATATAAAAGAGGAAGTACAAATTTGAATTCATTACTTACCATACCATCTACACTTCTAAAATACCGTAACGTACATGACTATACGAGGCTAATTCCATTCCTTTGGTAGTTTTTCTTGATTTTTTTTTTTTTTAACTCAGGAATAAGATTTTATTATGGTTGTTCTGAGAAATTTATTTCGTCAAAGCTTGTGGCCTGAATAAGATGCTAGCCTTATCAACAGTCAAGTCCATAACATCAGTTTGATTTCCTTCCCTAACACAAACAATAGTTTTTTTAAAAATGTATATATATATATATATATATATGTATTTATCACCAAAACTACATGCTGTTAAAACGCAACTGACATGTAAAAACTTTTGTTTTCTTTTTTCTTTATTTGTACATTTATAAAAAATAATAATAATAATGTCTTTACATTTAAACTTGGACATGCCATGAAGGAGTGACCCTTAACATCAGCTGCAGAAAATACACGTATTATTAAAAAATTTGATAAATACTAAATTTTTTATTATGAAAAGGTAAAACCAGCTGAAAACTCGGTCGCCATTTCTCCCACCATGAATCGGCTCGGATTGACATGGAAGTATCCACGGAAAATCCCCTTTGTACTGCGATTTGCTTTTATCTTCCCATTGAATAACCACTGAATCCCAATAACTCCGTCAACATGCCAGAGAAGACAAAATTTTTAGCTTCCTTGGGAAGTTTCTTTCCCGTTAAAAAAGGGCAAAAAAATATTACCCGCATGGTTGTACTAATCAATACCAAACTTGTGGGAAGTTCAAGAAAGTCGCGTATCCATGTTTAAGAGATACAAAGATACTTTCAAGTAGACCTAGGCCTAGGCAAACTCAGCTCAGAATTAGTTTGAACCCATCAAGTCAAGAGTCTAGTCTCCCTTGAATCAAGATTAGCTTGACTTAGGTCTGTTTCAGGTCAATTCACTCGATCTGACGGTTCAATGAACTGATTTTCGATTTATAAATCATTTAATTTTTTATTTTTTCTACAATTGGGAAAAAAATCTTTTTATCTTTATATTTTATTTTTTAAAAAACCAATAATAAATCATAAGAATTTAAAATTTTGACTATTTCACTTTATTAATTATTAAGCACTAAGATTAATTATTTGTACCTTATTAATTGTTGACACGATATTAATAATTTACATTTTCAATAATGCATAATTATTATTTTATGCACATAATTAGTGAATCGAATAAGTAAACATCTTTTTATAGGTAATATTTTAAGAAAAGTTTGCCAATATAATCAATGTTAGACTTGATTCGTGACAAATAATGCTTATTATACTTTTTTATTACTTCAGAGAAAACTACATAAAATAATATAAACCATATGGGAGTTGGATTGATATTATAAAAAAAATAGCATCTATCTAATATTTATAATACACTTACTATTTTATATATGACATAAATATATTTTTTATGATTTTTAATGGTATTAAATATAAATACACTTCTTTTTTTGTGGTTTTTGGTTTCTTTTTTTTTTTTTGTTAAAAACCTCTTTTGGTGGTTAAAATAATATATTTTATACTATAACTATTTACTTTTATTAATATTAAAATATGCAGGTTTTAATAATTTCTTTTATAAACTTATATATATTATTTAGTCTTGATATCAATTTTTAAATATAAGTAATAATATTATTTAATTTTATTTTATATTTTAATTAGAGATAATACTTAAATTTAATTTATAAAAAGCTTTCCTTTTTCATTTTTTTTAATTTCTGAGTCATAACCAGCAGTTTAAACTGTCGGTTTCTTTGACTCGAGCTTAGATCTACTGGTTCAACGGATCCAACACATTGAATCGCGCCAACTCACCAAACTCGGCAAGTCAAACTAAGATTTAAGCCCGTAACTCATGGGTCCGAGCCGATTCAGTAAACCGCTAGGCCAATTTCGATCTGTTTCACAGATTGAACTCGGCCTTTCCTTAGATCTACTTGCAGGAACATATAGTTATGGAATTAACTCTACTGCCATAGCAAGAACTATGGTGCTAAGTTAGCTAATGGGAAAAAAGTTGCTATTATTGATTCGGAATTTCCATGCTTTATAATCTTTTGCTATCTATTATTTTTATTTTCGTTTTAATCCTTTCCTTAGTTGTCATTTTTTTTTTTCAAAAAGAAAATTTTGAGTTTTGTCACTTTGGTATGTGGCTCTATGCTATATGGCTTTAGCTACTCCATGCAAATAATATTATAGTTTCTATATGTTTAGGGTATTTATGTAGCATTTATAATCGTTATTGTAACTAATGTGTCAAATTTGGAGGAATATTAAAACAATCGCTCAATAATCAAGAACAAACAGTAAGGTATTAAGCTACATAAAAGATTACAATAAGGGAACTTAAAATTGATTAAAAGATTACAATATGAAAACTTAAAATTGATCAAAAAATTACAATAAGGGAACTTACAAATGATTAAAGAGACTTTCGGGATAATTTTGAAAAAATTGAAGATAACTTATAGTGATATTTAATAGGTTATAATAGAAAATAGTAGAGAAATGAGAATGACGATGGAGAATGTGATTTTTTGTGTATTTTGTGAGTAGGTATAGAAATAACTGATGCTCTCTTTTTCTAGAATTCTTCCATTTATAGTTGAGCAAAGGAATTCTTCTTCGAATAAAGCTGCAGATGATCTATTGTTGGGATTTTTCTTTCTGATAAAGTAAAATAAAATTTGTCCTGAAATTTTATTTTCTTTGAAAAGGGCTAGAATCTATCTACAACTGTCCTTTTTTATAAAATTGTCTAAATAGAGGAGTCTTCACTATAGCTCTTTTGTCCTATCACGAGGAATTTTTACTATAGATAGCTACTTTTGAAAATGTTGACTAGCTCTTTTGTCTTGTCATGAGCAATCTTCACTATAGTACTTTTATCATGCTAATAGCTGCTTTTGCTTAAATATACTTAATTTTTTCTATGTCTTTTATTGAATAAAAGCTCAAAATAATTACAAAAATCAAGTTCTTCATACTCTTAAGTAGTGTTTGGTCTTGCAATTTTCATGGTATTGGATTAGACAAAAAATTTTATCTTATATTTGGTTTGTAAATTTGCCTGATGACTAGATAAATATTGGGCTTATAGACTGAACAAAATACCTAAATTTTATCCTATCTAAACCACAGTACAAAAATAGAATTCACTGAATAAAAACAAAAAATATTTTACATTCCCTAAAATACCCCTCTATGTTATAATATTAAGTTAATGAACATTATTTTTATTAAATGTTACAAAAAATTATTTATTTTATAATATCAATAATTAATTTTTTAATATAAATTTTATATTTAGTATTGTGTAAACCAAACATGGTATAATAAGCTTATATTGTGTAATTTTTCTTATACTTGTCATATTTAGTTCTCTTTATCTAGTCTAGTTCAATCCTTATAACTAAACGTTACCATAATCAATATATCAATAGAATTAAAAATATGCTAATTTATAAACAAGATAAAGGAAGCTTTACAATCAAAAAAGAAAGTTCATCTTCAAAAATCATAAAACCTATTTATCCACTAATGATCATTCTAGATATTCAAAATTTAAGTTTAGAAAAAGTGATAAATTATTAGAAGATATTTCAAATAGATTAAGTAAATTATAAATAAAGAATAAGGATGTAATTGACACCATTAATCGAGAAATAAAAGAGTTATCGAGACAATATTCTAAAAAGCTTAGTATTAATAAAATCAATAATCCTCAAAGGTTGAGGACAATTTTAAATCAAAGATCATGATATTTTACACCTTCTCCTCCAATATTATGTATGAAGAAAAATCATATATTGATTTAGTTGGATATTCTAGAGAAGTAATATACGAATATAGACAAAATGCCATAAAATCAAGTTTTAGATATACTTAATCAAATGATTATTATGTCAAATTCATTTAAACAACAAAACAATACTAATCATCAAATAGCAAGAATTCTAGTATTTGGATTCATGGAAATACTCAAAGAATGGTGGAAAAATTATCTCAAAGGAAACGAAAAACAATATATACTTAATTCAAAAAAGAATTTAATGATCAATAATGCACTGGCCTCAATGAAGGATGCTATTCTAACTTTAGTTTATGCCATCACCAAATATTTTATAGGAGATCCTACTAAATTTAGAGAAAGAAATGGATAAATTCCCCAAAATTTAAGGTATGCCACTCTAAATGATTTTAGATGGTATAAAGATATTTTTCTTTCAAAACAAGATTGCAATGAAAGCTTTTTGAAAGAATACTTCATAGCTGGACTTTCAAAGCTATTTGTAAATAAAGTCTGAGAAAGGATTTCAAGAGAATATTGTATTGTTTTAGATTACTCAAACATATAATTTGGAGAACTTATCAACAGTGTCAATTTAGAAGGTCTAAGTTTATGTAATGATTTATAACTCAAATAAAAAATAAAGAAAAAGAAAGGTTGTCTTAAAAAAAATTAGGAGATTTTTGTTCTCAATATGGGTTTGAAAAAAATTTAACCCCCTTCATTAAAAGTAAAAAGAAAAAATAAAAAAAAAACATAAAAATCAAAGAAAAAATGAGAAAAAAGAAATTAAAAAATATAGAAATTATAAACCCTAAAAGAAAAATTAAAAAATAAAATAAATGTTACAAGTGTGGCATAAAGGAACACATTGCTCTTAAGTATCCAAAGTTAAAGAAAATCAATAATCTAGATTTAAAAGAAGAGGTCAAATAAGAGATACTTAAAATAATAAATGATAGTATCTTTGAAGATAGTATATCAAGTGAAGAAGAATGGTTGATCAAATAAAGAATCTAAAAAAACAAAGAGAATATTTGCTCAAAATTAGATAAATGACCATACAAGAAGAAAAAGGTTAAGATAAAAATGAAATATATTCATTACCAAAAAATTTATGATAAATTTTCAAAGAAATAACAACATGTAACATTAAAGAGTCTTCAAGAAAAAATAAATGTCATGAAAAAGAAATAAAAGACTTAAAATTTAAATATGATCATTTAGAAGATAAGATAAAAAATAAAGAAAAAATACAAAATCTTTAAAGTTTTAATGAAGAAGAAGAAGAAGAAGAAGAAAATGATCAAAATATTGAAAAATATGTTAATTTAATTAATAAAGTAAATATTCAAAAATAGTATGTTAAAATAACAATAACTATAAAAAAATGAGTTTAGCATGGAAGTAATAGCTTTGTTAGATTCCGATGCTAATCAAAATTGTATTCAAGAAGGTTTAGTAAAAAAAAAATTTTATCAAAAAATGAAAAAAGATTAATTTCAGCAAATGCATCTAGATTAAATGTTAATTCTAAATTACCTAATACCAAAATCGTTAGGTTGTTAATTTCAAAACTTCGTTTATTTTAGTCAAGAACATTAATAATTCTATAATATTAGGAACTCCATTTTTTACTATGCTCTACCCTTCTTCAACAACATTTGAGGGATGAAAAACAAAAGTTAAAGAAAAGGACATATTTTCTAAATTCGTTTATCCTATAAGAGAAAAATAAATCAATTTCTTTAAAGAAAACATGATTAGTTAAATCAAATGAAAATAAAAACATATTAATTTTCTTAAAGAAGAAATAGAAGAAGAAAAAATAAAATTCATAACTTAATCAAAAGGAAATTCAAGTAAAAATAAAAAAATTACATGAAAAAATTGAAGAAGAAATTTGCTATAAAATTTCCAATGCTTTTTTGTTAAGAAAAAAACATATAGTAAATTTTCCCTATGTCGAAGGATTTATCAAAGATAAAATCCTTATAAAGGTAAGGCCTATTCAAATGAATCAAGAATTTTTAGAATTTGTAAAAAAAAAAAAAATTCAAGTTTTATTAAATGAAAAATTAATTGGAAAATCTAAGTCACCTTGGTCATGTTTAGCCTTTTATGTTGAAAATCAAGCAAAATTAGAAAGAGGTGCTTCAAGACTAGTTATTAATTATAAACCATTAAATTTGATTCTTAAATGGATTAGGTATTGGATACCAAATAAGAAAGATTTACTCAAAATATTAGCAAATGGCAAACTCTTTTCAAAATTTGACATGAAATCCGAATTTTGGCAAATCCATATAAGTAAAGAAGATAGATCTAAGATAGCTTTTATTGTCCCTTTTGGTCATTACAAATGGAATATAATGCCATTCAACCTCAAAAATGCTCCTTTTGAATTTCAGAATATTATGAACGAAATCTTTACACCATACTTAAGTTTTTCAATAATTTATATAGATGTTGTTTTAATTTTTTTTAAAAAATATAGATCAACATTTTAAACATTTGAACACTTTTTTCAACATAAGCAAAAGGAATAGTTTAGTAGTTTACAAAAAAAATGATGAAGTTATTTCAAACTAGGATTAGATTTTTAGGACATAATATTCACCAAGGAACAATCAAATTGCTCAAAAATTTCCTAATGAAATTAAAGATAAGAAACAATTGCAAAGATCTTTAGGATGTCTCAATTACATCTAAGATTTTATTCAAAACTTAAAACCAAAATGTAAACTTTTATTATAGAGATTAAAAAAGAATCCTTTACCTTAGAATAACGAGATGGCTAAAATTATTCAAAAAATCAAACAAGGGGTAAAAAACCTATCTTGTCTTGAAATAATTAATCCTAATACTAAATTCATAGTTGAAACTGATGTGTCAAATATAGGATTTAGAGGAATATTGAAATAATCACTTAATAATCAAGAACAAATAGTAAGGTATTATTAGGGAATATGGAAAAATGTTCAAACTAATTACTCAACGGTTAATAAGGAAGTTCTATCAATAGTTTTGTATGTCTTAAAATTTCAAGATGATCTTTTAGAAATAAATTTTCAATTCAAATAGATTGAAAATCAGCTAAGGAAAGGTTACTTAAAGATGTTCAAAATCTTGTTTCAAAGCAAATCTTTGCTAGATGGTAAGTCATTTTATCTGCTTTTGATTTTGAAATTGAATTTATCAAAGGAAAATCTAACTCTCTTCTTAATTTCCTTTTAAGAGAATTTCTTCAAGAAAAGAATGTCGAAGCCAAAAACTAAAGCTGATTATGCCATCAAATTTTCTCCACCAATTCCGTCAAAATCAACAACCTAACCTTCTATTCCAAAAACTTATTTAAATGCATTAGGAAGCTCCTATGCATTTATGGTCAATTTTCCAATTCAAAATTAAAATCGTTTACAAGTACTCAATATAACCTACGTAAAGGGTTTCCTGTTTGTGTTCTTTGGAAATTGAATTCTATTACTTCCATTATCTAGTCATTGAGTGAGGGTCTTCATTGAGAAATACTAGGCCTTGGTGGAAGCACTTCTTTTAAAGTCCATTATTCTAAAAGCCAAACACTTCCCAACTTAACTTCTTAAGAGTATAAATCAAAGAATTCTTAGAATTTGCTTTTAAAAGAATAGTTTCTCCCTTTGGAGAAGTCTTTTAGCCTTAGGAGACATTTTTCAACTCATATTTTTATAGTATATTCTAACAATAAGGACCATAGTCTTCATTCCTTCAATGAAGTTATGGTTTTGAGATTGAATATGTAATACTAAATTATCTAGGGATTTTAAATTATCTAACCTTATTGTAAAGTTTGGAAAACATTGAGTAAACTGTAAACCACTATGTAAATTTATATGGAAAAAAGAAATGGTTATTTCATAAAAATCAATGTTTCTTGCATCCCTTAACCAAACCAGGAATAGGTGATTTATGCCTAGCTTATACAAGGGTTTTATTGAAACTTGAATAGGACCTATATATAAATATTTGTACTTCTTTCTATGTTCTTGAACACATATTCAGATAGTAATTTGATCACCTCTTGTTTCCCCGATAAAGATATAGTTTTCTTTACAATTTTGATCATATAATCATATTTTAAACTAAAACTTCCTATTTCATAAATCTCTTTAGTTTTTTCTTTAGGAATTGACTAATTGTGTAATTCTTATTCTATTTGAGAAATTTTAATTTCTGATTGATTAAGAGTATCTTGATTTGCAGATAGAGAATAAGCTTCCCTTAGTCCTATTACTCTAGAGGAAAGGGTTCTTCTTAATTGATCCGTTTAGACTTATTAATTTCCCTAATAATTTTGCTTAACAAGTTACTTAACTTATCATTACGGTAACACCATATTGACCAATGGTCTTACTATCCTCACTTTAATGGGATTTAGTATTGAGACCATAATTGAGGCTTACAAACACAGCTAGGGAAGTTAACGTAGATGTTTATAGCAAAATGTTATTTGAAATTAACAAATTTCTTGAAAATATAACTAACCTCTTTCTCTCCTCTTAAAAGGATTGAGAAGAATGAATAGTCTCTAAAGGTCTCTGACTCATATACAATTATTCTTCAAGATCTCTTCTTAAAAATTTAGGCCAAGCTAAATTTGTCACTTTGGTATGTGGCTCTATGCTATATGGCTCTAGTTCCTTTATGCAAATAATCTTTTAGTTTCTATACGTCTAGGTATCTATGCCGCTTTTATTATTATTATTGTATGCACATATATAGGTGATTCGGGGCAAGTTTAATTATCAAAACCAAAAGAACTTATAGAAAACATCCATTTATATCTTAAAAACATTATAATTTATAATTGATTTGCGACAATGTGAGTGCAGTATTTGACCGAAAAACCATTAAATGACGGGAGTAGATCATATAAAAATCTCATCCGCGAACGAAACAGAAGTCTTCTGAAAAAAATAATCTTCTTATCTTCCTTGGAGAGGGCGTACATCGATGGTGGAAGGGACTTGTGTGTAGTCTGTTAGCTATGGTATGCTATTTTCGGAACCTTGGCTACGGTATTTATGCTGTTGGGTAAATGCAAGAAATTAAGTGGCTCGTTAATTGAAGATCATGATATTGACAACAAGCTCGATGGTACATTAATTATATTCTCCTGCTTAAGGTGGTTTGCGATAGATAGGAAAGCCTATGCTTTAATTGGTATATTATTATGTAAAGCTGATTACGAGATAATTCATTATGCTTTTCCTGTTTTTTTTGGTTGGATTCACGGGTATATCTATTTACTTTATCCATATTGCATATGGTATTCAAAATCTATAAAAATCCGTTTGGTGACATGGCATTAATTACCACCTGACGGATGCATTGATTAACACGTGGCACACAAACGTAGCGTCAACTGACATGTTGTGATAGCATGGATTGAGATATGGTATGGAACACAACAATATGACATCCATGTGGGACACGAGGCAGCAGCATAAACCAATACATGACATGAAATACAATGATGTGGCATCCTAAAAAATGAACTAACCTTCATCATATGTATTTGAACTTAACTCACTGCCAACCTAAATTTAATATATAGAGGAAAATGTCTTGTGTATTAGTAATGTAGGACTATGAAGATAAAGTACATGAAGAGCTGCTATTTTTTAGTTATTTATATAATTTTGTTACATTTTTCATATCGTAAAATAATATCTTCAAAATTCTTCCAAAAAGGATTGCAAATAACAAATGAAAATATGCCACTTGCTATAATTTTTTTTAAAGTCAATTTAGTAAGCTTATTTTGATCTTCTATTTACGCAGAAGAGTTTTGAAGATATTTTTATATGATATGAAATATCTCATGAAGTAGATTAAATATTGAGATTTTTTTTTTTTAATTTTCGAAGTGAAACAAAATAAGAAAAGTGTAACAAAGTCAAGCAAATAATTGAAAAGTAGCAACTCTTTAAGCCCTTTGTTTCCATTGTCCTACATTGCTGATATACAAAACACTTCCCTCTATATATTAAACTTAGGTTGATAATGAGTTGAGTTCACATACATAAAGAAGACCATGGTGCAATCATGTGATGAAGGTTGGTTGATTTTTTAGGGTACCACATCACACTACATAAATGTCACATCACCATATTCCATGCCATGTGTTGATCCTACTATTGCCATGTGTTGATCCATCCCATCACCATGTGTTGATTGATGCCATGTTAGTGTGCTAGTAGAGTGTCATGCTACGTGTTAATTAATTACATCCGTGAATGTTAATTAATGCCAAGTCAACAAACGAACATTAACAGAGTTTGATCAAGTAGTATAAATGACTATGGAAAGTTCCATTGGGTATTAAATTGATATTTTTAAGTAAATTACATATTTTAGTAAACTTCAAGTATCAAATGCAACATTAACCCAACTTTGAAAAATTGATTTATGAAACCTACTCTATAATTATTAATACTTGAAAGTTATTTGATTGAGTAAGGTTAATAAGGTAAGAAGTACCTTATACAAGAAGTCTAAGTCCATAAACTTGACATAACTTAGGAAGATTTAACAAAATGAGCTTCGAGTTGAGATTGTTGAATTGATTCACACATTCACAAACTTTTTCATGAAACTCATGCACTTAAAAAGGCTCCCATGAGCATAAAACAATAAGAGGCCATTGAAGAATCCATCAATAAGAAGATTCATCTTTGATGATAATTGTTATGATGACCTACATGATACTATTGACAACCTAATTTTATAAATATTCATGAGTTGATTCTTATTTGACACATTCAAAAATTACAAGAATACCATCGTATTGTTAGACTACTATCATATAAGATCATATAGAGCTCAAAACTAATAACATACTACCTCTCTTTAAGAATTGTCGATTGATGCTTTATGGCTTCCCCATATAATACTAGTATGTTCAAATCCTCCAACATTGCTTAGTCCTCCTCCTTTCCTCTTTCTTTCAATGCCTTCCCTTGTGTCTCATTTCACATCACTTATCTGAGCTTACATGTAGTGTAAAAAGAATGTCGCACGAGATGTGACTAATTAATTGAATCCCCCTCATATATAAAATTAGATTAAGAATTGCAAGATTTCATTGAGCTATCCGAAATGGGTCAACTAGGGTGTTCAAATAATAATTAAAAGGTTATTGGTCATGTTAACAATGAGTGTATTTTTTGAATGGCAATAGGAAGCCACCCCAAACTCACAGACAAAATTGGTAGCTTTCATCTTACTTTATTTCATTTAATTTACATCTATTTTTCTTTCCATAATGGTTTATTAAAGGATTACAATTTATCAATTACTTATTAAACAACTTTTCGTATCGAAATATATCTTTTATATCCATCTTTCATAATACCTAAGCCAACAATGATGTACTTAACTACCATTCAACTTCGCATTTATATCCTATAGTTTTAATATTTTTTATTTGTTACTTTCCTTACTTGTAAAAACTGCTCCATCCTTCTCCACTTTCTTTTTTCCCACCATATTTTTTACTATATATGATTTTAATATATTTTTTTCTTCCTACTTGTCCCTTTCTCTCTTTCCCACATTATTTCTTCTACCACTTCCACATACAAACAAGAAAACTGTAAAAGAAATCATAATTAATAACTAACTTCCTCAAATCTTACCCCCTTCATCCGTAGGTATCTTCTTTTCTAGTTGCCTTTTCATTCAAACCCTTTCTATATATTCTCTATTTGCTTTCTTTTCTCAACCAAATACTTCTCTCTCTCTACCCCACCCCCCATCCCCCTACTTACCCCTCTCTCTCTCTCTATATATATATGTGTGTGTGTGTGTATCTACATGTAGTACCAAGTAGGTTTTGCATTAATCATTCATGTAGCATTGATAAGAGTCATTTCCACATTCTCATGAGATCAAGTCAGAGAGAAAAAACATGGTGGGAGACTAGAGAGCATGTGCAACATAATAGGTTCTTCTACTCGCAACTCCTAAATATCGCATTCACTTCTTAACAAAGAATGATAGGAAAGGAAAATGAATGTCATTATTTCTTCCTTTTACCACTAAGCCTAATTTTTTCCCCCTCTTTATCAACATTTTAATGACCTTATCAAACCTTTCTTTTTCATATAGGAGATTAAGTTTACTTAAGGTTTTGGTTTTCTTCGCTGCCTTTTTTTTTTCAAGTGAAGCTAACATTCCAAATGAAGTTTGTCGAAAAATAATAATAGAGTTAAGGTGGAAGTGGGATGGAAAGAGTGGGTATAAGAGAATGTTTATTGTTCATTGTTTGGGTTTTAGGTTTAATCTTTGTTAGGTTTAATTTGAATTCAATTTCATTTATTTTCTTTTTGCCTTCTCTTTGTCTCTCTATTATATGCTTCATAAAGTCATGCTCTTTTTATTTTTACTACCAAATTATATTTTTCCCCCCTTCTTCTTGTTTATATCAATTATTGTTAATTAATTTTGATTCATTAATTCTAAAAAAAGTTGTGAGCTTTGGTAATTGATTATATATTTTGCTAAAAAATCATTATTATGCTAAAAAGGTGTGTTTGATTTTTTTTTTTATATATTAATTTGTATTAATCTATTATGGTTTTTCTTTTTTCTTTTTTTACAACAGTAAATATTTGGACATTAGTTGTTAAAAAATGCTTTTATTTATTCTTATATACTTCAAATTGTGTTTTTTACTTTTATTTAGAAGGGAAAAACTTAATCCACCAGAATCATGGAAAAGAAAGAATTTTTTTGGTTTTTGAATTTGACAATAGAAAGAAAGTTCATTGAATTAGAATACATTCTTTGATGCTTAGTGCAAGCCCTAAAATTAAGCCAAATGACCGTAAAATTGAACTTAGTATATAAAGTTTAAAATGATCGGTTAAAGGATCCGATCAAACCTAAATTATAAACTATAAATAGAAATATTAGTAAAAATGACTCCGTAAATTTGAATTTAAGAAAATAAGTCATAAAATAGGAGATTATAAAATTTTCAAATTTTAAGTATAATAATTGTTAATTATCGAAAAGTATAATATAATAACTAATAAATTACTAGAGATAAATTATATATCTACTAAAAATTATAGAATAACCTAAATAATAATTAAGAATATGCACATGTACCCCACATGTATTTCGCGTAGATAAAAATATGTGAAATTACTTAAATTGGCTAAAAACTTATTAAATAATTAAAGAAAATTATTAATTAATTAATTAAGAAAAAATAAAAAAAAAATCAGAGGGATAAGGAATGATGTAGATTTGATCTTGGAAAGTCAGGAATTGAAGAAGAAAAATTAGCCAATTAAAATCAAGCAACACAAAAGTAAAAAATTAAGGGATTTGGATAATGTCTTGTCTAATTTAATGCACATTAATTACCACAAAGCTCTATAAATAGGAAAAAAAATTTACAGTGCTCCTTTAGATAGTTAGAAATTAGAAAAAAATAGAGAGCATAAAAAATTTAAGAGAAAAATTAAGGTAAAAAAAAGGAAGGAAATCTATGCAATAGGAGCTAACTAGCCAAACCCACAAACCACCATCACCACCCGACTCTAGACCTACCGTCTAGATTGGTCAACACACCTGGACTGGTGTTGGAAACCCAAAAGTCATCAAACCGGGTGAGTCTCTTATCTACTTCTATTTTGTATAATTTCTTAAAATTATTTATTTTACCCAAAAAATTATGAAATTTATTATTCTAAGGTTTTATTGTATGTAGATTTAAGGAAAAATAGTGATTAAGTTTAATCAAGTTTGAAAATATAAGGTTCTTAACAAATTAAGCAAAACCGAGCATAATTAGAACTAGAAATAAATAAGCTTAGGAGTATAGTTTGGAGTTCAAATTTTTTCTGTAAAATACTTAAGTGATATAGAATAATGTTATGAAGCCATTTTTTTTAAAATTTAATTTTCAAAAATTTTAAGTAAATTTTTAGCTCTAAAATGATGGAAAAATTGGGTAATATTGGGTTAATTAGGTGATTAAGTGATTAATTACTGATTTAGATAGTAATTAGATGTTTAGGGATGTTAATCTCTGATGTGAAAACCTAATCCTAGCCTTTGGAGTATTAAGTGTAATTAATTTAGGAATTAGGTAGTAATTGTAGGAAATTAAGAATATGTAGAATTGGAAATTTAATAAATATGAAAAATTAGGGTTATTTAGATAATATAATAATAAAAATCAAAATATAATAAATCTAAAAAAAAAGTTAATTTTAGGTAATTATATAAAAAATATAAAATTTTCTTATATCGGGAATAAATCCGGTACCTCAATTAGAAATAGCGTGTACTGAACATTTTAAAACACTAAATTAAGACCTAATATGATATTAGAATACTCGAGCTTAATATGATTAATTTCACATTAGGATTCAAGCATGTTTAATATTCCAAAATCAAAACTAGAATGTAATTTAGAAATCGAACCTTGAAATAGGGTAGAATGAATCACTAGTAAATAATAGGTATACATGAAAAAATGAGTTAAATTATAACTCAGAATATGAATCATTAAAGTATAAGTACTACAAAGACCTTCTTGTATTATAGGATACCTAAAGACGAATTGGCTTGCAATTAAGTGATCAGGTGACTGAGAAATTCTAAGTAAGTTGGGTTATTACTTACTGTATTAGAGTACTATTTTATGGTACTCGGATACTTAGGATTGTATATAGTTGTGGTTGTAAGTAGTTTACGCATGTGTTTGATGTATCTAAATTCATGCTGAAATTTGTAATATGATTGAATTGGTGTGAAATTGTTTGAACACCCTAAATGAAATTTAATCTTATTCGACTCTAATGACCTAAAATGTCATGCATTGCAACCCGTTAGGAGATCATTAAAATTCTCTAACCAAATATCGACCCCTTCGAAAGGGATAGCGCAGGATTGCATAATGGTTCCTTCTTCATCTTTAGTTAAATTAAGTGACATGAGAGGAGGTCAGAGCGAGGGTGAAGTCAATGGTTCGAAGGTAATCGTGGGAGGAGCGGTGTCTCCATTGCACAAGTCGTGTCTCCATTGTGAGCTGTTGCATAACATGAAAACTCCTCAACCCGGATTAGAGCAAGTGAAATTTTTCTAATTTCACAATGGACCAGACTACATTGTGTGATGACACTTACTTGTTGCATTACATAAAAATAATTGCTCGATAATCTTGTTTGTGTTTGTATACATTCATGAGTCTCCAATTCAACTTACTGAGCTATAGTTGCTCATATCCTTATAGATCCTTTTGCAGGTCCTAATTTCTGAATACTTCAAATACTATGCCACCTTACAATTATCCAAAGGTTAGTTCTTTTGAAGCCAAGGGTGTAAGGATCAATTTGCTTAGCAATGGATGTGTAGCTAAAGTGTCTTTTGTAGTTTAAGACTGAAAGACTGATAGTTGTTATATAAATTAGTAAACTGTTATGTTTATATAGAGTTTCTTGGGAAGTTCTATGAACTTTACATATAATTATGTATGTTTATTAAAAATTTGTGATAATTACTATAATTGTAGTTAAATACTTAATTGGACTGTTTACTTCAAAGCGAGGAGTTGTCAACGCCTTATGTAGATCATATCTATGGTAGTAACTGTAAGGCCAGTTACTATCATATAATAGTTTATACGGCAAGACTGTTGCGACTCTGTGATTTCGGGGTGTAACACTTAGGGATGAGGTTTTCATCAAATGCAAATTGGGTAGAGTTTCTTTCTTTTTTTAGTTTTCCTCAATTAAAAATTCAACTTATGTGAAATGCTACTTTGAAAATTGTCCATTTGGCTTCCAATGTTATATTTCCTATTATTTTGCATAGATTATGGATTTTGATCAATGAAATTTGTTTGGTAAAGAGCAATAAAAAAGAGTAGTTGCTAATGGTGCCATAAGGTGTACTTAGCCCTGAAAGATTGCTACATTATCCTTAGCAGAGCGTGTCAAAGATAAATGTGCAAGTTATTTTGAAAAAATTTGAGATTGAATGGTTTAAATGAATAAGGGTAGAAATTATAGGGGTAATGAGATTGTTCTTTTTTTTTTTTTTGATAAATTCATTGCAAATAGACATAAGAAAAGATTGTATGACTAAATAATTAATTAAGTAATGTGTTTGGTTGCTGTTAAGTTTCATTGTCTTTAGATATTGTGTGCATTTAGTGAAAGATTATGATTTTGGTTCTATAGAATGTCTATTTACATTTGTCTATCTATGTTTTTGAAAAACACGATAAACTTTAATATCCTATGACTTAAAAAGTTGTTCCAATTTTGATTTTACAAAATAAAATATACATGTTTGGAGAAATCAAATGCATTGACAAACTTTTTTTTCTCCTAACATGATGAGGCAATGACCAATTTAAGGAAAATTTTGATGACACCTTTACCCCCCTTTTGGAAATCCTCCTCTCCCCCCCACCACAAACTATTGAATATTGAAACTAACTTAAAGCAATACCTTTTACATGATTCATTTCCAAAATTTATGCAAACTTACAATTTTCGCATTTAAAGTATTATTAAGTTAGGTTGAATTATACTTTTGGCCAATCACATTGATTGCATTATGGAATTTTTTTTTTTTTTTTTTTTTTGTTTTTCTAAGTGTTTCTAGATGGAAGGAGGTATAAATTATGACGAAATGATAAGATGGTAAAAGGAGGAGTTTAATATGTAAATAGGGCCTTTGCAAAAAATTAGTACGAAAATAGGCCCCATGTGAAAGTTATTACAATTACGGGGTAGTGAAGTCACATGCGAATTCACTTTCTATGAAATATTGTACCGAAGTCGCATAAGTGCAAATTGAAAAAAAAAATCCAAAGAAGTTGCATGCGACTTCTTTGGAAATTAGGGTACATTGAAGTCGCATATATTTATATACCTACTCTCAGCCACATAGCATATTCTTACACTTACAAAATTTCTCTCTAAACTCTCTCTAGACATGAAATTCTCTCTTTCTCTTACACATTGGTGCTCAAATACTCTCAATCTTGCACGAATTGATCAATATCACTGTAACCATCCTTAGAAGTAATTTTTTTTTTATGTTGTTTTGATTTTTTTTTTTTTGTTATGTAATGTTAGAAAATGTAGGTATTTGCATCGTGTTAAAAAATTTGTATTTGTCATTAATAAAATGCATCGGTTGTGTGTAAGTCATAGTAGATTAAAAAATTGTAGTCAATTGTCGATGATCGTAGGTGCAATATTGTTTATATATGCTATTAACGTGTTCGATGAAAGTCTTCTGAGGGTAGTTAGCTTATAATTAAATTACATTGTGTGGAAGTGACACTTCTAAAGAGTCAAATGTAATTACTGTATAGAGTTTCAGCTAACTTGGTGTTAACCAGTGCAATAAATAGGGGGAGTTGATGGATTACGTGAAAATCATTGTCTACGTACGTAGAAATATTGTAAGAGGTAGCATGGGAGTAGACTATGATAGGTAGTCGGTGAAGAAACTGAAAATGAATAAGGGTTAAACTATGCTCATTTTTTGTGCAGAATTTGCTATATAATTTGGATTGACACTACTGGAGTAGAAATTGTGCACATACACCCAACATATTATGAAGGCAATGTGTACTATGAATTGATGCCTATCGAAGATCACAAAGATGTGAAGAAATTTATTCAGATGGCAGAGGCTTAGGGTGAATGAGATATACAGCACATTTATGTGCGGACATGTGGGAAACAAGTATGGCCTTAAGAGATAAAACTCCAAACATTGCATCATAGTAAGTGTAGTCCTTTAAAACTAATTTTCTCGTAGCTGATGAGAGTCGGTCCAATATTACCATGGAAGACGTAGTGCAAGATGATTTAGTTAACATTAATGCTAACAAAGAAGCACTTAATGCTAAGTATGGGGAAATTTGGCAAGATGATCCTGATATGGAAAGAATTGCTATGGGTTTGGATAGTATTGATGACAAAGATGATAGAGATGAAGGCGAAGAGGATGATGAGGGGGGTAAAGAGGAAGATGAGGATGACGGTGATGAGGTAGATGTTGATGAAGGAGCCATGATGGATTTTGATGTCATAGTAACTAATGTGCCCGTTGCCAACCCATTTGCATCTATGTTAATGCTAGTTCGATATCCTATAATACAACACAACCAGCCTATTGTAAGATATCTAATCTCATACTTGAACATTGGTGGTAACAATGGCTATGTTATATTTGAAGATGAGCAAAATGCATAGTGTAGCAACACAGCTAACAGTAGTGAGTTGAGCTTAGGCATGAGATTCAACACTAAGAATGAGCTGCACGATGCGGTCAAGAATTATAACATTGAACAACATTGCAACTTTTAGGTTCTAGAATCGGACCTAATGTTGTGGTACATTTACTATACGGAAAGGGCCAATAGATGCAAGTAAAGGTTAAGAGTGTGTAAGAAGAAGGTATTGGGACTGTTTGTCATAGCGATTCCGAAGGGATGCACACTTATGTGAATCCAGTGATAAGACAAGATCTTCCTCAGATAGATAGTAATTGAATGGTTAAGAGCTTCATTGGTAATGTCAACATTAACCCTAACATTACTCTTATGGACTTGGCATAGAATATTCAAAACGAGTTTGGGCATATAGTGAGTAGAAGGAAGGTGTTCGAAGGGAAGAGAAAAGCAATTGAGATGGTGTATGGTAATTGGGAAAAATCACACAACGGACTTCCAAAGCTTCTAAATGTCATCAAGATAACCAACCTGGATTACAAGTAGATTAAGGGTGGAAAGGTTCCAAAGAACCAAGTGCATCCATCATGAAGTAGGTATTTTGGACATTTGAACTTTGTTTGTATGCATTTAAATACTGCCGTTCCATTGTATGTGTGGGTGGTACCCTTTTTATCTATAAGTACTGTTATAAGTTGCTCATTGCATGTATTATGGATGGAAATAACCGCATCATACCGTTAGCTTTCTCACTTATTAACACGGAATCCAAGAAGACATGGTTGTAGTTTCTTTGCAAGTTGAAGAGGTATATTGTAGGTAGGTAGCAAGAGACCTTATGTTTAATAGGCATATCGATATCAAGAAGGTAATTGACAACATGAACAATGTTTGGCAACCACCTTTTGCGGTTTGGAGATATTGCATAAGGCATATCGCTAATAACTTCAACTATAAACACAAAAACCAAGCTTGAAAGAAGTTAACAACCATAGCAGGTATACATGTACAGTATTGGAAAATTAATGCTTTGATGGAAGAGATGTGGAAAGTAAAGAAGGATGCTCTACTTTGGTTTGCAAAAATTGACATTGATATATGGACACTGGCTAAAGACAATAATTACAGGTTTAGATACATGACGTTTGACATAGTTGAGAGATATAACGCAATTCTTAGAGGGGCCAGTGGCTTACAAGTTATAGCTTTAGTAAGAAGGATTTTCTATAATTGTGTCACCTTGTGGAAGAAGAGAGATGAAGAAATATTGAAGGCCATGATGGTGAGAAGGGTTTATATGATGTACGCATAATAACAAATTGAGAAATGGCAACGTCAAGCAAGTGCATAGAAAGTTACTAGTTATAATAGGCGCTATGGATCGTTTGAAGTGAAGACCGGAAGTCGAAGGGAGCCAAATGGAGTGACAAAGGGTAGTGATAGGGTTTATACTATAGACATAAACAATCAAGAATATACATACCAGAAAGGGAAAAATTATAGAATTCCTTACTCGTATGCATTCACGATTACATCAAAGTTTAGGACAAATGCCCTTAACCATGTTGGTCCTTGGTACAAGTGGACACACCAACTTAACGTATACTAGAGACACTTCTACCCAATCAGTGACGAAATTAATTGGTTGGATGTGGACTTTTCAAAGCTCAAACCATGGTATAAGCTAAAGAGAATGAAAGGTAAACTTACAACGAAGTGTTACCACATGATGGATGTCTGTAAAGCATCGGATAAAAATAGGTGTAGTCACTATTGAACGGAAGGACATAACAGGCGAAGATGTTTAGATTTGAATAAGGGTGGTAAATAGTCTTACATTATTTTGCATATGTATACGTACAAATGTAGTAGTTGTTTATATTTTGTTCCACTTCATATTATTTACAGAATCAATAACAAATGTGCAACACTTTTGCAAATTAGATGGATCTAGGCCCCATCGACACCTCGATTTTAGGCAAGCAAGCATCTCATTGCTTTCAGGATGTATGGGACGGATAAGTACATCTTTTACGACTTATGACATTCATTCAACATATTGTTCAAGTCTTGTTATGCTAATATTTGTGTCCATATATTTCCTCGCAAGGACCAAGCCACCTTATGGTTAGATGATATGAGCTAGCGATGAAGAAGGAGGAGGAGCACATTCCACTTGATGACCGCATGGTGCCATATTTGAAGGAAGTTGGTTTCATGGTAATCAGCTAACTTCCCTTTATTTAGATGGACTGGCATTTGATCATCTCTTTGGTGGAGGTTAAAGATACATATCGTCTATACAATGCATAGTGAGATGACAATTACATGGTAGGATATTAAGGTTCAGTTGAGGCTGAAGGTAGATGGTGCTGCTATTATTGGTAGCATCAACAAGACTTGGACTACTGTAACACAGGAGTTAGTAGGTGATGTGCTACTGGAGGCAGATGCTAAGGGTGGTGGCATACAATTATCATAGCTGTCTAATAAGTTCAAGATTATACCTAGCCATGTTGATGAGGAGACAGTAAAATGTCACACTTGCGCTTATATCCTTTAGTTGATGCGAGGATTCATATTTGCAAATAAGTCCTCCAGTTACATCCATCTTATATTTTTACCTCTATTGGAGGAGTTTTGGCTTGCAAGGACCTACAATTTGGGATCGGCATATCTTGCATGGCTATATTGATAGTTATGCAATGTTGCACGATCTGAGATATGTGAGATTGGGGTTTAATGATATTTGTGCAAGTTTAGGCATAGGATCATTTCCCACACGTGGTACAGTCGTATCACGAAGTGTTCAACCTATAGATGAGTTATCAAGTATGCACTTTATTGGTCAAAACTTTCATGCCTAACGTTTTAACATGTACTGTTCTAACTTATATGAATTTTGTGATAAGTCGTATGGGAACCTTACTTTGAGAAGTTGTTACAGCTCTTCCCTTCTATTTGCACAACTAGTTAAGATATGTGGACAACCAGGGTTCTCCTTATATGCTTCCATATTGTCGAGTGGTACTTTTTAAATCATGTCATTCGGCAATTTGAAGGCTTCTAGACAGAGCCTCAATCAATAAGCATGAGTGAGCAACTGTGCCAATACGGTCCCAAAGGGAGGACTGAGATTGACTGGAGGAAGGTATACGAGGGGTACATCCGTGCTTGGGTAGACTTGGCGCTTGTAGGTCATCCGGCTGCAACTACTGTTTGGTGTAAACCTCGACTACTGGCAATGGTACAGATAGCACATCCACCGGTACATCAAACGCTTGGGTACAGTTATGGGGCATCTAGTAAGAATAACTACCATACCTAAATGTTTCCAACTGAAGTTTGTGTCATAAGATTGCTAATGCTATTTCTTTCATGCAAGTTGACATACTACGATCAGTTCAACTAACAGATGACTTAGCAATCACCCACGAGATTATTGCAGGAGGCCTCCAGTTTGTGGAGGATCATGGTGGTATTGTCCTGTATCATCCTATTCCACAAGCTCCACCACTTGAAGAAGACCCCTAACCTAAGCCACCTACACAGTAGCTGACATGTATTAGAACTCACACAAGGGGAGGTAAGGTAGGACAGACATGTGATTGGAGTAGAGGAAATGAGGAAGTTCCATCAAGGGCATGTCATTCCATCGACCAAGGTGAGATCGATCCTAGCTTTATAACTTCTTATGTCACAGAAGGCCAACTTATGTCGGCAACGCCCCAAAAAAGGCAAAGCATTCCCTCACAGAGTTCTATCATGGGTAAGAGTACTACGTAACATTATTCACCAATACATGTTAGCCTCGTCTTGCCTCGTGACTTCTCAGACTCCCCAACTGAGCCTTCTGTGAGTCCTTCGAAGAGACGATCATCACTTCTATCCAGATATGGCATGGTTTTAGGTTGTTGTAAGGAAAAATGTTAGTACATCTTTTGTAAACTGTAACATTGGAAAATTGATGTATTTTGTCTTTTTTTCTTATATGCTGATTGTATATTTTTGGGGGCCAAGAGATGATGACTTGGTTGATATAAAGTTCTTGAATTTGCTTTTTGTATTTAAATGTTCAATTATATGTTGATTGCATGTATTTGGGATAATGTTAAGAAGGAGATTGGGGGAGGGGGCGACGGTGTGTAGGGGGCAGGCATGCGGCTTTAGGTAATAAAAGTTATAACTAAAGTTACATGCATGTGACTTCTTTGAATTTTTTTTCTTTCTAAAATTTGCACTTTATTACCCTAAAATTGTAATAACTTTCGTTCGAGGCCTGTTTTTGTACTAATTTTTAGCAAATGCCCTATTTACATACTAAACTCGTAAAAGGGCTAAATGACTTCCATGCATGATTTAGAGATGTTATGGAATGAAAAAAAAAATTACAAAATTATGGTGAAACGAAAAGAATTTGGAACTATTTATTAAAGTTGTGACTATTAAGGAAATGCGAGAGAAATTTAGAAAAAAAAAAAAAAAAACTTGCATAGGGGTAGCTTTAATTTGAAAGTTTTTGAATTCTCTAATCTAAAGGACGATAAATTTTCTCTAGCAACTTACTATCTTGGAAGAGACAAATAGACAAAAAAAAAGACCAAAGAAGGTTTCCTTCCTAATGATTTGGCAACCTAATGAAACTTTCACAATGGGTGTGAAAGCTTCCAACCTATTACATTCAATCATCCCAAAGGAACGTTACTAAAATATATATCAAAAGATTACCGAGAATTATATATATATATATCCCAAAACAGTGATATTTTGATAATTACACTACTTATGTGTATTGCTTATGATGCATACACATGAGAAACTTATTTGAATTTTTTGTTTTTGATTATCAAAAGTAGTTTTTGTTTTAATATATATTCAAACAAGTGCATGGAATTTTTATTATTTTCAATTACTTATAATATCACACATAATTAGTTCTACACCCACAATATGGTTGCATTGTTTGTTAGTATTATTCTTAAGAGAATAAGGATTCATTCAACTCCACTTTTATGATCCATAGTTTTACTACTATACTAAGAGAAAAATAAGGAATGATTTAACTCCATAAATATAATTTATAATGAACAATTTCATTTCTAGTGACCACATTATATAGTCAGTTTTACTTTGTCATATTTTTCTCCCACACTTTCTCTTCTCTCTCTCTGTTTTTTATTTTTTTGGTGGTAGTAGGGGGGGAGGGGGGGGGGGGGGGGGGGGAATTATCATTTCTCATTGATGACATGTTTATTTATCAACAAAGTAAAGGGAAATTCTCATTGACTTACTTATTTGCACACGTTATCCTATGTTCCATGATGAGCATCTAACCTCTCATAGTGTTGATCTAGTGCCACCAAACTTTAAGCTTACACCACCAAGCTCCGAACCTATCACCCAAGGAAGGCTTAAAGGACTTCAAGCCCTGAAAAGTCGAGTTTTGAGAGAACAAATAGCCAAAGATGAAATGAACCGTGCTAGATGGTTCCTTTCTTACTACATGCTAATTTGCTTTATGGTTGTTTAGCCATTTAACCCCTACCCCAACCTCAATGTGGACTAGAATAGCTCGTGATCACTGAACTTCCATCTCGTCTTTTAGAATCTAGCCCGACTAGCTCAATTATCTATCTATATGTCAGATGCCACCAAGTTAGTAAGGCATGCAGACTAACACCAATCTTTGCCAACCTTATGGCCTATGATTAAGGGACATGTGTTTTGACAACCATAGTGGGTACTGTCTAATGAAACTTCTTTTTTAGGTATTCCTTTTCTATCCCAATCCTTATACAATTATATCCCTTTTAGTTTGTACCCTTTTTAGTCATTTTTCATGTTTTAGTAAGTTGCCATAAATTAGTAGGTATATAAGGGTTAATGTAAAACATATAACTTCAATCAAAATATTGCTTTCATTTTAGGTTCACTACGTAATGCTTGAACTTTTACTATTATCTAGTTCTTGTTCTAGCTAAGAATTAATGGCAAGTGCCCTCATTACCACCATTCGTGACTCATATCGAATGTGTGGTGTGAGTTCAATTGTAAGCCATGGTGAATTAAACCCTTGATTTAGCCTTTGATTGAGTTAGAAATTTCCTTCCATTCCTATTTGTTCTCTACGAGAAGGACCCATGCCTACACACAAGGTAAGCCTTAGTGGTTGTTAAGCATCTTAGGTACATCAACTTTATTATGGTATGCTTGAGGTTTCAACTGAGGTTATAAGTTGCATTCATAAGGATTGAAGTATTGTATGGAGGTGTAGTACGGTAATATTATGTCTATTGTGACTGAGAATATGTGATAGGAATCAACTTACGACTATCTCCCAACTGAGGTCGGCCTGTCCTAAGTTGACGTCGACGTCGTCCCGCCAGAAGTAGATGCCACCTTATTCTAACCTAAGGCCAAATTGTTCAAGGCCAAAGCTAAACATTTTGTTGAGGCCAAGCTAAAACTAGAAGTCTGGGAGGAAGAAAAGGAGCCACTTAGTGCCAAGTCTGTTGTTTGCCGAGAGACCACACCCAAGGGTAAAGATCCACTAGGCACGGCATGGAGAGATTGGTGCTAATTAATTTTAGTACTCGACAATTGTGGGCCAACCTTTTGGGTATTTCGACCAAGCACTATGAGACTTCGGGGACTCCTTCTCAAACTTGGACATCCAATTGCCAACCCCGCCCAGTTCGGATCTTGTTCCTTCCAGGACATGCCAAATGATTACATGTTGACTTCTTCTATTAAATACACAGTTTTGTATTTATGTGAATATTTTCCTTATTTTTAATTATGGGCCCATTCTTTAGGATTTAAGGCCTTGTACGTTATTTATATTTTTGCTACTAAGGTTTTAGGACTTACTATAAATAGCAATATGTGTAATTAGATACGGAAGATAGACATAATCAGATAGTAAAGAATATTCCCACACTTGGAGCTTTCCTTTCTTTGAGCAAAGTCATCTTTGAGCTTTTAGAGCTAGCATTACCGGATTATTTAGTGTGCTTTACTCTTTAATCTCTCGTGTTCTTATCAATCTTGCCCTTAAGATTGTGGTAAACCCTTCATTTGAGTGAGTTAGTGAGTCGTATCTAACCTCTCATTTGAAACCTGAGTGACATTTAGTGTTCGTTAGTTATATCGAACCCTATTTTAAGCTCAACCCCTGGTTGTATTTGTGTCTTCATATCTTCATGCGTGATATCCATACACTTTCATAGTCAAAACCTCCCACTTTACTTCCTATTTTTCATACCTACTCAAATCCCCGAATACCCATTCTAGTTTCCGACCCGCTACCATAATAAGAGGTGTTAAGCGAGTGTTGTGTATGTGTTACGAGAGAGTACATAATCCGTTGTGCTTTGTTTACTTATCTTAAAATAGAGCAAGGTAGGGTATAAGCAATTATGGGAGTTTCGAGTTGCAAACGTGGGTTTAGTTCTCTTTGATTGTTGCCATTTTAGGTATAAGTCTACATAAGTAGTACACCGGTGGTAGTAAGGGTTGAAGTTAAACGTAAGTTTATTATAGAAGGTTGCAGTAGTTAATGGTTACTGTTGTAGCTATGTGCTAAGGTCCTAATTGTAGATGTAAGTGCTGTTTGCAATTATAGTAGAGGTTGTAAGGTTTCTAAGATATTGGAGTAGTGATGTTGAACCTTAGGGTTTATGGTGGACTTACTGACGTCAAAAGTGATGCTCTTAATCACAAATGGCAAAGGAACCAAACTCCCTATATGATGAATGAGAAGATCAATGACATGGTCACCATGATGGTCAAGATGACTATGTTCATATTCTAAATTGCTAGCACTTGGGCAACCAAAGTGGTGCAAGGTAATAGTCGACTTATCGATGCTAACCAAGTTGACCCTTAATCTTTTGCTTCTAATGCCTTATCCGCTTTAGCTAGATAAGCAAGAATGCACCATCACTAAGCAATGGACAAACAACATTACTTAACTTGGGACTAAGTTAGTAGAGTAAGATTAAAAGGGCATTGAGCTAAGAGAAGAATCAAATTGGAAGATGTTGAAGAAGATGAGGATGACAACTTTTACGGATTGGAGGAACCTTGCGACCATTAAAGAACAGATACCAGGCTTTAGTGGAGCCGAGAGTGCTGACAAGTACTTAGATTGCATAAAGAAGATTGAAAAGATCTTCGACTACTATGACTATGGTGATGTTGATTGTATTAGATTGGTTACCTTAGAATTCATAGGTTGTATGGCTATGTGGTGGAAGAAGCTGCTAGTAGAGTTGGGAGTGTTGACAAGTACTTATATTGCGAAGAGAAGATTGAAAAGATCTTCAACTGCTATGACTATAGTGATGTCAATTGTATTAGATTAGCTACCTTGGAATTCATAGGTTATATGGCTATGTAGTGGAAGAAGCTACAAGTTGTGAGAAGATAAGATGGTAGACATGAAGTTAGAACTTAGAATGAAATGAAGCGGTAATGTGAGGATGTTTCATTCCCAAACATTATAAGCATGACACATGTAAGAGGTGATAAGAATTGAAGCAAGGATTGAATAGTGTAGATGACTACCTTCGGGAATTTCACATGTTAATGATTAGATGTGACGTAAATGAGTTCGAGGTAAGAACCATCTCTCAATTCATCTCTAGTAATGATAGGAATTAGGCTATTGGGCCTTTGACCTATAGTTGAGCCTGAGGACTAGAAGGGCTGGCAAGATAGATCCTCCTACTCCAATCGACTCCTACCGAAGCCAAGTACCTCTTTGCCTAATTACTCTATATGTTGAGCCAAATGACTACCCATCTCTCTAAAGTGTGTCAAATTGTAGATTGCCGAGACAATAGCCAAACCATTCGTGATTACTCTCATGTTCGAGCCAACCAATTACTTGACGTCACCCTTACCGAAGGACCGAGAGAGAGACTTCAGATTGATCCTTAGCCACCCTTGCTTGGACAAGTAATCTGATCATATACTTTTGTCTCCTCCAACGGCATCCCCAATGTATCTTTGCCATATGTATAGGACCATGTGTAGAATTTGCTACACTAATCATTACTTTTCTTGAATATTTATTTTTACCCTTTTGTATTTTTGTATATTGCTTTTTTAGGACAATACTCTTTTGTCTTTTCCCTTTTAGGTAAGTTGCCCTAACTTTTAGATATAAATATCCCTTGTATTTATAGCTATAAAGATCAGATTATCATCAATATAACTGAATATTTTTCCTTTCGTTAACATTATTTTGTTTACTCTCATTTCACTCTTATCTTAACCCTTAAGCAAGACTAGGTGGCGAGTAACCTCACCGAACCAATTCATGAGTCATATCAAGTTGTGCAGTGAGTCCTTAGAAGTTTCATTGGTGCGTCATATCCCTTAGAGCTGTTTGTGGGTTTTGCTTACTTTTCATTCACTTTTTCGTTTTTTCACACATTCCCCATCACCCATTTTTTAAGTTTTCGGTAAGCTTAGACTCATCCAACGACTGGCCTTATTTGTTCTTGGTTACGGTTTATATCATCTTAGTATTAAAGCGGAGGTTTCACTTGAGTTGTAGTAGATTGTTTCGAAGTTCTATCTGTACTCTGTTTTGTGTATATGAAATAGAGCAAGTTGGTGTGTTCATCCGACTACTAAGTTTGCTAGCTATCAAATTTCTGGTTTGCAAAAGTGTTTGCTGAATCACCTAATCGAAGAGTTGGAAACTAAGATCTATCAGATAAAATGACTGAACCAAGTGTTAACGTTGGTGTTGGAGATGACAACAGTGGTGTTGTCCACCATGGCCGATAGTCTCAGGGTACCCCTAGGAGTACTGACGAAAGACTTGATGAGGTGGCTAACCTCTTAGTTAATTTAACTTGAGCTGTACATACATTGGCTTATCGACTTGATAAAGCCGCGCATAATACCCCACATGCTACTTGACTTATGAGAGGTCAGAACCTAGCTCGACAAGTTCGAGGTGGAGGAGTAGGTGAACAAATAAGGAGAAGGATCGACTTGGGAGACATGGTAGAAGAGGATGAGGAGGGGTATTACGAAGAAGAAGAGTCAGTTCGAGTACCCAGAGCATTAGACCACGTGAAGCTTCAGATTTCAAGCTTTAATGGGTTTGGAAGTGTGGATGAATACTTAAAGTAGGAAGAGAACATGGAGCTTGTGTTTGACTATTACCAATATGAGGATTACGAAAAAGTGAGAATTACTGCTGTTGAGTTCTCTAGATATGCTGCTATGTGGTGGAAAAATTTCCGGGATATTAAGAGACGAAAAGGATACAAAGAGATTAATACTTAGCTTGAGATGAAGAGAATACTCAGAAACAAATTTATGCTAGATACTTATCTATAAAACACTTTTACCCAGTTTTAAGAGTTGAGGCAAGGAAGCCGAACTGTTGATGAGTATGTCCAAGAATTTCAAATGCTTATGATTCGTTGTGAAGTAGAGGAATCACCGGCACGAACAATCTCTAGGTTCCCTACTAGATTGAGAGGTGACATTCGAGACATTGTAGAGCTTCAATGATTTATTACAATGGATGAAGCTATTAGAATAGCCCAATGAGTGGAGAGGCAGAAAAGAAGCTGAATACCAACCAAACTACCGACTAGCCGACTAGGATAAGGAAATCATCAAGCTCAATTAAGTATCGAATCGATCCGAAGGGTTAAGGTTCGAGGCGAGCAGAATGGTTGACCTGACAGTGACGTGTTGACCTAAACTTATGAGAAAGGGCGAGGATTTGATATGGAAGACAAGCCAAATCAAGTGTTTCAAGTGCTATGGTTTCAGACATATAGCTGCTCAGTACTCAAACCGAAAAACTATAGTCATTAAGGGAGATGTCCCAAAGCTGAAAGTGGAGTGCACTGATGAGGAACCTGAGGAGAAGAGTACTATCGAGAAAGAAGTTTCTTAAGAAAACGAACTCATTAAAGAGGATGTGTTTATCGAGGACTTGGATCAGTTAATCTTGGTTGTCCAATGTCCGATGAACATGGAACCTGCACATGAGGAGGAGCATAAAGAGAATTTGTTTCATATCACCTATAAGGTAAATGATAAAGTGTGTGCCCTCATTGTAGATAGTGGTAGTTGTACTAATATAGCATCAACCGACCTAATCACAAAATTGAAGTTGCCAACTATTGTACACCCGAGGCTATACAAGTTGCACTGGTTAAGTGAGAAGGGAGCACTACATGTCACTTGACAAGTACTATTGCCGATTACTATCGGAAATTACTCGGACCAAATTCTCTATGACGTGCTGCCCATGTACGCCTCTTATGTGTTACTAGGTAGATCGTGGCTGTTTGATAAAAGAGTTATCCATGAAGGATACTAGAACACGTATATGTTTGAGAAAGACAGCAAAAAGATCATGCTGAACCCGATGCCACAGAGAGAAGTCAACAAACTACAGGCCAAACTTGCTTGCGGATCGAAAAAGACTCTGATGATGAGTATGGCCAAGCTCTGAGAGGCCCTTAAAGCTGATGCATCGACCCTCATGTTAGTTAGGTGACTATTAGAGTTAAAGGAGCAGAGTGAACTATCTTAGGAAGTAAAAGAGTTGTTAGATGAGTACGCCAATTTGTTCTTAGAACAATTACCTGAAGGACTACCCCCTATTTAAGGCATAAAACATTGCATTGACTTAATACCTGGCGCTGCCTCATTGGACAAGCCAGCCTATTAGATGAGCCTCGAATAGGCTTTTGAGCTCCAACAGCAAGTCAATGAATTATTGGAGAGAGGGTATGTTAGGGAAAGTCTCAGCCCTTGTGCTGTATCAGCACTTCTAGTACCGAAAAAGGATGAGATCTACCGAATTTGTGTTGATAACCGAACCGTAAATAAGATCACGATCAAATACAGGTATCTTTTCCTAAGATTGGAAGACATGTTGGAAGAATTGAATGGAGTAAAATTCTTCAACAAGATTAATTTGAAGTCTGGCTACCATCAAATTCGCAAGACGGTAGGAGATGAGCGAAAAACTGTATTCAAAACTCGGCATGGACTTTATGAGTAGATGGTCATGCCATTCAGCTTATTAAATGCCTTGAGCACTTTCATGAGACAAACGAACCATATGTTAAGAAATCTAATGGGGAAGTGTGTTGTGGTATATTTTTATGACATCTTAGTGTACAGTACCAACATGTCGAGTCATTGTGAACTTCTCCAAGCTGTACCAAATATCTTCCATGCCAAAAGATTATTCAGCAACATTAAGAAGTGTTGTTTTTGCCTGGAGGAAGTGGTATTCTTGGGCTATGTAGTAAGTGGAGGAGGCTTACGGGTGGATAATGAGAAGATCTGAGCAATCATCGAGTGGCCGACTCTTACTACTTATGCTGACATGAGAAGTTTTCATGGACTGGCTTCGTTCTACAAAAGATTCATCAAGAATTTCAGTACCCTCACTACACCACTTACTAAGCTAACCAAGAAGAACACCGACTTTCGATGGGGAGAAAAGGAGGAGAGAAGTTTTGCCGAGATAAAGAAAAGGTTGACTTCCATCCTTATACTAGTTCTACTCGACTTCAAGAAAATATTTGCGCCGAAATGTGACGTGTCAAGCATTAGAATAGACACTATCCTAATGTAAGAAAACTAACCAATTACCTACTACAATAAGAAGCCTAGGGGGCCTCAACTAAACCTTTTTGTGTATAATAAGGAACTCTTAGCACTAATTCAAGCATTGCAAGTATGACAACATTATCTGTTATTGAGGCATCTCCAAAGCCAGACAAAGTTGTCAAAGCGGCAGCAAGGTGTGTTAAATTCCTTGAAGGGTTTAACTTCGTAATAAAATACAAACAAGGAAAGAATAATGTGGTTGCAGATGCTCTTTTAAGAAAGCATGCACTCTTGAATGAACCGCAGATCAGATTGTTTAGGTTTACAAACATTAAAGAGCAATACTCCAAGGATCTACATCTTAGACCCATATTTGCATGATGTATCGATAGAAGGACAGTGGACGAGTATCATGTAGAAGATTGATACTTGTTTCGAAGAGGAAAATTGTACGTGTTGACCTGTTCACTAAGGGAATTATTAATTAGGGAAGCCCACAGTAGAGGACTCTCTAAGTATTTTGGGGAAAGAAGGACCTATGAATTGTTGAATGGTCGTTTCTTTTGGCCGAAAATGAGGTGAGATATGCATCGAGTTGTTGAAGGCTGTACTGTGTGAAAGAGGACTAAGTGTCGAGCTGAGCAATGAAAAGCAATGCCTTTGCCTATTTTGACAAAACCATGGATTAAGTTGAGTATAGACTTTGTTTTCGGATTACCACGAACTGCCCAAGGTAAAGATTCTGTAATGGTTGTCATTGATAGGTTCAGCAAGATGGCACACTTTGTGCCTTGCTCTAAAACTAATGATGCTTTGGCCATTGCTTCTCTTTCCTTAAAGGAAATCGTTAGGTTACGTGGCATGTCGAGAAGCGTAGTATCAAATAGAGATCTAAAGTTCTTAAGCCATTTTTGGAAAACTTTATGGCGACAAATGGGGACTAAACTGCTATTTAGCACTTCTTGTCACCCCCAAACGGATGGCTAAATAGAGGTAGTCAATCGTACTTTGGGATTGCTGATTCGAGCTACAATAGGTAAAAACTTGGCTTATTGGGACATTTGCTTACTAATGGTCGAGTTCGCTTATAATCAAATAGTATATGACATCACCAAGCAGACCCCTTTTGAGGTTATCTATGGTTTTAATCCCAAGTTGCCCCTCGATCACAGCCCTATACTTGAATTTGAGTAAGAATACCCTGACGCGAAAGCCCAAGCATAGTCCCTTCAGTACATCTACAACAAGGTCATTTGACAGATCAACCAAGCCACCCAAAGATTGCGAGAGAGGACTAAGGGTAAGATGGATAAACAATTCCAGTCGAGAGACTTGGTGTGGCTGTACTTTGATAAGGACTGGTTTCCGAGCTAAAAGGGTATTGAATAGGAAGGTTCCGACTATCCATTAACCGTCTTGGCAGTAGCCAATTTGTTCCAAGCAGACTTGTGTGAATGGAACCAACTAAGATTGTTGAGACTCAACTTGCTCTGACTACCCAAGTAGAGTAGAAGGAAGTTTGAGAAAGGCTAGAGTTCGGGCAGGAGGATGAGTGAGATAAAAAATTTCAAATGTTAAGGATTTGGACATATAGCCACTTAGTGTCCGAATAGAAGAATTATGGTGAACCGAGGCGAGGCAACGGCTGTTGAAGTAGATAATACTGATGAGGAAGTAAAGGAACTAAAAGAGGATAGACAGACTAATTTGTCCAAGGAAGAAGTTATTTATAATGAGGAAGGCAACTTTATGCCAGCTACTCTAGTGTTGAGAAGGACAATGAGTATTAGTATCGTACCCGAGGACAAACGAAGGGAAAATCTCTTCCACATTGGATGTAAAGTGAATGAATCATTGTATGCCTTAATTGTTGACAGTAGGAGTTGCACTAATGCAGCCTTTATATTTATGGTCTAGCAATTAAAATTGCCGGTCAAGCTCCACCCAAAACCTTATAAGCTTCATTGGCTCAATAATAAATGAACCTTACAAGTGAACAAATAAGTGTCTGTGCCGACCTGCATTGGCAATTATCGAGATGAAGTGCTTTGTGATGTACCGCCTATGAGTGTGTCCTACGTTCTACTTTGATGACCGTAGATGTTCAATCGAGCAGTGATATATGATAGACGAAGGAATACATGCTCCTTGGAGCATGAAGGCAAGAGGGTAAAATTGAGCCCTATGATTACCGAATAGGTAAGGGTCATGTAGACCCAACTTAACAGAACCCTAAAGAAAGAGGCTTTGATAATAACCCGAACCCAGCTAAAAAGAGAAATGGAGTTCGAAGGGCTAACCTATCTACTAGTTCGAAGAATACTGGAGATGAAGTCCAAGGAGAGGGAGTAGCCTGCCAAGGTGATTAGAAGAGTTTGCCAATCTGTTCCCAAATGCATTGCCGGAAGGTCTACCTCCCAGCTAAGGCATCAAACATGCAATTAACCAACAGCTAGGAGCCACCTTATTGAGTAAGCCTACTTATAGGTTAAACCTTGAACAGGTTGCTGAGTTGCAAAGGCAAGTAGATGAGTTGATGAAGAAAAGGTTTATGTAAGAATCCCTTAGCCCCTGTACCATACTAACTTTATTGGTCCATAAGAAAGATGGGTCATAGAGAATGTGTATAGATAGCCAATCAATCAATCGAGTTACCATCAAGTACAGGTATCTATACCAAGGCTTGATGACATGCAAGATGAGTTAAATAGAGCAAGAGTATTCTCCAAGATTGACCTCAAATCAAGATACCATCAGATTTGAATGTGCGAGGATGATGAGTGGAAAACCGCATTCAAAATACGCCATAGATTATATGAATGGCTTGTAATGCCATTTAGACTATCGAAAGGGCCGAGCACATTTATGCACTTGATGAATCATGTACTTCGAGAATTAATGGGGAAGTTTGTCGTGGTTTATTTTGATGACATCTTGGTGTACAACCTTAGCCTGGAGACTCATCCGGAGCATCTGCAAAAAGTCTTTACAAAACTTCAAGCTGAACAGCTCTATGCTAATTTGAAGAAGTGAGATTTTTGTCAATTCAAAGTGATATTCTTGAGATTTGTTGTAAGTGGCGGTAGCATATAAGTTGATGAAGAGAAGATTAGAGAGATCACTAAATGGCCAGTACCGACCACTTCAGCCAATGTGAGGAGTTCCCATGGCTTAGCATCGTTCTATTGTAGGTTCATAAGGAATTTTAGTATGATTGTGGCCTTGCTCATTGAACTATCAGAGTAGAACGTTAAATTTAGATAGGGAGAGAAGGAGTAGAAAAGTTTTGAGGAAGTAAAAGAGAGGTTGACTATAGCCCCTATCTTAGCTTTGCCGAGCTTTAAGAATGTGTTTGAAGTAAAGTGTGATGCATCTAAACTAAGCATAGGTGCCATACTGATGTAAGAAGGGCGACCTATTGCTTACTTTAGCGAGAAACTTCGACAAGCTATACTTAATCATTCTGTCTATGACAAGGAATTTTACTCCTTATTTTGAGCTTTAATGGTGTAGCAGCACTATTTGCTACCTAAGGAATTTATGATCTATACCGATCATGAATCTTTGAGATATCAGAAGAGCTAACCCAAGTTATCCTAGAGATAAGCCAAATGGGTTAAGTTCATGGAGGGTTTTTATTATATCATAAAATATAAGAATGAAAAAAACAATATAGTGGCCAACGCCCTATTAAGATAACATTCTCTCCTGACCAAGTTGCAGACTAGGTTGCTTGGCTTTTCAACAAGAAAGAATTTATATGCTGAGGACCTACACTTTGGTCCCATCTATGCTAGATGTGAGGAAAGATGGACTTTAAACGACTATTATAGGGAAGACAGATACTTATTTAGGAAGATGAGACTATATATCTTGACCTATTTTATGAGAGGATTGCTAGTACGTGAGGCCGATGAAAGAGGATTGACAAAACACTTTAGTCAATGCCGAACCCATGAGGTACTCTCCTCATGATTCTTTTGGCCAAGGATGATGAGAGATGTCTAATGCATGCTGGAAAGGTGTGCAACTTACTGAAAAGTGAAGAGTCAAGCTGAACAAGAGCACATTTTACCCTTACCCATCTTGACCAAACGATGGTTTAAGCTGAGTATAGACTTCATGTTAGGGTTACCAAGGATGTCTCGAGGGAAGGACTCCCTCACGGTAGTCGCAAATCAATTTAGTAAGATGGCACATTTTGTGCCTTGTTCCAAAACTAACAATGCTTTGGCTATCTCTTTTCTTTTCTTGTAGGAAGTAATCAAGCTTCACGGGGTACCTAGAACCATTGTTTTTAACTAAGACTTGAAGTTCATGAGCCACTTTTAGAGGACATTATGGAAGTGAATGGGAATTAAGCTATTATACAGCCCATTTTGTCATCCACAAATTGATGGGCAGACTAAAGTTGTCAATAGAACGGTAGGAACTTCATTACGGGTTACTATTGAACAAAACATGATTGATTGAGATTTGTGCTTACCAATCATTGAGTTTGCCTACAATAGGACCACCTACAGCATGACAAGCATGTCTCCCTTTGAGGTCACCTATGGGTTTAACCCCGAGTTCCTGATGGACCAAACACCCCTATAGAGGCCTTATGATGACTTGCTAGCTGCAGAGAGAGTTGAGGCCATCAGAACCATGCACTAAAAGGTAATAGAGTAGTTAAGTCGAGCTACTGCCAAGCTTGAGTGGTGAGGCTGAAGACGGAAGAAGAGAGAAGAGAGAAGATAAAAGAGAGAATTTCAACTAGGTGATCTAGTCTGGATCTACCTTAGCAAGGAATGATTCTCGAACTTGAGGAAGAGCAAGTTATCTCTTAGAACCTACGGACCCTTCAAAGTGGTTGAAAAGATCATTCTTAATGCCTACAAGATTAAGCTACTTGAGGAATATGGAGTCTCAGACTCTTTCAACATTATCGATCTCTAACCATATACTCCCAAGGACAAGCCACCCGAAGTTAAGCTAGATTTGATCCCAAATCTCAAACAACTCAGAGGAGATGATAGGGATTAAAAACCAATCACATGCTCTTGTGCTCAAGGGCTTGTTCATATGCCTTACCGAGCTGTCCGAGGTGAGTTGAGTGCGGAAGAGTAGTGCATACCTCAATTCGATCTACCAAGCTACTTTGCTCTCCACATTATCCAAGAAACTATCGAGGTAACTAGTCGACCTGTCAAGCCAACCCCTGCATATACACCAGTCCAAGCATCGAATTATGATATAACCGACCTTACTAGTGCCGAAGCCAAGTTGACAGCTGTCGGGAGCCGATCACCTAAGGCTGACTCAAAAATGAGTTGTCACTGAACCATTGCTTATCGAGTCCTAACTATCTGAGCTACCAAATTGCTAACGTTGACCTAACTTGATTAGTTCCCCCCCCCCCCCCCCCCCTGCCTAGCCAGTAGTATCATTGGGACCACAAAATGAGCAAACCACGCGCGCACTGTCCCTTTTCTAACATCTGTACTATCCTTTATACCAACGAATATTCTTTTTGCACAATTACATTGATACTACTTTAAATTATTCCCCTTTTCCTTAACCAATAGGAATCCTTTTTGGTAATTTACTGTAACTTAGGATTTATCTTAATTGGGTACTATAAATACTTGTATATTATAATGGCTGCAACAATGAATACATTGAAATTTTTAGACATACTCTCTTGAGCTAAGTATTTTGCTGTTTACTCTCGAGCTACTCTTATCTAGCCCATTAAGCATGAACTAGTAGCGAGTGACCTCTGACTATACTTGTACATCATATCGAGTGTGACTTGAGCTCATGTGAGGCGTCAGTATGTCATATCTTACTTTGGTACATGAGGGCCCTTGCTCAACCTTCAACTATCATTTATCTTTCAGACTATCTCGTGGTTCGGACCTACCCCTTCGATTTGTGTGATATAGGACATCATGTGTTCATCCACATCAATCTCGATATAGAACTACTCTGTATATGATAAGGAGTTGTATGCCTTGCTCCGAGCTATGCAGACCTGGCAACATTACCTATTGCTTAAAAAATCCGTAGTATACTATAATCACCAAATGTTGAAGTACTTGAGGAGCCAACCAAAACTCTCAAAGCAGCAGATTAGTTAGGTTGAGTTCTTATAAGGATTTTCATTTGTGATTAAGTACAAGCGAGGGAAAGCTAATGTAGTCACAGATGCTTTGTATAAGAGATGTATTGCTTTCCGAACTACAAATGAAGTTGTTAGGGTTTATGAGCTTGAAGGAGCAATATGTTCAAGATCCCTACTTCGGACCTATTTTTGCCTAGTTTTAAGAAGGAAGAACATTATATGATTACTTTGTAGAAGAAGATATCTTTTTCAATCTGGAAAACTATGTGTGTCGACCTGTTAGGTACATAACCTGCTTGTTAGAGAAGGCCATAGTGGAGGATTGTCTGACCACTTTGGTGAAAAGCAAACATATGAGTTGTTGAAGTCGAGGTTCTATTGGCCAAAAATGGTGAGGAATGTATATTGAGTTATCAAAAGGTGTACAGCTTATAAGGAAGCCAAAAGTCGAGCTAAACAATGGTAATCTATACTACTGCCTGTACCAGACCAACCATGGATAGAAATGAGTGTAGACTTTGTGCTTAGGTTAGTGAAGACAGTGAGGGGGAAAGATTTGATTATGGTTGTAGTAGATTGATTTAGTAAAATAGCATGCTTCATGTCTTGTAACAAAACTAATAATGCTTCGACTATATCTTTTTTATTTTCATAGGAGATCGTGAAATTGCATGGAGTTCCAAGGAGTATAATGTTTGATCGAGATTTGAAGTTCTTGAGCCAATTATGGAAGATTTTGTGGCATCGACTAAGAACAAAACTGTTATTTAGCACATCTTGCTACCCCTAGACTGATGGACAAACCAAGGTCATCAACTTTACCTTAGGATCTCTTCTTCGAGCTACAGTTAGATGCAATCAAGATTATTAGGATTCCTGCCTACCTATCGTGGAGTTCACCTACAACCATTTTGTCCATAGCATCACAAAGAAGACTCCTTTTGAAGTATTTTATAGATTCAATCCCAAGTTACCACTAGATCAAACACCAAACCCGAAGACAAACCAAGAAAACCAAGGAGCCCTAGACAGAGCACAAGCCTTCCAGAAGATCTACCAGTGAATAACATATCAATTGATTTGAGTTGCTGAAAAATTAATACGAGGAAGTCAAGGAAGGAGAGGATAGTTACAGTTCTAATCAAGAAAGCTAGTATGGCTACATCTTAGTAAAGAACGGTTCCCAAATAAGAGCAAGTTATCGCCCTGAGCTGAATGACCCCTTCAAGTGCTCTAAAGGATCAATAAGAACGCTTATAAACTCGAGCTTCCTAACGGTTATGGTGTGTCTGATGTCTTCAATATTACTGACCTTAACCCCTACATTTTTTACGAAAATAACCTTGAAGAGCACTTCGAGGATTTGATCTTAAATCCTAAACAACCTAGAGGGGATGATGGGAATGAAGCACCTAGGCCCTTGACCTGATCAAGAACAAAAGTTCTAGCAAACTAAACTGTTCAAGTATTCAATTGCCAACTTGATTTTAGCCCTTTCAATCTACAGAATAGCCCCCTTAAGGGTAACCTCCAACCTATATGGAGTGTCATTGTGGTTGATCCCGACCTGAATGAAATGCCAGCACTGTTAAATCGTGAGAGCCTGACTTGCTCTGAGGAACCCAAGTTGATAGAAAATCTTTAACACATTAACCTCAATACCCCTTGTTAGAGTTTGTTATTTATAAGCGCACCCTCCAATCTAAGCTAAACGCATGTCCTTACATGCATGCCCAACACCCAACACCTAAAATGTTCTATTGTTAAAAGGATTACAAGATTGTCCTTTTTCATTTTACATTTATACATGTAATTATTCATACCCATTTTAGTAAATTAGTTAGTACAAGTAACCCTAGTAAGAATAGGTATAAATAGTCTCTTGTATTATTGTTGTATTCAAATTTTTCTGCCTTATCAATGAAGTTTATCTCCTTGTGTTTTCTTCTCAATATTGTGAAACTTATCATGTCTAATTCATAGCAACCCTTGAGTAAGACTGTATTAGTGAGCAAGCTACTATCTTAGACTAGTAAGTCACATCTAGTGATGTAGTGGTTCGTGAGTGCTTAAGTGATGCCTACATCCACAAACAGCCTTTGAGGCTTAACTTTTCCTTTTCCCTTTTTTGCATTTTGATTCCATTTGAAACCACACTTTCCCTTTCTCTAGTAGCTTTTCTCTAACAGACCCATCTACGCTACAATAAGCCCTCTTCTGAGGCACATTATTACTTGTGTAGAAAAAGCATAGTTGGTGGAGGATGTGTGTGGACAGCCGAGCTATCAACAAGATCACTATGAAGTATAAGTATCTAATCCCTCGACTTGACGACATGTTAGGCAGGCTATATGGAGTTGAAATGTTTTCCAAGATAGATTTGAAGAGCAGATGCCATTAGTTATGATAAAAAAGGGAGACAAGTGGAAGACTACCTTAACAATACAACATGAGCTATATGAGTGAATAATCATACCATTTAGTTTGACCTATGTGTCAAGTATATTCATGCATTTGATGAATCATATGTTACGCAAACAGATCAACAAGTGTATCGTGGTTTACTTTGATGATATTTTAATCTATAACTAGAGCTTATCTAAACATATCGATCATCTCAAAGAAGTCTTAAATGTGTTGCAATCTAAGAAGCTATACGATAACTTGAAGAAGTATATGTTTTGTGTGGATGAAGTGGTATTTTTAGCCTTGTTGTTGGAAGGGATGGAATATGAGTAGGTGAGAAGAAGGTTAAGGCTATAGTTAGCTAGCTAACCTGCTAAAGAGTTACCAAGGTCAAAAGTTTCTATAGGCTAACCTCCTTCTATAGGAAATTTATTTGCAAATTCAGCATCATCATCGCCCCTCTAATTGGGCTAACTAAGAAAACCAATGAGTTTAAGTGGACGGATCAACTCTCCAGAGTTTTGAAGAAATTAAGAGGAGATTGACAACTACACTGGTGTTAGCACTATAGAGCTTTGATAAGGTCTTTAAGCTTAAGTGTGATGCCTTTAGGTTAAATTAGAGTTGTTTTCATGTAAGAACGTTGACTTATAGTCCAAAGTTTAATCATGTGGCAACACTACTTGTTACCTCAAGAGTTTATGATTTATATAGATCATGAGTTCTTGAAGCATCTCTAAAGACAATAAAAACTTTCTTGATAACAAGTTAAGTAGATGGAGTTCCTTAAGACGTACACATAAGTAATTAAATATAAAAAGGGGAGTGCGAACTTTGTAGCTGATGCTCTATCAAGACAAGTCCTCATCACCCGGCTATAAATGAAGATGCTTGGGTTTAGGATATGTTACGCCCCAAAGTCGCAGAGTCGCAACAGTCTCGTCGTATAAACCATTATATGATAGTAGCTGGTCTCACAGTACCTACCATAGACATGATCTACACAAGACGTCAACGATTCCTCACTTTGAAATAAACAGTACAATTAAATGTTTAACTATAATTATAGTAAATATCACAAATTTTTAATAAACATACATAATTATACGTAAAGTCCACATGACTTCCCAAGAAACTTTACATAAACATAATGGTTCACTAATTTACATAACAACTATCAGTCTTTCATCCTCCAACTACAAAGGACACTCTAGCTACACATTCACTACTAAGTAAATTGATCCTCACACCCCTAGCTTCAAAAGAACTAACCTCTGGATAATTGTAAGGTGGCGTAATACTTGAAGTATTCAGAAATTAGGACTTGTAAAAGGATCTATAAGGGTATGAGCAACTACAGCTCAGTAAGTTGAATTGGAGACTCATGAATGTATACAAACACGAACGAGATTATCAAACAATCATTTTCATGAAATGCAACAATCAAGTGTCATCGCATAATGCAGTCCAATCCATTGTGAAATCAGAGAAATTTCATCTGCTCTAATCCGGGTCGAGGAGTTTCCATGTTATGCAGCAACCATAACCAAACCTAGGCTTGTGTAATGGAGATATCACTCCTCCCGCGACTACCTTCGAACCATTGACTTTACCTTCGCCGCAACCTCCTCTCCTGTCATTTAGTTCGACTAAGGATGAAGAAGGGACCATTATGCAATCCTACGCTATCCCTTTCGAAGGGGTTGGTATTTGGTTGGAGAATCCTAATGATCCCCTAACGGGTTGCAATGCATGACATTTTAGGTCATTAGAGTCGAATAGGATTAAATTTCATTTAGGGTTTTCAAACAATTTCACACCAATTCAATCATAATACAAAATCAATCATATTACAAATTTTAGCACGAATTCAAATATATCAAATACATGCGTAAACTACTTACAATCACAACCATATACAATTTTAAGTCTCCGAGTACCATAAAAATAGTACTCTAATACTGTAAGTAATAACCCAACTTACTTGGAATTTCTCAATCGTCAGATCACTTAATTGCAAGCTGATTCATCTTTGGGTATCCTATAATACAAATACGTTCTTTTAGTACTTATACTTTAAGGATTCATATTCTAAGTTATAATTTAACTCTTTTTTTTTTTCCATGTATACCTATTATGTACTAATGATTCTTTTTACCCTATTTCGGGGTTTAGATTCTAAATTAGATTCTAGTTTTGATTCTGAAGTCTTAAATATACTCGAATCTTAATGTGAAATTAATCACATTAAGCTCAAGTATTCTAATATCCTATTAGGTCTTAATTTAGTATTCTAAATTATTCGATATACGCTAATTGTAATTAAGGTACCAAATCTATTCTCGATGTGAGAAAATCTTGCATTTTTTATACAATTACCTAAAATTAAATTTTGTTTCAGATTTAGTATGTTCTGATTTTTATTATAATATTATCTAAATAACCCTAATTTTTCATATTTATTAATTTTTCAATTCCATATATTCCTAATTTCCTACAACTATTACCTAATTCCTAAATTAATTACACTTAATACTCTAAAGGCTAGGATTAGGTTTCTACAACAGAGATTAATATCTCTGAACATCTAATTACTATTTAAATCAGTAATTAATTACTTAATCACTTAATTAACCTAAAATTATCCAATTTTTCCATTATTTTAGAGCTAAAAATTTACTTAAAAATTTTGAAAATTAATTTTAAAAAAATGGCTTCATAACACTATTCTATATCACTTAAGCATTCTACAGAAAAAATTTGAGCTCCAAACTACACTCCTAAGCCTATTTATTTCTAGTTCTAATTATGTTCGGTTTTGCTTAATTTGTTAAGAACTCTATATTTTCAATTGTGATTAAACTTAATCACTATTTTTCCCTAAATCTACATATAATAAAACCTCAGAATAACAAGTTTTATAATTTTCTAAGTAAAATAACTAATTTTAAGAAATTATACAAAATCGGAGTAGATAAAGGACTCACTCGGTTCGATGCCTTTTAGCCATCTAACTCTGGTCCAAGTGTGTCGGTCGGCCTATACGGTGGGTCTAGAGTGAGGTTGTGGTGATGGCTTGTTCCCAGGTGGTGGTGGTGGTAGTGGTGTATGGGTTTGGCTCACTAACCCTAACTGCACAGTTTTCCTTTCTTTTTTTTTTCCTCTGGTTTTTCTCTTGAATTTTGACGCTCTCTATTTTTCTCTAATTTCTAGCTATCTAAAGGAGCTTTGTAAATTTTTTTTTTCTATTTATAGAGTTTTATGATAATTAATGTGCATTAAATTAGATAAGATATTGTCCAAATCCCTTAGTTTTTGGCTTTTGTGTTGCTTGATTTTGATTGGGCAATTTTTTTTTCTGCACTTCCCGACTTTCCACGACCAATCCACCTCATTCCTGATTCCTCTAATTTTTCCTTAATTAATTAGTAATTTTTCTTAATTATTTAATAAGTTTTTAAACAATTTAAGAAATTTTGCGTATTTTTATCTACATGTAAATACATGTGGGGTACATGTGAACATTCCTAATTATTATTTAGGTCATTCTATAATTTTTTGTATACATATAATTTATCTCTAGTAATTTATTAGTTATTAGATTACACTTTTCACCTTTTCGATAATTAACAATTATTATACTTAAAATTTGAAAATTTTATATTTTCTTATTTTATTATTTATTTTCTTAAATTCAAGTTTATGGGGTTGTTTTTACTAATTTTTTTATCCATAGTTTATAATTTGGGTTTGATCGATTCCTTTAACTGATCGTCCTAAACTTTGTATTCTAAGTTCAATCCTACGGTCACTTGGCTTAACTTTAGGGCTTACAGGATAATAGCTGAGTTGTATGATTAAGACGAGTACTTTGGTCTTATTATGGCTAAGTGCAAGGATGGATTAGTCATGGATGGGTGCTATTGAGTTGATGGGTGTGGAGCCTTATTTCGATTTTCCTTAATTTAACCTATATTAAGCTTAACTCACTTAATATAAATTACTTAACATAAAATAAAAAAAAACATCTTAAAAAAATAAAAAATATATTTAAAAAGATTAGAGTTGCTAGCCAGTTAAACTAATTAAAAATCAAATTAAGGTTTGTTAGGTGGGAAAACCTTAATTTAATCACTAGTCTACGAATATTTTTTAAAAACTTATTTTTTAGAAAATTAAACCAAAAAATCTAAGTTCAAAAGCTAATCCTATTAAGATTAAATTATTATGTAAAGATTAAAAAAAAAAAAAACCTAATGGGCTTTTATTTCTATAATTTTTCTAAAAATGCTAAAATATTTAAAAATATGCAAAAATATAATTAAAATGAATATTTTTATAATTTTTATTACGAATTTAAAAAAAATATTTTTATATTTTTTATGGTTACCTCAAAGGTATATACGTATCTACTAATCGGAATCAAACCAACATAATTCTGTTTTTAGAAAAGATGTAATGGATGGATCCTTTTTAAAAGAAATTGAGCAAGATTTATGTTAGTTATCAATTTTTTATTTATTTTTAGAAAAAACCTAAAAAGATATAATTTCATGAATTTATTAAAAAAAAAAACCCTAACTAACTAAATCTTTTGAAAACTCTAATTAAGATTTTTATTTTTTTAAAAAACTACTACATGCCAAAAATGAATTTTTTCTAAATCCTAAATGCAAGACCTATTAAGATATAAATCTAGATACATATCTTCTCCAAATATGTGAATCTTGGAGAAAAGATATGCAACTTTTCTAAACAATGCAATTTTAGGTAAAAAAAATGCAATTTAACTAAAAAACAATGAAATTTATCAAAAAAATTATAATTTATCTAAAAATTGCAAAACTCATTGACTTATGGTCTATTAAAATTTATTAAAAAAACTTGCACAAAAAATAAAAAACCAATTAGTAAAATAAAGCAATTAATTAAAAAAATAAATAAATAACTAACTAAAATAATTTACTCAACCACCTACGTGGGCCGGATCTTGCATGTGATCGAACTAGATTGATCATGCGTTGTTGATGCGTGATTGGACGTAAATTGCAATGGATTATCATGTAGTGTGTATGCCGGACGTACGGGATAATGGATTGTGCTGGACATGCGGAGTCGTGTATACTCATATGCTGATTAGTGAAGTTTAATGTTGTGACTAGTGTATGTTGTTCATGTTGGACGTACAGTGTAGGATAGTGAAGTGTGTAGATTATGGATCTGAATAACGTATGATTTAGTAAATGTGTGGTCGTGAGTGAGAGTGCTTTGTATGCTATATCGGTGGGCGTATGTGAGAGTACTGCGGATGATGTGAGATGTGAGTGATGTGTGTGTGTGTATTTAAGTGTCAAGCGTAAGTGAGTGAGTGTATGTTGTTGATTAAATGGGTGTGTGAAAACATGAATGTGATGGATAGTGAATAGTGGACTATAAATGAATGTGAGTGGTGTGTGGATTCATAAGTGAGTGTTTTTGAATTTGAAATGTCTGTTTTTCATAGCCTAATGTTTACTATTTATAGACCATGAATTTCAATCTTTTTTTATGAAAATTCAATCTTAACAAATTCAATATTCAAAAGATACGATAATACCTGATTTGGATTTATTGAATTCATTGAAGAATTAATACAGTTTCTAGAAACCTTAGATTAAGTTTGGCTTTCTATCTTGGGCTTGATCCAATCCATCTTAATTTAGCCCAAAGTACACACTAACCCATTTAATAAATCCTAAGTTTATTTAGCCCAATATAAATTAGATAAAAAATTCGCTTTATATTAGATTGGACTAAAAAATATTTTTAATAAAGCCCAATTATTCATCGACTCAAAATTTATTAAATTGAATGTACATCTTCAACTATTATTTGTTGTGACCCTTAACAACTTGACTCGACTTGATACTTTATATTTTTTATTTTCTTTCAATTTTTATTTTTTTAATTCATTTTTCACTTTTTTCTCTCTTTTTTTTTATTATTTTCAAATCTAGCCTAATGAAAAGAGAATCTTAATGATGGCAAAAATGAGATGTTTATAATTGGGTACCTTTATAAATGAGGTCGGTTATGCATTCCAAACAGCTTGGTACAAGAACTATTAGTTCGAGAGGCCCATGTTAGTGGATTAGTAGCCCATTTTAGGGAGAAAAGGACTTAGAGCTACTTAAGGAGCATTTCTTTTGGCATAAGATAATGAAGGATGTCCATCATGCATTGGTGAGGTGTTAAGTGTATAAGAAAGCTAAGAAGAGAAGGAACCCTTTCACTTCTACCAATATTAGGCTAATTTTAGACCGACTTGAGCACGAACTTCATGTTCAGATTATTACGAACCACTCGGCGACATGACCTATCATGGTCGTCGTAGATTAGTTTAGTAAGATGGCGTAATTCATTCCTTGCTAGAAGATCAATGATGCTTTCTACATTGTTAACCTTTTCTTGTAGAAGATTGTATGGTTAGATGGAGTTCCCCATTGTATTGTCTTAGATCGAGACCCAAAGTTCATTAGCTTCTTCTAAAAGACACTATGGTAAAGACTTAGGAAAAATTAATGTTTAGTACTTCTCATCACCCTTAGACCATGGACAAATTAAAGTGGTGAATAGGACCTTAAGATCATTGCTCTGAGTTATAGTAGGTAAGAACTTGCGTGGCTAGGATCTTTGTTCGCTTATTGTAGAGTTCGCATATAATAGGTTTACCCATAGCTGCACCTATTAATCACTATTCGAGGTTGTATATGGTTGCCAATGGGATTTGTATCTAGCTTAGCTACCTATGTAGAGACTTTGGAAGGTATTCACTGTAATTCAAGAAGCTATATCAGAAGGTTACTAAACAGCTTGCACAAATAGTAAACAGAAGGAGATTGGAAGATAAGGAAAGAAGGTCATAAGATCTTAACTTGGAAACCTCATATGGTTTCACCTCAACAAGGATAGGTTTCCTAACTACGGGAGCAATAAATTGTCACCTTGAGTTGATGGACTATTCAGAATCATAAAAAGGTCAATGATAATGGATATGAGCTAGATTTACTCAAAGGCTATGTTATGTCTTTCAGTTTTAATATATCCAATTCGACTCCCTTTGTCACTGACGAGATTGAGCCTAACGATTTGAGGACAAATCTTCAAAAACCCTAGGGAGTTAGTGAGAATCCGACCTCTCTTACTATCAACCTAATGCCACTAAGCTCCAAACCTACATTGCCTCACTCGATGAAGGCTTAAAGGACTCTAAGCCCTAACGAGTCGAGTTTTGAGAGGACAAATAGCCAAAGATGAAATGAACTATGCTAGAAGATTCCTTTCTCATTGCATGTCGAGTTGTTTCATGGTTGTTCAGGCTACTAAGCCCTTACCTTAGCCTTAACTTAGGTTAGAACAATTCAGGATTGCTAAATTTCCATCTTATCTTGCCAAATCTAAGTTGACCAGCTCAGTTGCCGATCTATATGCGAGACACCACTAAGCTAGCTTGCCATGCGCACTAGCACAAATCTTTGTTAACCCCTTTGCCTACGATCAACGGATACATGTTCTTACAACCATAGTGGGCACTATCCACTGAAACTTCTTTTCTCAATATTCCTTTTGTACCTCGACCCCTATACAACCATATCCCTCTTAGTTTGTACCCTTTTTGGGGATTTTTCTCGTTTTGATAAGTTACCCTAAATTTGTAGGTCTATAAGGGCTAATGTAAAACATGCAAACATCATCTTCATCTTCGATCAGAATATTGCTCTCATTTTAGGTTCATTGCATAGTGCTTGAACTTCTACTCTTATCTAGTTCTCATTCTAGTTAGGAATTAGTGGAAAGTGCCCTCATTACCACCATTTGCACATCATATCAAGTGCGTGGTATGAGTTCGATTACAAGCCTTAGTGAGTCATATCCTCAGTTAAGCTGGAAATTTCCCTTCCGTTCCTATTTCTTCCCTACGAGAAGGACCTATCCCCCCACACAAAGTAAGCCCCGATGGTTGTTAAGCTCCCTTAGCACATCATTCCATGTTTACTAAAAAATAAATGACTTAATAACACATTTTCTCTGTCCTTTGGGCTATATTACTCACCTACCATTTACATGCTTCAGTTTCGGCCATCGTATTTCTCTATCTTTGTACCATTGCTTTGTGGACAATCATCGACGGAAGGAAATAGGAAAACTATTTGCTACAGTTTTCTTTTCTTTTTTTTTTCTTTATGTGTGATGGTTTTTAATATTCTCATTTCTCTGCCGATTTTCAAATTTACTCTTGCCGGCATTTAAAAAAGGCTTTCCTTAATAGCGTTATTGAAATTGTCAAGAACTATTTTCACATTATGTCCTCGATTGATGGCAATCAAATCAAATAGAATCAAACGGTAAGAAACGACTTCATATAGGTGATTCTATGTGAAACTTAATTAATCAATTACAGTTACTCACAGTTGATGTTGTTCTAATTCTTGTCATGATGTATGAGGTTTCTTTTTGGATAAAAAGCGTCTCGTGTTAAAATACTCTCTTTTACAAGTGTGAAGGATTATTAACATTGATTTGGGAATTTTTACCCTTAGCAAATGATTTTCCCGCTCTTCCTGTCTCTTTCTATTGGCTTTTGTCCTATGATTGACTCCCAAAATGCACTCTATTATTCATGACTCATGGTTGTTTGTAAATTTTCCGTTAAATAAACTCAGTGGATTGACTCATTCCATATTTTTTACTCTTTTCAATGTTCTAAACGTTGTCTTATATTACATTACTATTTTTCTCAACACGATTTTGAATGATGCATAATTTTATTTTATTCCTTTTTTTTTCCCATTCTTGGGACCGTTCGTCGGCACACCAACAATATTGCTAGCTAATACAGTTAAAAAATGAATACTTTTACATGCAAGCATAGTGAATGCTATCTTATATTAAAATTTCTTAACAACATTATGAAAGCTCTAAACATTCAATTGCAATCAATAAAAAAGAACATACGATTTGTGAAATTCACGTCAATGAAATGTTGAGAATGCCAATTAAAATGTGAATACAACCGTTCTTTCTAAAATTCTTGAATAGATTATTATATCTTATTTTTATTTGACTATGGATATCAATAAAAAAACTCGGATACTTATCTATATTTATAATAGCCATCTATAGTTGAACATTTCTACCACTATTTTTGTTGGTAACAACTTGGACCTGCAATTTTTCTTGTTTCTTTTTTTTTTTTAAATTATTTTCTTACTCTAATTGGATTCCATAATTGTTTTGAGAGACTTATAGTGATTCCCCATGATTCTTAGTTGTTCCTTTTTTGCATTATGAATTGTTATAGTTTAATTCAAAAACTATTTTATGTTTAAGATTTTATTATATCATTGTTTTTATTTATCGTATGCACATCATTGATGCAAGTATGTTGATGTTTGAAGAAGAGAATTTTCTTTAATTAACTTTGTTCTTATCAATCTTATTCATATACATCTTTTAATTATTAAATAGTGTGTCTTATTGATTACAAATTGTGAGTCGATTGATCTTATAACTGATTAATTAGAGGATCTTACTAACCAAAAATTGCAGCCCATCCTAGTCACACCTTAGGTAGCCACCTAATCTGCACAAACATTTTCCTATGTGGAAACACACAAAAAAAAAAAAAAAACAACAAAGGAAGTCTTTATGAAAAAACATATTCTTCATAATCTATCTGAATTTCGAAGAAGAAAAGAAACTACTCGTTCACTTTATTGTGAAAGTTTTACTGTTTCTCTCTTGTTTCTTATGGAAAAGTTATTACAACATTTAGTTGCATTTTAGGGTTACAATAACCATTCCATAAGAAATCTAAGTATTACAAAAAAAGTATTAGCTATTTATTACTTAAACTCATGAATAGCTATTTGTGATGTTTGGTTTTGAACATAAGTCGAACACATTATGCCTAAAATCAATCAACTTAGCACATAAGGCCTCTAATCCTAAAACCATCATCCCTTGGAATCATTAGAGGATTTTACCAACCTTAATCCCTAAAATCTATGATAAGTTATTCAAGGTTATAAACTATGAAGTCACAAGAGCTCAAAGGTCTAAACTTTAAATACTTAATCACACTCTCTACATAAAGACACATATGAGATCTTACACACTCAATTAGACACGTGAACACCTCTAAGCCTCCACTTTTAGATTACATACTTCTTTACAAGTTTGCTAACTTGAGTATAGGAACAATCCCGTCGAACAATATTTCAATTGTTTTGCTCACCCTTATCTATTTTGCAGTTAGGTCTTAGGTGCTCACTACTGCCTGGTCCAGCTTGTTTGACTTTGGAAGCCTATCTTACTCTACTAGCAAAATCTTGACATAGCACTATTCAATATTGATTTAATTTTTTCTTGCAAAATGGTATTAATAAAATGAATAAACCATAATGTAATATTTATATATAATTTATTACAACTTTATTCTGTTATTTAGTAATAACTAACACCTCATAATTTTATTCTATTTAGCTAAACGAATGTGGCATAAAAGCTTTTTGCCTTGTTGCATTGGGTACCTTAATATAGACATCGATATTTGATGTGGCATTATTTGGTTGATGGCACTATTTAATAGCGGTGGTCTAATAAACCGTCTAAACGAAACCAAATCACAAATCGACCCAATCCAAACAATAAAACAATTTTTTTTTCTAAAACGATTTAGATTGTGGTTTGAATTGGCTCTTATAAGTGGATTATGTTATGTTCAAATGCTCAATCCAAATTGCACCTATTAATCCGAATTAAATCATTTAAGAAAAAAGTATGCATCTAAACCAAAAACTTCTAACCCAGCCTATATCGACATATTTTATTCTCTCCAACCCTAACCTTAAGCTATTTATTCTCATAAATGTTCTATCCTTCTCTTTCATTTGCAGGCAACACTCCATAGCCTGCAGCCAAAAAGTCATTCGCTCGTCTCTTCCTCTCCGTTCTCTATAACCAGACCTAATTCCAATATTTATCCATGGCCACGTCTTCATGCCCCTTTTTCTTTCTTTTTTTTAATTTGTAAAAGCAATAGCGTGCAAATTTGGGCGAAAACCATACCGGGTAAGTCTTAAAATTATCTATTTAGTTTGAAGGTCATGCTAAGCAAACACTAACTTTTATAGCTAAGCAACTTATTCTGGAAATGATTAGTAAGGTTTAAAATTGAAAAATAGGATAGTAGTCAGCAAAATAATATCATGCTATGTAAAATAGATGATAACTATATATATTATATTTTAGGTGATAATTTTGGTTTAATTTGAACCAAACCAAACTGTTATTTAATGGTTTGAAAATTTTTTTAATTTATTATTATTTTTGGAATGGATAACAATTGAACTATAAACAATGGTTTGATTTGTTTTTCTTTTAATCAAAAAATCGAATTAATCTAATCCTTATCCACCCTACTATTTAGTATAGTTTTTTTTTTTGGCATATAATGTTGACTCAGTGTGCTTATAATAAGCAACGATGAATGAAAAATATAAGATGGTGATGATAGGAAGTGAAATTTTAATTAGGTATATAATTTCCAAGTTAAAAAAGTATGAAAATAAAAAAAAAAGTGATAAAATTTTAATGATGAATCAATATTGTCTCAAATGAAATTTACCTTTTTTTTAAAATTATCTGTATTATTAAAATAAAAGGTTTTATTAATTATCTCAATTACCAAATATGAATCATTACATAGAGAAACTTATCAAATATGGTTGATTATTATTTATATTATTTATCTAAGTAGCTTTAAAAAATTTATTTTGTTTTTAATTTTTACTAATTTGGCCCATGAAAACACACTTTTTCATTTTATTTTTATTTTTCTTTTCAGTCCTCGCGGCCGTTTGACGTATTTGCCTAAAAAAAAAAAACACACACTATCTTTTAATCCAAATACCCAAGCAAAGGCCCCTGACGGGCCAAGACCCTCCCTCGGTGGAGCATCATGGCGATGGCAATAACGCAATCCTCCACTCTCTTCGTCACGAAAACCACACTTTTTCTTTACCGAAATGCCCCTGCTTCAACTAGAACCCTAACTACCCAAACCCTAACTCGACGCTCCAACAAGTGGAAAGCCCCTGTCGCGTCACTCGTTGAACTTGGTGGCGTCCAAATTGCCAAACAAGGTATAATTCTTTTTACTGCTAACGTTGTAAACATTATTTTTAACCGAAAATTAAAGAAAACAAATCCTTAGCAATGTTTCTTGCTAAAGTTGGGGCCTTTTATTTAATTTAGCTAGTTTTTGAGTTGGTTTAATTAATGTTTATGGAATTAGCTGGTCCAGTTGTGATTGTGCCATGCCCATCCACTAATGAAAATGTAAAACAAAGCTGAGCTTTTAGAAGGATTTTGCTAGCGGTTGCCCAGGTAATTGTTGAAATGGTAAAGATAGAAACTTTATGCAGTTTGGTTGGATAGTTGGTTTCTTCTTTTAATTGAGGTCCTGTAAGTTGATGTAATTTACGTGCTCCAATTTGGCTGGTCAAATTATGATTGTGCCAGAAAAATGAAGAACTAAGCTAATTCTTTATGAAGGATCTCGTTAATAGGTGCTCCTCGCATGTTATGATGCTAAAAGTATAGACTTTGTAGGTTTCAATATGTTATGCTGCTTTTCTTGTGATAGCTGTAGTCTCTGTAGTGAAAATTGTACATTAATGTGTGACATATGCTCAGCAAGTCCGGAATGCAAACTGGTGGGGCTATGGGCATGTAAATGGAGCGTCATTTTGCTGGGGTTTTGTACTGGTTCGTCTGGCTTATTGGTTGGAGCATGAGGGTTGAAAGAAGGATGTCTAATATAATAAGCCTGAATGTTGTCTTGGTTTCTGGTTTCATTCCTGTTGGCGTGATATGGTGGTGGGCTTTGTTAGATGTTCTGCTTAATTTGAGAGGCTACAAGTAATTCATGTTAGACTTATCATGAAGTACTCCCCTGGTTTGTAGATTTCGGTGAAAACATTCCAGTTGAATTTTTAACATGTTTTTGCATTATAAGGGTATCGGAACTGGAAAGATAGTTTGAAATGCTCCAAATGCCTTTGATATTGCAATGGGACTCTTGGCATTCAAAGTATCAAGATAGATTTATTGTTCTCTAAAGTATTTCTATTTCCCCACGCTTGTTGCTGCTAAAGTCTTTCCAAATAAGAAATATTTGAAATGCAAGAACAAATTGTGTCACCCTGCCATAATGCTGCTTGGCATGTTTTCAACTGTCTGAAGCTATCTATGGCTTTTGCAATTTAACCCTGTCTTCCTAATATATATATATATATTTCTTTGGCTTCGTTTGAATTACATTTTATGTTTTTCACATTCTAAGGATTAAGCTTTTTTTTTGTTTCTTTAACTGGATTGCCTATTGCTTGTTCCTGTTTGCAGATATAGTCAGGGATGACCCTACAAACAATGTACCAGATTCAATATTTTCCAAACTTGGACTACAACTACATAGAAGGGATCATCACCCACTTGGAATTCTAAAGAATGCCATTTACAATTATTTTGATACAACTTATTCAAATAAGTTTGACAAGTTTGATGATCTCTGCCCAATTGTTTCTGTTAAGGCGGTAAATTCCCATTGATTTCCAGCAACTAGTATGATGTACCTTTTTGTTTATTTTTGTACTTATCTTTACAATGTAGGAATGATCATCACCCAGTTTGCGTTAATCCAGTTTAATATATATTCGAATTAATGTTCTCCCAATTCCTTCGCTTGATGATAGGTTCCTAGAGGACAAACAAGTAGTTTTTAAACAAGTACACAGCTTCCAGTTATGTATGTTCACAAGAGCTACAGCTCCTCACACAAATACAAAAGCTCAATAACTTTTTGTGCTCAACAACTCAATGTAGGAAATCTGATTTCCCTCTAGCTAGTATAAGATCCCCATTTATAGAATTACTAACTACTAAGTCTACAAAAGATGCCTAACTAACTACATACAACCGACTGATATTTAACTAACTGCAAACTAACAGATTCTAGAAAGATTTGGACAACTCTAGAAACTTCTGGAGCTGGTTCCCTTGTATCTGCTCTCCTAAATGTGTGTACACTGTACATAGCTACATAGTAGCTAATTACTCCATTTCTATGTCACAGCCATTCCATTGTCATTTGTTGAACTACTTTTATGTGGCTGTCCGATCCTAAAAACAATTCTAGGAAGCATGTGAGCATAGATTATTTAAAAACCTTGTACAAGTAACAATGGGCTCATTTCTTGCAGAATTTTGATGATGTCCTAGTTCCAGCTGATCACGTTAGCAGGAGTTATAATGACACGTATTATGTTGATCCTGACACTGTCTTGAGATGCCATACAAGTGCCCATCAAGCTGAAATGTTGAGAAAGGGACACACTCATTTCCTTGTGACGGGTGATGTTTATCGCAGGGATTCAATTGACTCAACTCATTACCCAGTTTTCCACCAGGTGCTTGCCCTTGTTTTCCTCTGCTATGGCATCATTAAAACCTCTTTGAAACACCTTCTCTAGTTTCTGTGTTGATTTTCTGTTGGAAACTTTATAGATGGAAGGATTTCGTGTTTTCTCTCCTAGTGATTGGGAGGCATCTGGCATGGATGGCACTGCATATGCAGCTGAGGATTTGAAGAAGTGTCTTGAGGGTTTGGCACACCATTTATTTGGTAAAATAATTGTTAAAACCTAACTGGGACAGTATCAAATCTTTTGTTCAGTTGCTATGCTGGTTTTCGAGCATTCTTTCTCTCTCTTTTTCCCCCCTTCTTTCCAAGTAATCTTCTTCAACATACTAAGATTCTGATTTTTCAGGTGCTGTGGAGATGCGCTGGATTGACACATATTTTCCCTTTACTGATCCTTCCTTTGAGCTCGAGATATATTTTAAAGTATGCTGTTTATTGCTTGGCAATTTTATTTATAAAAGAATCTAAGAAATTTCCAGCTTTCAGAAGTGCTTGAGTCTGCTATCTTAGATCTTGTTGATTTCTTGGATATGAAATGCTTGCTCTAAGAAATTTTCTATTTTATCCATGTACTCAACTGCACTAGCTACAGAAAATTTGACTTTTATCAGATTACCTCAGAGAAAAATTTGGGCTTGAACTCGTTAGAATAACATGTGAGTATCTTGGTGATGTAGATACAATTTGTTTATTTATTTATTTTGACAATAATACGAGGTTAGCATTTCTTTTTTCCGTGGAATTATGCGCAATGAAGAAAAATTAGTTTTGAAGCAGTCTTTAAGATGTGCCATCTACCATTATTTGACTTCTGAAGATTCCTTGTGGAAATTTCAGTTATAAAATAATAAAGTGGATGGAGAAGTGTCTCTCAAGTTTGTTGCTGACTTTCTAGTTAATTTACTTGGTATTCATGCATCCTAGCAGAGGTTTGTGTAATTATACTCCTCTAAATTCATTCACTAATATTTAAAATCAAGCAGTGCTTGTGCTGTCAAAGTATATCTTCATTTATGCTGATAATATCAAGAAGCAAAGGGTTCCATTGGATAAGGTTTGTTGGAGAAAGCACTGAACTCAAAATTTTAAACCTTGAAAATTAGGTGGGACCTACTGCCTATTTTGAATGCATGAACTACATTAGATCATGTTAATTTTTTGATCTTGCATTGTCCATTTTCATGCCCTCTAAATGGGAGGGACAGTCTTTAACGTTAGTGATGAGTAGGGTGGCTGGAATCCGGGGAATGTTTGAGCGTGTCCTTTTGTTTGACTTCTACATAACATTGCATAAGATCTAAATAAGGTGTACAGAAGCTTTGATACAAATTATAGCAGGACATATGCATTATGAGGATGTATGAGGTTGTAAATGAGTTGAGTTGAGACGATAAAACCAATTAGAATTTCAAAGCTCAAGCTTGAACTTGACTAGAAGTGGCACTTACATATTTGAGCATGACAATGTTAAGCTCATTTTATCTAAAATATATATGTAATTTCTCTAATTATAATATTATCAATATCCAAACTTGATCTAAACTCAATAAATATTCATAGTCAATTTGAGTTTTGTTAGGTTGGCAGGCAAGTCGAGCTAAACATGATGAAACTCGTGCTTGAATTGACTGTTCTCGAGTTAAACTCAAATAAATGTTGAGCTGAACTTAAGTAGTTTGATTTTGTTTACACCTCGGAATGTACGGCAACATGCATTTAGGAATCAGAATGGAAAACTTAGCAGCAGTTATGGTCCATACCTTCCGATTGAAATCTAAATGCATGTAGGTACACATGCATGTCGATGTGTTCTTGTGCACAGATGGATGGCCATCATATTGTTGAAGTGATCTATGTATCAATTAGGTTAGCATACCTTGGAATGAAGGCATAAATCACAACTTCTAAGCTCACAACAGATATGTCCATACAAAGGTGATGGACCTCATTAGCTGATCACTAGTGACTATGTTAAGCTCGTTTTATCTAAAATATATATGTAATTTCTCTAATTATAATATTATCAATATCCAAACTTAATCTAAACTCGATAAATATTTAGTTAATTTGAGTTTTGTTAGGTTGGCAGTCAAGTCAAGCTAAACATGATGAAACTTGTGCTTGACTTGACTGTTCTCGAGTTAAACTCAAATAAATGTTGAGCTGAACTTAAGTAGTTTGATTTTGTTTGCACCTCAGAATGTACGGCAACATGCATTTAGGAATCAGAATAGAAAACTTAGCAGCAGTTATGGTCCATACCTTCTGATCGAAATCTAAATGCATGTAGGTGCACATGCATGTCGATGTGTACTTGTGCACAGATGGATGGCCATCATATTGTTGAAGTGATCTATGTATCAATTAGGTTAGCATACCTTGGAATGAAGGCATAAATCACAACTTCTAAGCTCACAACAGTTATGTCCATACAAAGGTGATGGACATCATTAGCTGATCACTAGTGATATGTCAGGAAAAATGGCTTGAAGTTTTGGGTTGCGGGGTTACAGAACAAGAAATTCTGAAGAAATGCGGTAAAACTGACAATGTTGCTTGGGCATTTGGACTTGGACTGGAAAGGCTAGCAATGGTGCTGTTCGACATACCTGATATTCGGCTTTTCTGGTCAACTGATGAGCGTTTCACATCTCAGGTCAGTTCTTGGTCTGTCCATCTTTTGGCAAATGAATTTTTCTTATAGATGAAATAATTCTGTGATTTCATGTGAGTTCATTTTGCTGGATCTAATGCATATTTCATTGTCAGTTTTCTGAAGGCAAGCTGGGTGTCAAATTCAAGTCATTTTCAAAGGTATTCTTCCTTTTCTCAGGAAGAAAGACAGGTTTTTCATTCTTATTTGCAGGCTGTCTTCTGCTTAATGTGACAGAAATAGATGATTTGTGTGTGCTCTTCTTTAATTTTGGGAACTTGTTAGCTTCTTGATGTGTATCAATTGAATTTGTGACTTTTTGCAGTATCCACCTTGCTACAAAGACATGAGTTTCTGGATCAATGAATCCTTTACTGAAAACAATTTATGTGAAGTTATTAGAGGAGTTGCAGGCGACCTTGTTGAAGAGGTACAGTGTTTTGCTAATAGATTTTTTCTAAGGAAAATGATTTATATCAGGAAAAATTAGACCGACTTGTCTGAGTGTTACTGCCTATTTTGTTCTTGAAAATAACAAATAAGTCAGTCCTTTGCCTTGGGATTTGTAAGTCGGCATGTTTCGGTAGTTTGTATGGCGGCTTATGTATCATTGTCCTTTTTCTAATTATCAGTGAAGTATGTTTCTTGAACTTTAGCCCACCTAGTAGGATGAGTATACAGCATCATTTCCTCTTGATTTTGTTTTTTTTTTTTAATATATTTTTAAGTTTCCTTTACACGCTGTTGTTTTCTGTGCTTATTCGATCCATCATTCTTAATTTGTCAAGTTTATCTAAGTACATAAATATTCCTGTATCTGCTTCTAAGGCAATATTTCCGTACCTAGATGAACTTATTTTGCCATCAACAATAATGGGTTTTGGTAAATGCTCGGATGATATATCTTAGCTTTGACTAAAGTTCAGGTTGTGAAGTCTCATCAACAGGCTTATTCAGCTATAATTCATACATATAGTGTTTGGTTTAATACTATATGTATATCCCCCATCAGAGTCCAGCAGGCTGTTGATTTCACCAACTACTCTGTAGTCTGTGCTGAGTCGTCTATATGTTTGTCTACAGGTTAAGCTGATAGATAATTTCACAAATAAGAAAGGGATGACGAGTCACTGTTATAGAATAGCATATCGATCAATGGAGCGTTCGCTCACAGATGAAGAAATTAATAATTTGCAGGTGATTTCCCTTTCACTTCTCTTTAAAATTAAGTTTTGTTTTATTGTCGTACTTTCCGTGGCTTGAATCATTTGTTATGTTTGAGTGCAGTGGAGTGTCAGAGAACAGGTGCAAAACAAGTTGAATATGGTACTAAGATGAGAATTCTTGGCCGAGCAGCTATTTGGTAAGATTATATTCCTTATCATTCTGTCCTGGAATTTTGTACTCTGATGCCTAACTGTGAAACAGATACTAATTTTTTTGTTTTCTCTTCTACAATTTATTTTTTTGGATATCGTTTGTCTCTGATAAAAAAGATAACGTATAAAAAGTTTTGAATGTCTTCACAAACTAAATTATGTAAATGATGGAACTAACTTTATTACAACATTTGCTGTTGCTTTGTCTATGCGGGAAGTTATTTCAATTTAAATATTTATGATACTATTGATGCTTTATTGTTTCTTAGATCCTGCTTGATGAGAAATGCGAGCTTCATTGAGCTTTGTCCTTGCATAAAATTGTTGTGTGGAACTGAGTTAAAAAATTGGGTTTGGGTAGAATTGGGACATTATCGATTGAAGGTTTAGGTTGCAATATCTTGTTCATCTTGTGCTATCATGACATTTATCACGTTTCCTCCACCAAAATTTGTAAGAGTGATTTATTGATCAAAAGAGTAGTCTGATGTTGGCTCAAAGGAAGTTTAGCTATATGCTTTAACGACGCTAAGTTGTATAAAAGAGCTCCACCAGACCGAATGTTGCTGCTACATGTGCTACTACCAATTGGTACACTTTTATGCTTCTTTTTCTAGTATTTGTTGTTGTTGGGAACACAAATGGAGGCATAGGACATGGCGGATGAGCTTGTGGCAACTTTGTCCATTGAGTTTCGTATTTTATACAATAGTGCAGGTACCTTATTCAGCAGTCCATTATGAGGCATCCTTTAGATTCATGGACCTTAAAAGAATTAGATACAAGGGTCTTTTAAAGGGTTATTGAGAAAAGGTGTTGAACCTGCCGCATCAGTATTGTAAACAATCAATCTTTTCAAGCAACTCTCTATTTCATAAAAAATACCTCATGTTATTTACTTACCAATTTTTTTTTTTTTATTTCTTTGCAGGCTCTATATTATTATTGCATTTCAAACAATGCATAAAATATTTTTAAGATAAATAGTAAATTCTGCAAAATTCTTCCATTAATATTTTATATTATATTTATATTTTAATTATTATTATGTAAAAATGAAAAACAGAACTTAATAACTGAAAAAGAAAAAACCTGCTGTCCTTGCATTTATATTGCATCCACAGGTCAACGTGAAATGTTAAAATTTATAAGAATTTTTAGGATGAAAATAATACATATCGTTATAGAGGAAATATTAATGTTTAGTAAATTATATGATTGAGGAAAAAAGAATTCCATCATCATGGAGGAAAAAGTTTACTAAATTAGGTGTGTATCAATAGACAAATAAATTATATTCATTTTTCAAGGATGATTGAGAAAAGCAAATAGAGTTACATTTATCATTGATAACAATTAAATTTAGACTCACACAAGTTAAAAAAACATGGATAATAACTAAATCAAAACCACATAAGTTGGTTAACATATTAATTAGGGTTGGGAAAAAAAAAATTGGATTTGCAAATCAAAGTATGAATTGAATCATAAAATTGTTTTTTTTTTCCTTCCTTGAACTGTTTGGTTCGTGATTCAATTTGGTTGCATATAAAAGTTCACAGTTTGTTTTGAAAAAATAAACTGGATTGAATCGTTTGATTAAATAAAAGAAAATTTGTACAATTGTTTTGTATTTTATTTTCCATCAATTTTCAGGGATTTCATCAAATTTTTATATTTTCTTTTTCTTTTTCTTATTTTTAAGTTAATTATTAAAATTAAATTAAATGAGTTACATTTAAAATTTCTCTATTTACAAATTTTTATTTTAGAAACTTACTTTTTTTTATATGTTTTCAAATCAAGTGTCTGACTTTAGTGTTCTTTACATGTTTTTAATCTTTAGTGTATTTCTTTTGTTTTCTTTGTATTGTTTTTGGATGAATAGCTCTATTTTTCTCTCCTTCTTATTGTTCATTGAAGCAAAGTCTTTTATTCCTGTTTAATCAAGTCAGATTTGTTAAGATCTTGTATAACTTTTTGATAAGTATTATTATACATGATAAATATATAGAAAATTAATAGAAATATATGAAAATTTAATATAAAGGAAAATATGTTATTAAAGATAAAAATATTTAGTGAAAATTTGATAAAAGTAGTTCAAATTAAATTAGTTTTAATTAGGTTTAAAAAATTTATAAATTGAATTATATGATTAGATTCGATATTTTTTTGAAAAGAAAAACCTAATCATTATATCAAGTTCGATTTGGTAAGGAGAAGGTAAACCATATGAATCGAATTGCACTCACTTGTAATGGCAACATATAATTTCCCACTCGTAAAAGGTAGAAAGCTAACAAACCAACACATAATAAGAAAAATCATTATTTTTTTCTTATTCATTGTTTCGCAATAGGTCCAAATTATAGTTGCACATGCTCTATTAGATTGAACTATAGCTAATGGCGTTTAACATTATCGGAAAGTCGAATATTATTTTAAATATAAGTTACATACATATAATATGGTTGTGAGAGATATGTGATGTAAGATTAGTACTATTTCCAAACTCATGGTCTAAAACTTAAAAATTGAAATTATAGTTATCTCGTTCATCTACAACAATCATATCATATAATATTATGCATGCTCTTATAATTTAGCCTATAGCCTTTTGATATTACGTACGTAAAGGGCTATAAACTATAGCAAAATGGGCTTGTAGAATTCCAGAAACTTGTTCAATATCTTTCTTATATCCTTCTTGCACCTTAGTAAATAATTGCTTTTTTTTACTAAAAGAGTACGGAATAAATGACAAATGTTAACTACTTTAGATATATACCATTCGTGAAAGAATATTTAGAATTATAGTTTCTACCATTAATAATGTAGTGGACTAATGGAGTACATTCTTACAAAATGTCATGGAATAGGGGTAAGCGATGCTAGACATTAATATCATTATTGGAGATTGGGACATTGAAAAATATGTCATATTTAAGTGTTATATGAAACAATAACTTTAAGCATAATTGTTGAAGAACCATGATTTTCTTAAGTATACATACCTTGCCATGTAACTTGATGATTTTTTCACCCCTATTACATACAATTTATACTTCCTAAGACATCATGAAATCCATGTTGCTTGGTTACACAAAGCAAGCGTTTGATATTAGCTTAATTAGGTTTGCGTAAGTATTCATGACCAAAGTGTGTAATAACAATTGCAACAAATTTCTTAACACATTGTAACATCATGCTTGCAACTATTTGCAAGTAATCAACTAAAGCATTACCTGTTGCTTTATATACTAACATCAAAGTAAAATTGGTGCACTTCTATTGTGGTGAAAGATCAGGATGATTGACAATTATCTATTTTTGTCTTAAATATGGAGAGTAATCTTGAAGTACTTGAATAATACGGAGAAACATGACCTTCTTAATTTAGAATCTTCGACGAAATGGCTCATTTGTATAGACAATGCTATTTGAGAAATTGTTGTTGTATAGATTGTTATGACCTACCACACAACTTTTATCTATGTACTTTCTCTTATGTCTTCTAGTTGAAGTAACTCTTAGATATCTATGGCAATATATCATGTATATATATAATCATGTCCTTATACGAAATATTCAACTTCAATAAAATAAATTTTTCAATGGCCTTCTTACTTTCGTTCTGCTTGGAATCGGAGCTACTAGAGTTACTTAAGCTACTTGTTTGTTGTCATAATGATTGAATGATGGCAAAGAATATTATGAGGGTGAATAGAAATGAGAAATGTGATAATGTAGCTTGAAGTTCTACCTTGTTATATATATAAAGAACCTTTACATGGCTAATTTGCAATGACCAGTTTATAATGGTCAGTTCACAAAGGCTAGTTGTAACGGTTAGTTTTTAAAATATCTAATTACATTAACAGGTATATTTATATTAGATAGGCAATATTAAATTTTTCAATTGTATCAACATAATCTCATACATTGTATTGAATAAATTAAAATTATGAATTTCTTCTTTTGTTAAGAATCTCTCAATGCATCTTTAAACTATTACTTATGTTTCTCATCCATATTTGAAAGATCAGCAATCATTATTGATCTTTCTTATTTCAAGTACTTCCAGTGTTCCTTTTCAATGTTGCAACATTCCTTCTCCTTAGATGTTTCAAGTTCTTTATCCATCTACTTAACTTTCTTATAGAGCTACTCCTTTTATCACAGTTTGTTCCACTTAAATGTTGTGTTTCTTGTGCTAATCCATCAATAGTTTCCTCATTCCCATCTTCTTCTTTCCTAACTTGTTTGTAGTCTATTTACAAGGCGGACGAGTGACTTGTTAACTTTCTTCGTCATTGTTTAGTAAATTATGATTAGAGGATAAGCTAGTATATGTATCAGATACACTGATTTTGGTCCACTTACTTTAGAAGTTCTCTAAATTGTTGATTTGAGACATCCATTTGAATTCATTACGTAATATGACCCAACAATGTTCAATTATACAATCTTTTCTTATTTTCCTCTATAAAGATCATGAGCATTTTTGATATAATTATGCTCATTCTTCTCACTTTGTACTCACCTTTTTATTTAGTCTTAGTATACTTCAAATTTCATCATGTACGTTGACATTTTTTGCACATTAGGCTTTGCATTATTGCCACGTGTGTTTTTAATGGTTTGTTCCATTCTCCAAGGCTTATCTCTCTAGGATACTTTCATGGACCTATCGCCAGAAAGTTTGTAATAGTTGATTATTTACAATGACGAAGTTTTTATTAGCCTTAAACTATGAGTGAATGAAAAGTTTGTCATCATTGCAGTCCATTTTTTCCTATAACCTTCAAGCGGTTCAATTTTCTCATCTCGTTCTCACTATTTTCTTTTCTTTTTATTTTTATTTTATGTGGGAAATTGTCAATAAGGTAAATTTATATCATTTGGTGTATATGTTGTTTTATCGAAATTTAGTTGAGAAGTTGACTCAAGTAGCATAAATTGTTGGTTATTGTCTTAAGTAGGGTGTGAAACATATTGGAAATATGGTGGTGTCATACTCATCAAGTTGTGGAAATTTTGTGAAATTTTGTTTATAGATGGAAAATTTGGAGGTAATTGGTAATTTAGTGTGTTTTGAAAATTTGCACTAACAAAAAATATGATCTACCTTGTGAATTTAGAGGCATTTGGGAATTTTATGAGTTTGAAGAGTACTTAAAATACAGAAAGCTAAGAAACTTATTAGGTTCCATAGCTCATATCAAATTAGAAGTAGATAGATTTATAAAATAATGTAAAGTTGTAGTGAATGTTTCAAGTGTACAATTCATGCTATTTTACCACTATCTATAGAAAAAAATTATAAAAAAAACGAAAAATTTTGAAAATATAGTCATTTTGCAATTTGTTTCCTTGCTCAACATTTAGGAATTGAAAGAGGAAAAAAATTAAAGAAGTTAAAATGCTTGAGTAATTTTGGACATTTCCAATGGCACAATGACTATTGGGATGAATGACTACTCTATGCTTTTATCTAAGTGAAATAAAGAAAGGAGGGAGAAAAAAAAAAGGAAGTAGCTCTATGTAACCAAAAGGCCTACAAAATTGTCACACAGCAACTATTATTTCAGGTTACAAAACCTAAACCTAAACTCGACCCATTATGTTATAAGGTTTTTATCTTGTTTCCAGAACTTGCTTTTATAGAGTTTTATAAAATCAATTAAAAACCCAACCCGATTCATTAGTACTAAAACAAAAATTTAAAAATTGATTTGTGAGTGTACACAAAAAATTAAACCAAATATCGTATGAATTATTTTAAATAATAAAACAATTGGTATATGATTATTTAAAATTAAACTAACTTTTTTTTATTTTAAATTAATACATGATTAATGAAAATGAGATGGATGGAAATTAAAAAATGTGGTCAACCGAGAAAGAGAGAGCAAAAGTAAGAGAAGAGAGTCACAAAAAATATAAGAGAGAGAAAGAGGTGGGGCTAAAGTTTTCCCAAAAGACAATATATAAAATATTTCTTATTAATTATTATGTTTTATTATTTGCAGCTAATATTAAATTATTAATATCATATTATTATTTTTAATCGAGTTTAGGTTTTCAATCGAGGTTTTTTTTACATCTCAAAACCTAATTCGAAATCTTATAGGGTTAGAAAATCATTTTCAAAACCCGATCCAAAATCCTGTAAGGTTTTTAGTGGGTTTAATAGGTAAAAAACTCTATAATGACCAGCATCCCTACTTGTAGGTGCCTAAGGAGTTAGAAGTACCCATAGGTGTTAGATAAACATAAAGGGTAAGGAGGTGTGATATATGAAAATATGTATCAAGCACCCTTTTTATAAGTATGTTCTTAGTTGTAGGACATGATAACACAAAGGAAGGAGTTTTATTTTTATAATGAATGAGTTAAGGCTGATGAGACAAGCCCATGAATGTTGGGCCCTAACATGTGGTCCAAACAATACCAAAGATCAGACAGGAGGAAGAAAGTTTTTCAAAACAGAAGTTGTTTATGTGAGCTATAGCAAAGCGTGCATGCGAGGGG